>CM041632.1:3470610-3585576 GCA_023333625.1 Bothriochloa decipiens
ACGTCCTCGAGGGTAGGCTCTTTCGGCGGGCGAAGTCCGTCCTCGAGGGGTGGCCCGAATTGTAACCTCGAGTGTACAGTACTAGTCCGTTCGGTAGTTTTTCGAGCAGGCTTTGGCTTTGGGCCGTCGTCGTCCGTGGGTCGGCCCGAAGTGTTTCAGCCTGCGGGACTTTGTACGTCCGCGCGGGAGGCTACAGGAGGGGTCGAGTTGCCGTTTTTGCGGGATTTAATTCGGTAAACCCGAGGCTTTGGGGTACCCATTTCCTCGGTAACGACACTAGTTACAGGTCACGGGATTACCACTAGATGCGCAGATGCAGCGGAAGATAACTCGATGTAGTCATACGCGTCGCAGCAGGCAGTGCAGTTGCATGGTCGTCCGTCACATCAATCCCCTCGTGCGGTTCGTCCCAGCGCTCCAGATGCAGCACCTCCAAGGTATCCCACACATACAGGAAAGAAGCGATGCGCCTCCGGACTGCTAGGTCCACGAGGAGTAGAAGGCACGAGCGTGGGGAGGGCGACGGCGGCTGTCCAAGGCGTGTAACCCTCACCACGCTCCCTACCCCTTGCTTATATAGGCGTCTCCAATGAGCTCACAAGTTGGAGGCCCATTAGTAACCGTAAGCCTTGTCTAATTTGGGTCCAACCCGAATTAGGCTTCCAGCCCCTTAAGCGTGAGACCCTATGGGTTCACGCACACATTGACATGGGCTGAGTACTCCTACTTGCCCAATAGTCGATAGCGGCCTCTAGCAAGGCGTGACAACTCCTATGTACACGCAAAGATCATATCAGACGAACCACTACGACCATATACAAGTTATTCCCTTTGCCACTCGATATATGGTTCAACTCGTGGGTTAACACTTAACCCAAGCACGGCCATGCATTTGTTGATCCAATCACTTGAGTGATCCAGTGATATCTCTCTCGAGTAGAGAGGGGCAAATTCCATCTTGATTGTCTATGTCTCATAGCATGCTTCCCGACCACCCGAAGACCAACTTTATAACTACCCAGTTACGGAGTAGCGTTTGACAGTCCCTAAGTAGGTTGTTTCACATCTTGAGTACATGCCATAATCTCAGGTCTAAGGACATAACATGTATGACATGAATAGAGACTTTCTCATGTCGGGTTAGTCCAGCCTACATGTCTCACATGTGCCCACATTATTATTTTGACATCTCCATGTCCATGACTTGTGAAACATAGCCATCAACTAATACATGTGTTGGTCTAATATTCAAGTGTGTTCTCACAAGAACGCCGACCAAGGACACTTTAGAATAACCATTCAAGTAATTGAGTTTCACAAACAATTCACATAATTGCCAATCAATACAAGTTGTCTATAATGAATATTCAATGAACACTTTATTAATCATGGATACAATCGGAATATCATCATCTCATGATTAGCTCTAGGGCATATTCCCAACAGTCTCCCACTTACACTAGAGTTAATCTCTTAGATGTCTAATCCCCATAGACCTCATGTGCGCCTCATGCTTAGGCTGTGGAAGAGCCTTTGTCAAAAGATCTGCTATATTCAAATCCGTTTATATTTTGCACAGTTTGATCTCTTCTCGTTTCACAAACTCTCGAATGAGATGAAACTTCCGGAGTACATGTTTGTTCTTCTGGTGATCCCTAGGCTGCTTAGCCTGTGCAGTTGCCCCATTGTTATCACAATGTAAATTCAATGGGCCCAACACATTCGAAAATACACCAAGATCAATGAGAAACCTCCTCAACTAGACACCTTCCTTTGTAGCGCCAGAAGCTGCAATGTACTCGGCTTCTGTTGTAGAATCAGACACCGTCTCCTGCTTGGAACTTTTCAGCTAACTGCACCACCATTTATTGTGAACACAAAACCCGATTGAGATAGTGAATCATCCCTGTCGGTTTGGAAGCTAGCATCGGTGTAACCGTTTACAACGAGCTCCTCCTCACCTCCATAGATTAGGAATACATCCTTAGTCCTTCGTAAGTACTTAAGAATATTTTTAACCAACATCCAGTGACTCTCACCAGGATTGGCTTGATACCTGCTCGCAACACTTAGAGCATAGGCTACATCTGGACAAGTACATATCATGGCGTACATCATGGAACCAACCGCCGAAGCATATGGAACCTTACTCATGCGTTTGCGCTCAGCATCAGTGAAAGGACACTGCTTATCACTGTAGCGCACACCATGTGACACAGGCAAGAACCCTTTCTTGGACTGTTCCATGTTGAACCTCTTCAACATCTTATCAATGTAAGTACCCTGGCTTAATCCTATCAGCCTTCTCGACCTATCTCTATAGATTTTAATGCCCAAGATGTATGTTTGTTCTCCTAAATCCTTCATAGAAAAACTATTATTCAGTGAAGTCTTTACAGATTGCAACATAGGAATATCATTCCCAATCAATAGTATGTCATCCATATACAAGATCAGAAACACAACAGCGCTCCCACTTTCCTTCTTGTAAACACAAGGTTCTTCTTCATTCTGACGGAAGCCAAACCCTTTGACGACCTCATCAAAACAAATATTCCAACTCCGAGATGCTTGCTTTAACCCATAAATAGATTTCTTAAGCTTGCATATCTTTCCAGCATTATTAGGATCAACAAAACCTTCGGGCTGTATCCTATACACGTCCTCTTCTAAATACCCATTTAGAAAGGCTGTTTTAACATCCATCTGCCATACCTCATAATCGAAATATGCAGCAATTGCTAGAATGATCCGGATAGATTTAAGCATCGCTACCGACGAGAATGTCTCATCGTAGTCAACCCCTTGAACTTGCCGAAAACCCTTTGCGACAAGCCGAGCTTTATAGACGTGAACATTTCTGTCCATATCCTTCTTCTTCTTGAAGATCCATTTGCACTCAATGGGTCTAACCCCATCAGGCAGGTCAACCAAGTTTCAAACTTGATTGTCTCCCATGGAATCTATCTCGGATCTCATGGCACTTTGCCATTTCTCGGAATCTGGATCCATCATAGCTTTCGCATAATCCGTGGGTTCGTCATCGTCTAACAATAACAAATCCCCACACAATGCGCGAAGTCTTGCTGATCTTTGTGGTTGTGGCAGTGTCTCCACTGCCACGGGTGTCTCAACTTGCTCTGCTACAATAGCATCACTCGTAGAGTCAGTCCCTACTGGCTCATCTTGAACTTCTTCAAGATACACCTTTTGTCTATTCTTTTCTGTTTTGAGAAACTCTTTCTCAAAGAAAACACCATTTCGAGTAACAAATAATTTGCCCTCTGTCCGGTTATAGACATAATACCCTAAAGTTTCCTTTGGATATCCCACGAAAAAGCACTTGTTCGATTTGGGTGTTAGTTTATCTGATATAAGTCATTTGACATAAACTTCACAACCCGAAATTTTTAGAAAAGACAAACTGGGACTCTTACCAGTTCACATCTCATATGGTGTCTTAACTACGAACTTAGATGGTACCCTATTCAATGTGAAAGTGGCTGTTTCTAGAGCGTATCTCCAAAACGATAAAGGTAGGTCCGACTGGCTCATCATAGACCGAACCATGTCCAACAAGGTCCGATTACGTCACTCAGACACGCCATTTCTCTGAGGCATTCCAGGTGGCGTAAGCTGTGGAACAATTCCACAACTCTTAAGATGAGTGCTAAACTCGTGACTTAGATATTCGCCTCCATGATCAGATCGCAAGGCCTTGATCTTCTTGCCATGTTGATTCTCTACTTCATTCTAAAATTCTTTGAACTTTTCAAATGTTTCAGACTTATGCTTCATTAGGTAGACATATCCATATCTACTAAAGTCATCAGTAAAAGTTATGAAGTATTGAAATCCTCCTCTAGCTGTCATGCTCATTGGTCCACATACATCAGTATGTACAAGTTCCAACAAGTCAGACGCCCTCTCAGGAAATTCTTTGAATGGCGCCTTGGTCATCTTGCCTAGCAGGCAAGCCTCACATGTCTCGTATGATTCAAAATCAAACGAAGTTAGAAGACTATCATCATGGAGCCTCTTCATGCGATTCTCACTTATATGACGCAAGCGACAATGCCACATATAGGTAGGACTTAACTCATTAAGCCAAGTCTGTTTAGCAGTAACATTACAGACAGGTGCATCATCAAGATTTAAAATAAATAATCCATTCACAATGGATACAAAAGCCACAAACATGTCATTCTTGGAGATCACACAACCATTGTATTTACTCGCAAAAGAATAACCATCCTTCATCAAACATGAAGGTGATATAATGTTTTGACTTAAGCTAGGAACAAAATAACAGTTATTCAATTCCATGATAAATCCTGATGGCAGGTGAAGTTGCATCATCCCGACGGTCAACGCAGCAACTCTTGCATTGTTGCCCACACGGAAGTCAACCTCTCCCTTTTCCACGCTTCTACTTCTTATCATTCTCTGCATCGTATTGCAAATATGAGCAACCGATCCGGTATCAAATACCCAGAAATTGATATATGAATTAGCGAGAAAAATATCTGTAACATGAATGACAAGGGTACAAGTAGCAGTAATACCTTTACCGCCGCCATCCTTCTCTAAGGACACCAAGTACTCCTTGCAATTCCTTTTCCAGTGACCTTTCCCCTTGCAATAAAAGTAGTCTGAATTTGCAGATGGTCCAGCCTTAGTGGTAGATGGGTTTGGCTTAGAGATCTCATCTCTAGCCTTGCCCTTCTTCTTGCCCCACCTCTTAAACCGAGGTCTGTTCTGGACCGCCAACACTTGGCTACTGCTGGCACCTTTCTTGATGTCAGCTTCTGCTGTTTTTAGCATACCACACAGTTCACTCAAGCCTCTCTCCGCTCCATGCATATGGTAGTTCGAGATGAAGTTTCCATAGCTAGGCGGAAGAGACGAGAGAATAAAATCAGTGGCCAACTCTTGGCCGATTGGGAAGCCTAGCTTCTTCAACCTTTAAGTGTAACCAACCATCTTGATTACGTGTGGTCCTACTGTTGCGCCCTCTGCAAGCTTGGTTTCCACAAGCGCCTTAGAGACATTGAACCTTTCAGTCCTGGCCTGCGTGCAAAACATCTCCTAAAGCGCCACAATCATATCGTTCGCTGAGTGATTGTTATCGAAATGCATCTGCAGATCAGGTTTCATACAAGCAGGCATAAGGCAACTCACTTCAAGATCAGCATCGCATGCTTTCTTGTAAGTGGCTCTTTCAGCAGCAGGTGCATTTTCACCAGGCTCATTTGGTAATGGGGTGTCTAGAATATCTTCCCTTTTCTCAGCCCTGAGAACAATTCTTAGGTTGCGGATCCAATCCGCGTAATTTGTTCCATTCAACTTATCTTTCTCAAGAATTGTACGCAAAGAAAATGGTTGATTGTGAACGACCATCTACAACAAAAGTAATGCAAAATACTAAGACAATGTATCCATGAAGGAGTAAATTATATCAAATAGAATATACTCCCACTAAAATCAATATCCCTCAATTGATACTTAGTGATTCAAGACCCACAACTAACATCCCGACCAGTGACTTTAGCATCACCGCTGGTCGATATGGTAGATCGTTAAGCAACACCTTACTAATCATATCTCATATGACTCTTGTTGTTGGGCTAGCATCCCTATGCCAAGCACTCAACCTTTCCATGCTTCAAGATCCCTAACCGTTAGGATGACTTTGTTTAAGTAACCAAACCTTCTTGCAGTAAGTATCCGATACGAACCTGCCTAGTCGAGGAAAACCAGTGGCACCCTAATTTCATAGTCCCACCACCGATTGTACAAGACTTATGACAGTGCAAGGTTTGGGAAAGCATTTAACTTAAACATTGCTGAGGGATCATTCTACTTCACTACCGCACTCATGTAGACAAAACATAATAGCATGTGAAAGTAGAACAAATAATGAGAATCACATTCACACATAGTGACATGGTATGACCCTTTAATGAATGGTGATCTCCATCTCCATCATCTTACCCATCATGGAGATCTCCATCTCCACGATCCATGTGTGCCATCCTTCTTGTGATAAGTCCTCCAAGAACAATCTTATCGCAGGCAATACTAATTACATAGTCGCGTAATCACAAATTAGGCGCGCAGGCCAATACATCAAAAGGCAACACATATGGCTCCAGTCGTGTTGCTTACATGACACGCAGGCCATGAAAGAATTACACACATACACATGGGCCATACCAATTCACAACATACCCTACAAAAACAAGTTAGGCATAGAACGATTCTATGTGCTATGACAGATAGCAAACGCGGGTTTCAGGGTAGCGCCCTGAAAACCAAACTGGATTACATAGATCACATCTATGAAATCGCTATGAAAATCTTATCAGATTGATCTCATCAACCTGAATTCGAACCATTCGGAGTCCCTCTATTTTCACTAGATCAATCTCATTGATCTATGCCCAACATGTATGGTCTTACGTATATCACTTAACTCAGATGGCGGATTAAACCGACCGGTATGAGTAGATCGTTACACGGCCATGCACCAAGAGCATGAAAACAGATTGAGTTTCCATCTACCACCCCGTTTCACAATTAATCTAATCAAACTGTGCAACCAAGACTAGCAGATAGCATCTACTATCTCTACATATCATCTATATGCCATCAACCGAACCTATAACGAGCAACTACAGCTCCGATACCACTGAAGGGATATGAGGGTGCTACGCTAGCTAGAAAACAAAACTTTTCTGCCTCATAAACCAAGATCTACTGCTAGTTACAGGTCACGGGATTGCCACTAGATGCGCGGATGCAGCGGAAGATGACTCGATGTAGTCGTACGCGTCGCAGCAGGCAGTGCAGTTGCGTGGTCGTCCGTCACGTCAATCCCCTCGCGCGGTTCATCCCAGTGCTCCAGATGCAGCACCTCCGAGGTATCCCACATGTACAGGAAAGAAGCGATGCGCCTCCGGACTGCTAGGTCCGTGAGGAGCAGAAGGCGCGAGCGTGGGGAGGGCGACGGCGGCTGTCCAAGGCATGTAACCCTCACCGCGTGCCCTACCCCTTGCTTATATAGGCGTCCCCAATGAGCTCACGAGTTGGAGGCCCATTAGTAACCCTAAGCCTTGTCTAATTCGGGTCCAACCCAAATTAGGCTTTCAGCCCCTTAAGCGTGCGACTCTATGGGTTCACGCACACATTGACATGGGCCGAGTACTCCTACTCGCCCAATAGTCGATAGCGGCCTCTAGCAAGGCGTGACAACTCCTACGTGCACGCAAAGATCATATCAGACGAACCACTACGACCATATACGGTTCCCTTTGCCACTCGATATATGGTTCAACTCGTGGGTTAACACTTAACCCAAGCATGGCCATGTATTTGTTGATCCAATCACTTGAGTGATCCAGTGATATCTCTCTCGAGTAGAGAGGGGCAAATTTCATCTTGATTGTCTATGTCTCATAGCATGCTTCCCGACCACCCGAAGACCAACTTTATAACTACCCAGTTACGGAGTAGCATTTGACAGTCTCTAAGTAGGCCGTTTCACATCTTGAGTACATACCACAATCTCAGGTCTAAGGACATAACGTGTATGACGTGAATAGAGACTTTCTCATGTTGGGTCAGTCCATGACTTGTGAAACATAGCCATCAACTAATACATGTGCTAGTCTAATATTCAAGTGTGTTCTCACAAGAACGCCGATCAGGGACAACTTTAGAATAACCATTCAAGTAATTGAGTTCCACAAACAATTCACATAATTGCCAATCAATACAAGTTGTCTATAATAGATATTCAATGAACACTTTATTAATCATGGATACAATCGGAATATCATCATCTCATGATTAGCTCTAGGGCATATTTCCAACACCCCGGTCCTGCTCGTCCTTCTTGCCCCCATGCTACTCGCCCCCTTCCTCCTCGACGACGTCCTACCGGTCATCATCGCCTGCCGGAAACAGTGCCCTCGTCCTATGGGCCCTCGTCGATGACTCCACCAACGATGGGTCCTCCACCTCCTCCTCATTGGGGCCGGTCCTCAGGTAGCGTGAGTTGACCCCCGTTTGTCGCGGTAGTCTACTTCCGCCCAACATTTTGTCCTGTGCCTGCAATGATAAAGACAAAGATTAAACCAATTAGCACAAATAATCGATAAGTAATTGTAAAGAGATGCAAAATGAATGAAACATAATTACAAAGTAATAATAAGAATAATATAGTATTACATGAATTAGAAATTATCTCCATGAACGGCAGTGGTTGGCTCCACGTCATCACGATCACTATTGTCATCATCACTATCAATATTGTCGAAACCTAAGTCCTCATCATCTCTATTGTCCTCACCACCTCCATCGTCCTCAACAACTCTATCGCGCTGAGCCCTCCATCGCTCAAGCATCATTATGTCCTTAGGATCTTGCACCACTTCACCCTCGTCCTCATCGATGTCGTTGTCTACTTCCATGCCCATCAGCAAAAGAATGTCTATCTCCAAATGCCCTTCTAGCCCCTCGGGTTGATAGGACTCTTCGGTATCTGCCTTTGGGTCAAAGTTGTAATCATCATCGTTTGGGACAGGCGATACCAAGTGCATAAGGTACCAACCCTTAAAATTCTCATCTTTTTGGCATGCTCATGGGAGATAATAAACTTGCATGGCCTGTAGAGCCATAATATAGACATCTTCTCCAGTATAGATGAAATCCTATCCAATTTTGACTTGCCCAATGTCATCGGCTCTTCTCGTGTCATTAGGATCGAACCAATGGCATTTAAATACCACTGGTTTAAGATCTTTGGGGCCCTCAAAGTGGAGCTCGTATATTTCTTCGACTATGCCATAATAGTCGCGATCATCATTGCTGGGCGTATGAACTCATGTGCACGTGGTCTTTCGGATGGGCCGACTCTCCTCGTAGCTTCACGTGCGAAAGCGATAGCCATTCACATCATAAACGGTGAATGTCTTGACCCTACGGGTGAAGCCCAGTGTAACCTGTTTTAATTCACCACTCATTGCCCTATCCGTGCGTTCCTGCAAGGTGAGGCCAGGTAGATCGTTACATTACTCGCTCCTAGGAGCAAAGTGAAATCTCAAAGGTAGAACAAGGTAAGTTAGATGGTACCTTTGTATAGAACCAAGAAATAAAAATCGGGTGAGTCATTTTTGAGAAGATAGTCTTCTTCTTGGTCAGTAGGAGCCCTATTCTCTGTCCAGTGTTCCTTAATAAACTCTCTAAAAAAACAAGAGACAAAGGGGGGTCGGACCGATAGGTGGAGGATATTGACTGCGTATGTAACTAGCTCATTGAGAACTTACATTCGATAAGGAGCCACTTCTTCAATGTTCAACAACACGTAGAGCGTGATAGTGCGAAACTCATGTTGCAACGTCTTGGGGGTACCTGCGTTTCCCCTTTCGAGTTACCCTTTGAAAAGGCTCAGGGTCAATGAACTCTCGTCATCGTTGTAACGAGGGGGTGGGTTCACGTTGGGAAGGTTCTCAGTATAGTACGCCGTTGTGAAGTTCGACATCTCCTCCACTCTGAATGCCTCTACCACGGAAGCCTCAATTTTGGCTTTATTTCTATACTTTTTTTGAAGAATCTTTAGACACTTCTCGATTGGATAGCACCAAAGGGCCTGCACGGGACCCCCCAGCCGTGCCTCACGTGGTAGGTGCAAAATCAGATGTTGCATCGGCAGGAAGAAGCCGGGTAGAAAGATCATCTCCAACTTGTAGATCAATAGAGGTGCAACACGCTCCAGGTCATGAATCACTTCCCTAGATAACTCCCTGTCAAAAAGCTGGTGGAAGAAATAGCTCAACTCTGCCAGAACGCATCACACTGGCTCGGGGACGTATCCACGGGTCATCGCAGGAAGGAGCCGCTCAATCCAAATGTGGAAGTCATGACTCTTCATCCCTAAGACTTTCATAGTCTTAGGGTTCACTCCCCTACTCAGATTCGCTGCATACCTATCAGGGAATATTAACGTCTTGATCCACTGCAGCACTTTCTTCCTATCGCCCCTTTTCAGGATGTAATCGGCCGGGCCCCTTTTTCAGCTCTTGCCTTACGCAGGGGTCTTCATCACTAGCTTTGGTCTATCGTAGATCTCCTCCAAGTCTAGTCTAGCCTTAATGTTGTCCTTGGACTTCTCCTTTACGTCCATGAGTGTACCCCAAAGTGCCTCGGCGACATTCTTTTCTGTGTGCATTACATCGATGTTGTGTGGAGAAGAAGGTCCTTGAAGTAGGGGAGCCTATTCAAGCCCGATATATGGGTCCACATGTGTTCCACACCATACTTCTTAAAACCACCATTGTCTTCATCAATTTCAAGAGCCTCTAACTGGGCAAGGACCCAGGCACCGTTCGATGACTTGAACACCTTTTTTGAAGTGCTTGATGTCTCGTCTGAACTCATGGTCGTCATCTAGGAATTGACAATGTTTGTCAAATGAAGAGAACTTGCCACCCTTCTTCAGCCAAGTGAACATCACAGATGCCTTGCATACTGGACAAGGAAACTTCCCGTGAACACACCACCCACTGAATATGCCATACGCTAGGAAGTCATGCATTGAATACTGATACCACATATGCATTGTGAAGTTCTTCCTGGTAGCTCGGTCATACATCAGTACCCCATTTTCCCAAGCATGTTGCAATTCATCCCACAGTGGTTGCATGAACAACCCATATTGTTGCCCGGGTGTTCAGGTATTATCAGCAACAAGAACAAGTTCTTGGGTTCAAACATGACGCCAAGGGAAAGATTGAGGGGGATCACGAACATGGGCCAACAAGTGTACGGGGCCGCCATCATTCCATACGGGTTGAACCCATCTGTTGCCATCGCTACATGTACATTCTGAGGTTCCATAGCTTTGTCAGGATGTTGGTTATTGAAGTATTTCCATGCACCATCATCTGATGGGTGTACCATCTTGTCACTGTATCTTTTGCCATCCTTGTGCCATCTCATCTGTTTTGCAGACTCCTCTGTCATATACATCCGTTGGAGCCTCAGTATGACAAGAAGGTACTGTAGGACCTTCTCGGGGATCTTAGACTGTTTCTTCTTGCCATTACTACCGTCTATCTCCATATACCTAGAGGCTTTGCACTTTAGACAGTGCCTTGCTTCCTCAAGGTCTCCCCTAAATAGGACGCACCCGTTAAGACAAGCATGGATTGACTCATATGGCATCTTAAGTGCACGAAGGAGCTTCTGTGCCTTGTACGTGTTCTTCGGCAGCATCTGACTCTTTAGAAGCATTGTGCCAAAAACTTCCAACATGTAATCGAAGCCGTCTTGACTCAGGCTCAACTTTGACTTCAACACTATTAGGTGTCCAATGGCATCCAGTTGCGACATTGTTGTCTTCTCGTGAAGGGGCTTCGTTCTCTGGATCCTCCTCCACCAATCCTTCATTGCCACATGCTTCGTTATAGTCTACCACCATGTCGGCCATCCCGGCATATCCATCATAATCCTCGAGGCATGCTCTCACCTCCTTCTCTCTAATACAGTCCCCTTCACCATGGAAGATCCACCTCTTATAGTTTGCTACAAATTCATTCTTGAAAAAATCTTTGTATACATCTTTCTTTATTTTTCTTTTTGAGTTCTTACACTGGCTGCAGGTACATGGCATCCGAATCGACCCTTTAACAGCTGGGCCAAATGCTTGCTCCAGGAAATTGTTGGTCCCCCTAACCCATTCATCGCTCTTCCTCTTAGCTGTGAAGCCTATGTACATCCACTCACAGTTATCCATCCTCTATCATACACATGCGTAAGCGAGTAATAAATCAACAATTGCATCTACACGGCGTTCCTACCATCTAATAGGTGAAGGATAGGTCCTAATCCCACCCGTGGATGCCTAGATGGGTTAGCTTCCATGTTCTGCCCCCGTCCGAGTTGAAATTTTGGCAGCACCTCCCCGTTGTTCTCCTAATACACGTCCCCGCAGGGAGAGTGTGTATCCGGAGAACAACGGGGAGGTGCTACCAAAACTCCGACTCAGACGGGAGCAGAACATGGAAGCTAACCCATCTACGCATCTGCGGGCTATCCGAAAAAACATGAACAATCCGAAACAGATGCGGTGGCAGATATGCAAAGACCTGCGTACCTCCAACTGTACCTCTTTCGGACGGGAGACGCCTAACTGGGTCATGTGACCTAAGTACGACAACGGGTAAGGAAGAGAGATGATTTATACCTAGGGTGGCGGTGGAGAGAGGCTAGTGGGGCAGTGGCTAGTCGGTGTAGTGGCGAGGTGACATGGTGCAGGCAGACCCGCAGCGCCGACGAAGACCCACTCTGCAAAAGAAGAAAAACAACACTATAAGTTGAAAAATTTGGTAGAACCTCCCCTGTACTGGGAGGTTTCAAAACCTGCAAGAAAGAAGCCAGCTCGATGGCTGACAACACATATACAGCACGAAGGCCACGAATCCACAAACTCGACACGAAGGCCATCAATGACATAAGCAGCACGATGGCTGACAACCCTGCAGCTTTACCTTCTTCTCCGGTGAGCAGCACGGACGACGGTGTGGACAAACACCGTCAAGGAACGGCGTGGACGGTCATCGGACCAAGTCCTCCTCCCTTCTCCCTCCTCTTTTCCTCCTCCCTTCTCGTTCTTCTTCTTCCTCCTTCTCCTTCTTCTTCTTCCTCCTCCTTCTCTTTTTCTTTCTTCTTCTTCTTCCTCCTCCTTCTCTTTCTCCTTCTTCCTCCTTCTTCCTCCTTTCCTTCTTCTTCTTCCTCCTTCCTTCTCTTTTCTTCCCCTTCCTCCTTCTTCTCTTCTATTCTCTTTTCTTCCCCTTCCTCCTCCTCCTCTTCTCTCCTCTTCACGCGTCGGGCCGGTGGCGGGGTGGCACGTGGCCGCCGGTGGGCAGCGGCGCGGGGACGGGGAGGGCGCAGGACGGCAACGCCAGGCCGGGCTCCTGGATGGCAACGGAGCCCCACCGGAGCTGGAGCCACGGTGGGCGACGGCGACGGTGACGGGCGCGGGCTTCGGGGCGGGGGCGTGGGGCTCCAGGGCGGGGCTCGGCGGAGACGGGGACAGGGCTGGCGGTAGCAGATCTGGCGGCAACGCAACACGGCGGCGGAAATGGCTGCGGTGGCGCTTGGCGCGGGGCTGTGTGTACGTGAGTGCTGTGCATGCGTGAGTATGTGTGGTGTGTGTGCGTGTGGGCCGGCCCGTTAGGGTTAAGCCCCTGTTTTAATTTTATTTTTTAGCGGAATAAATCTTTGCCGAGTGCCAGGCTGTGCACTCGGCAAATAGGGCTGCTTTGCCGAGTGCCACGTCAACGGCGCTCGGCAAAGAGCCTGTTTGCCGAGTGTTAGACTTGGCACTCGGCAAAGATTTGATTTTTTAAAAAAATTTTGAGTTTAAACTTTTTCTGTAGCCCAAGCATATTGTTTACAAGCACATATTTGAATTTAGGACCTTTTTATAACATTTTTCTATATTTTGTTTATTTATTTTATTTACTTGAATTTTTCCGCATAATCTAAATTTGAACTGTAGGTGCATGAAATAATGAAGGGTAGTCATTCGAAAAATGATATTCATGTTGGAGAGTGTATTTTGGGCCCATGTCCATAAACTCATCCAAAAGTCTGAAGACCTTGTCCACGAAACATGACCATCTAGGTGCGGTAGAAGTGTTTTTAAATTATATAAAATTCAAACGAAGTCCAAAAATCATGAAACTTGTCAAGGTGTCATGTTAGATGTCTGGGTTTTGGACATCCGATATCGCAACTTGCTTTAAATATTTTTAAATTTTTATCATAGCCTCTACATGCGATAACATGATACCTCGATAAGTTTCATGATTTTCGAACTTCGTTTGGATTTTATATAATTTAAAAATACTTCTATCGTACCTGGATGGTCATGTTTCATGGACAAGGCCTTCAAACTTTTGGGTGAGTTTATGGACATGGGCTCAAAATACACTCTCCAACGTGAATATCATTTTTCGAATGGCTACGTTTTATTATTTCATGCACCTGCAGTTCAAATTTAGATTATCGTGAAAAATTCAAGTAAATAAAATAAATGAACGAAATATAGAAAAAAGTTATAAAAAGGTCCTAAATTCGAACATGTGCTTGAATACAATATGTTTGAGGTATAGAAAAAGTTTGAACTTAAAACTAAAAAAATCAAATATTTGCCGAGTGCCAAGTTTGACACTCGGCAAAGAGGCTCTTTGCCGAGTGTCTACAGCCTGGCACTCGGCAAAGAAGCCCTCTTTGCCGAGTGCCCAGACTGGCAGTTGGCAAAGAGGGCCGGTCTGGGCCCTCACGTGGCTCTTTGCCGAGTGCGTGGCGTGGCACTCGGCAAAGATAACGGCGACGGACGTCGTTTGCGCCCGAGAAACTTTGCCGAGTGTGCGGCACTCGGCAAAGGGAGTCTTTGCCGACTGCCTAGCTTTGCCGAAAGCCGGGCACTCGGCAAAGTAATCTTTGCCGCGTGCTGCGCATGGCAGTCGGCAAAGGGCTTCTTTGCCGAGTGCCCGAGCTTTGGCAGTCGGTAAAGCCGGGTGCACTCGGCAAAAAAGCCGTTTCCGGTAGTATATATAAGCAATTAATTGGAGAGTATATAGCATTAAAAAATTAATTGGAGTGTATGTCAATAGAAAAAAAATGAAAATTAAAGGGGAAGGATGCAGTTGCTTAAGGGTGGTGAAAAGCTACACCTTGTCTGAAGATAGTAAGCTTTTGGTGACGGATTTAGGAACTAGGTGTCTAGAGATTAGTAGGTTAGGGTAGTGGAGTTGCCATGTTGTCACCTCAACGTACACGACACTTCACTTGCTCCCATCTCTCCTACCGTTCTTATTCTGAAATACTCTCCCTCTGAAGCTTATGGCTACCTTTGTTCGCACAGCAGCATCTCGATCAGGGTTTTCTTCTTCTCCAGCCTCCATCGTCCACCAATCCCATCCCACAGAGATCGATTCTACAACAAGACCATGGCATGCACAGCCTTAAAGTAATACTATATATAATTCTTCATTACACGCTACATATTGTTCATAGATGTTGTCCTGAATGCGAATACATTTAAACTTTCAGCAACTACGTACAAGAAAAATGAGTAAGAAGGTTTCACGTCAGAGGATGATATGATATTATAAGTAGATTTGTAGTAAAAGTACTTCCACATCGATTTATAAATTTTAATAACCATCTATCACCTGAAAACTAAAATGGTTAGAAACATGTGCATGTTAGAGGCTCAGTTGACGTACGTACTGATAATAAATCACAACTGACAGAGATTGGAGAGAGATATAGAGAAAATATAAACAAAAGTATTCATCACAGCTATGAACATAATATTTATTTATATACATAAATTTCTTAATTTGTTTCCTCTCTCTCTTCTGGCCTCAGCAAGCAAAGTACTATTTCATCTCTCTTGGCCACAGGCTTCCTGCAGGCTCGAGTCGAGACCAAAGGGAAAGTGAGGCCACCATCATCTCTCTCCCCTAGCTAGTTCTCCCGGCCCTTGTCTTGGCTTGCTCCCCAATAGGAGAAAAGCGAGAGGATTCTGAATCCTCTTCTTCTTCCTCCTCCCTGCTTCTGAGCCATTTCTCTTCAGCTAGCTATCTACCTTCCTAATTCACCTTGTTTCCTTCTGACTCCTCCATAGACGTACGTATGCATCTCTACTTCTTCAATCATCCATACATACATGCATACATATAGTACTAACAAGTTAGCCTTTTTGCATTCGTCATCTAGCAGCCGTGGTGCAGGACGGAGGTGATTGAGATATGAGATGCACCCCACGACGACGATGAGGAGCTGTAGCTAGAGATCGATCCATCATCCATCCGCGGATCGAGACATGATACGTACCACACGGTCGAGGTCAGTAGCAGCAACAGCAGCAGCACGTTGTCGCCGCCATGGTCCCAACAACTAGGAACCTGTTGCACCATGACGGCAAGAGCAGCCGCGGCAGGTCGTGCTACCACCCCGGCCAGTACTACGTCGGCATCGCCGCCCAATTGGAGGCCTCGGCAGCGTCTGCGCGGCAGCAGGACCAGAAGAAACCGTCAAGATCCCCTCGGCTGCTGGCCATGGCAGACGATGACGAGCCGCCGGGCGCGGCGACCGGGCCTGGCACGAGGTCCCCGGGCGGCGCCGGCGCAGGAAACGACGAAGGAGACTGGCTCCAGCTAGGCCTCGCCGCCGCCGCGGCGTCGTCGTCGTCCTCCGCCTCCTCCTCCGGCGACACTAACAGCACGGATCCGGCTCCGGCTCCAGCCCCGCCGGCTCCCATGGAGCTTGACCTGTTCGCCTACGACAAGCGGAGCGCGAGGATGAGGCCGCCGTTGTTCCCGATGCCGCTCAGGAGCTACCACCAGTCCTACGGCGGCCGCGGACGGCATCGACCGGCGGCAGCTAGCGGGTCCATGTCGGCGCCGTTCTTGCCGTTCATGCCTCCGTTCAGGTATTCCGGCGATGCCATAAGAGTCATTAGCCCGCCGCGACGAATGGAGGCGCCTGGGCTGTGGCTGACGCTTCAGGCAGCTCCCAACCAGTAAGTGCACGCGTAGAAACTAGAAAGTCCACAACTTTACTCCTGTATTGCTTCCAAAAAAATTCACTGATGTTCATGCATATGATTATATAGTATGCATATACATATGCATATATACCTACGTTCTATCACATTAGGTGATGTAAGTGTAACTAATTAAATCCATCTCATAATATACTGCAAACTGCAAGGCCAGTATATACATGAGCATATATACTGTTCAGATTTTGAGTGTTGTTCTTATTCATGTCGCGTGGAACTACAGGTTACTCATGATATATTCTTTTCATTCTTGCAGAATTAGAGAGCCTATTTTGCCTCAGATAGCAAAGAGCTACCTAAGAATCAAGTAATTTTCTATACTCTTCAAAAAAAAAATTGTTGTTCTATTTTATGATTAACAAAAGTCTGATGTTAGTTTGTGATTTTTGTGGTCTCCACACCTAACTGTAAGACAACTTTTGTGATTATTGGGATGGAATATAGGGGCTTCCCAGCCTTGCTGCTTGACTGGAATGTTTGACGTTAATCATGTTATCCAATGTATAGACAAATTTGAAACTGGCTTAGAAAAAGAGTACAATAAGTCACTGTTATAACAATATATTAATTCCCAAAGATTAAATTAAATGCATGACAACAGTGTTATAGAATGTGCATATCTGGAATGTGGCTCTCATTGTTCTGTTGTTGTCTGATGAAAGACGCATCTAGCCAGTAGCTAGTCTTTCAGTTTTCTAGAGTAGTAGCCATCCCATCCAATGGCAATGAGAAGGAAGCTATTAGCTGTTTCATTTTGCAACGACCACTATGAACTGAAAGGTCCATGGATATATCCCTCTCAAATACGCATTTCATCAAACTGATTTTTCCACGCAGGGACGACAGCAACATGAAGGTGGAGGTGGTGATGAAGTACTTGGCCGAGAAGCTAGGCATCGCGCGGTCTCATCAGGTACGTACATCTATGCATCACCTTGAAATCGACCATTCACAAGCCTCGCAATTATTTGTAGTTAAGAGTCTGTCTAGCTAGCTAGGCAACAACCGAGAGTATTTTGAGAAAAAGCTAGCATACGTAGTAGTAGTCGTTGCTTGTCTTTATTTCGTAGAGAGGAATCAAATTATCAAGTATTTTGACAAGTCGAACGATCGAATAACAATGTTGGAGAGAAGGATATGTCGGTAGAGAGCGATCAAATAGCGAACAGTGCTAAGCACTTGTTGAATTTGCAGCACACTTGGCATGCACTTGTTGGAACCATGAAAGAAACAGTATACCTAAGCGGCGTACGTACATCTCTTTTTCTGGTTTGGAACAACTAGACAAAGGAATAGGTCAGAGGCCCACATCATAAGCTGTGTATATGTGTATACTGTATATATAGTTATATATATACACACACACACACACACATTTTAATATCATTACAACGCTTAGGTAATATAGCCATATATATAGACGTGTATGTGGGTGGGCTAGTTTATTAATCCCTACTACACTGCGTATGGAACAACTTAGTTTATAGTTATACCCTACTTTTTTTGTTTTCCTTTCTTTTCTTTTTGTGAATCACAATACAGACTCAAACGAAGGTGAAAACTATCACAAAAAAAAGGTCTCATTATATGATATAGGCTTACAAGAGAGTTATTGTAAAGAAATTAAAAATGAATGTTCAGTAAAAATATCATCAGGCATGCACATGGGTCAAATTAATTCAATCATGAAAGAGGCTAACTGTTGAAGTGTCTATTAGTGTAGATAATGCTGGTGTGCAAATGTGCATGCCTGCTGATATTGTGATGATAACTCATCAACGACTTGCTGCCAACTTAATTCATCCGCACCAATTAACAGATTAACAACTCCGATCCGGTTCAGATCATTTTGGATACACTTAAATCATGTTTAAATCATCAGGCTTGCAATTGGCCATTGATCGTCTGATGACGACGTGATGAATCGAACGGCCGGCCTGATGCTGCGCTACTGGCTTTATTATAAGAGAGATTAGAGGAAATTGCAATCATCAAGATATGGGATTGCCGACTCGAGAGGGCACGGCAGCAGGGAGCCAGAGACTCACCAGGGTTTTATTACACAACACTTTTTGTTTTTTTTTTTTAGAAAGACGGAAAGAACGAAGCTCGCTGATTTTTATTAGACGATAGAAAAAAGGAAAAGAAAAGAAAAGAATAATTACAGTCAGAACGCTACTCGACTTAAACTACTAGAACTAACTGAACCCCTTAGGCTGCTGAGGCTACCTGATCTACTACTACTCTCGAGGTACAAACAGAAGAGAAGTACCCCTGCTACTCTTGGCTGTTTGACGGATAGGTTGCACCCTAGTAACGTAAAATGTCATCCTTACACAATTGATCGATGTGCTTGTAGACTCTTTTGTTTTGTGTGATGTGTCATAATATCTGAGACCAAAAGTGTGGAACGTACTAAAACCATTTGCATATATTGCTGGCGGTTCCTCTTCACCATCATGAGAAAAGGAGAAAAAAAAACAGAGAGTATTTTTTGGAGAGTAGTAGGTCGGTAGTCGCGGATGCATGCATGACAGCGCGCGGCACGGTCTGCGGTTGCAGCTGGTCATGAACTGAAGGAACCGTCGTCGTCGTCGTCGATAGATTATCTGTTGATGAACATGACAGCATGATCGAGGGGATCACGCGTGTGGCCATGTGCATGCATGTCTCTGCAACCTGGCACCACTCACTTTGCATTGGACATTGGCTGCACGCACACACGCCGGTAATAAGGTTTTGTGTGTGCGTGGTTTATTACTGCTTTAAGTACCGATGATCCTTAACCCAAAAAAAAATAAATACAAAATGCATGCTATGTTTTCTTTGAGAAAAAAGTTCTAACTTTTAGGAATGTTTTTTTTTTTTACCCTAGACATTTAATTACATCACAGATGAATAGGAACGACATTTAGCAATATCCCTATGATTTTTTGTCCCTGCTATCCAATCCAAACCGTACCTTGCTTCTTTTGACCGGAACGGGACTTGCATTTCAATCCAACGCATACATCATGGTGAGGGAGTGGCCAAGCCCGTCACCTGATCGTCATGCTTCCGTAATCCGGCCGTATACACATATTATGCATCGTATATGTATCGAATCGGACTACCTATATTATGGCCCGGATCGAGGTACGTATATAATTTACCTATAATATATAGGGTAGTGTGCCTGATCCAGTATACACATCATGATAGGTATGTCAGTAGTCAGTTTGTACTATATGGTGCCTTAATTCGATTTGTCCCACAAGAAAAAAAAAAGTGCAGTATTGCATGTTTGATCAAAAGTCGTACTAATCTAAACTTAACTAATAATTTTATTTATAGAAAAATATTGACATATATGACTTCAAATACGTGTGTTTTAAAAATATGTTTCACGACTAACCTGATGATGTTTATTTGGTTTATTTTAGTATCATAACTATTGGTACTTTTGTATATAAAATATTAAAAAAAATAACGGAGGGAGGGATCGGAATATATATACGGTAGGGCGCCGCTTGATGTATATGGTACTCTGCAACAACAGCAGACGACAGGAGAGGCCGAATGATAGTAGACGGCGGCCAACTGAAGGCATTGCAGAGTACGGAGTACGGAGTATGCTGCACTGCACGCGTAGGACACTTTAGGAGGCTACTAGGAGCGTAGGAGTATATACGGAGTATGCCGATGCTGTAGCTGCTGGCGCTGGTCTATATACTCCTATGTAGGGAAAACCATGAAATGATCGATCTACTCCTATATTTTAGTGATTAGCCAGTCGTCGGTCACATAGTCACATCTCACGTAAAACATGCACCGCTCTAAGGCCTCGTTTAGCTCCTTTCCGATTTCAGCATTTATCACTACGTAAAAAAAAAAAATTCATCACATCAAAATACCGTCGTATGCATAGAATACTAAATGTAGATAAAATTAAAAACTAATTATACAGTTTGATTATACTTTACGAGACGAACATTTTAAGCCTAATTAGTCAATGTTTGGACAATTATTCACAGATACAAACGAAATACTATAGTGTACTATGGAAATTCTGGCACCTCTCAATTCAGGGATCTAAATAAGGCTAACTATGTATACAGTAGCATATGATGACTAAATAACCTAAGACGAGATCGAAAGCAACATGCATATAGTATTTATCATCAAGAGAGGCGCAGGTGCAATGATAACAACGCGCGCGCGCGTCAGCACACATGATCATTATGCACGCGCAAGCGCGCCTCGATCCTCGAGTAGTTGCATGATCGAGAAAACACAACATTATTTCAGTTTCAAGTTAATTATTTCAGTTTTAAGTTAGTGCTTGTTTAGATAAGCATCAATTTTGTATAGTAAATTCTGTTAAATATTATAGCAATTTTGTTTCTATTCAGTAATAATTATCCAAACATTGATTAATTAGGTTTAAAATGTTCGTCTCGCAAAGTACAATAAAACTATATAATTAGTTTTTTATTTTATCTATATTTCATATTC
The DNA here is from genome assembly GCA_023333625.1 of Bothriochloa decipiens. NCBI lineage: Eukaryota > Viridiplantae > Streptophyta > Magnoliopsida > Poales > Poaceae > Bothriochloa > Bothriochloa decipiens. The sequence goes on from CM041632.1 coordinate 3,491,747, forward strand.
TATACATATGTCGGTATTTTGATGTGATAAGGAATCTTTTTTTTCTAAGTAAAATTTGAGGTGAAATCTGGAACCTTAAATTCACTCCACGCTAAAACTTATTAGTATATCGTAGCGCGTGGCCCACAAAAAAACTCTCCACGCATGTTGCTTACAGCAATATATGCACGGGATCACGTACGGACTGGATCGACTGACGGGTACGTACGCACGCGTGTACGTGTTGGCTAAACCTCTCGATCGCACGTGTGTACCACCACCCACAGCTAGGCCGGCGACGATAGCCGCGCCAGTGGATCCAGCTGACGAGCTGGTCCACGGCCTCTACAAGGGTGTTCGATCCAGTGACTAGGCTGTCACTGTAGAGACACGTACCTACGCACACATAGGTAGTAGGGTGGTCCCGCTCATGTCAGTCACCGGGCCCTAGAGTGTATTCTTTGTACAGTCACGTAGTACATGCGTTTTTTTCCCCCTTTGTCGCTTGTCTAAGTTTTAATTAATTTGTTGTTTAGTTCATGACATGAATTTATCTATATTTATAGGAGTTAGAACTTACTCTCTTCGTCCGAAAATAAACTACACATTAGCCTCTCTAGCTAATAGATAATTTATTTTCATACGGAGGAAGTCAAAGTTAAACTATAACATAAAGTCTAATTTTAAACGTGTTATTGAAATAGATGACTTTTTATCTAAAAAAATTGAAATAGACGACGCGAAGTTTTGTTCATTTGTTGAAGCACACGTTTTTACATATAATAAATAAAACCCAAACAACACATACATACGAGAAGGGAATAGAATAGCGCAGGAAAGCAACTTTTGCCCGCACCGCTCGCCGGCATGCCTGCCCAGCATGTCATTCATGGCTTTGCAGTGGTTTCTACGGTAAGGCCGGCCGGAGAGCGAGCGCGCCTGCTGCACGCCTGCCGATGCGTGGCAGCTCTCTTCCTGTAGCCAGCACGCAGCACCAGCAGTAGCAGCTCGCCATGGTGCAGAGGTTGCATGCTGATGAGGATGGCTGCACCACAGAGGCAAACTGACGGCGACACGCAATATACCCATCAAATCATCATCATCATCAAAATTCCATGTCGTTTTGCTGCTAGCTACGCTGTGCAGTGTGGATTGCTGTGAGCTACCAACATCCGAGTGCACACGTCTCTATGCCATCACGCTTATGTTAGGTACGTATACCGTCGAGCAGCTAGCCAGCGCGTACTGTGTATGTATAGTACTGTATGTGTGTATATGTCTCACACCCAACATGGTCCCAACACAGGAAACACATGGCAAGAGTTATTAATGTAATAATGTGTTAAGCTGTTGATTTATTATTTATGAGTTTAACAAATATGTATGTATTTAGAAAATTGACGATGCATGGAGCATTGTAGGCTTTCAGTATTACATACATATAGTTCTGCTTTAATTAAACTGGTATATATCAAGATTAGTTAACATTTTTTATACTCGATCTTATAGCTGATTGTGACACGATTATTACCCACTGAATGAAACGATATAATAATGGCAGGTGGAGCTGACATGCAGAGGTCAGGTTCTTCCTCCCTTGCTGCTGCTGAAATACGTGAGAGAGACAATCTGGTGCTCCACGGCGCTGAGGGAAGAAGACGAAGACACACCAGCCGACTTGACGACTTGGCGGCGCTCATCAGCTGCTACTGACCATGTCATGACACTCTGTTACAGCACAAGTAGGAACAGCAAGCTAGCACCACTCAATCTGTAATTAACTTACACTTGTTGGCCAACGGGTTCTTTGGTTTTCTTTTTCTTTCTTTTTATTTTTACCATTGCGATTCCCCCTGCTGATCTGAGATTAACTGTGATGCATGGCTAACTAAATGCGATGCTTGCATTGGACGTCCCGTGCTAACCAATCAACCAAACCCTCTTCGTTTCCTTCCTTGCTTCATTTTCCATGAATTTCCATGAGTCTCCGTATAAATTGTGCCATCAATCTTCAGCAGCATTGTTCTCTATTAAAATTTAATTAAATTCAGAGAATATAATCTTTTCGACACCTTTTCGGCTGAAAGATTTGCAACCTGCATATATACAGGTTTCTGAAAGAGATGCGCCACCAACCACTAAACTGAATTTAACTGAACATTCCATGTATCCCCAAACAGTTTCACAGAAGGTGCACTCCACAGTCCACAGACGACAATAGCTCCACAACAAGTGGGCTAGTTTCCAGGCGCTCAGCTCGCACAAACTATTTGAAGGGGTCACAGTATCCACACTACCACTTATCATGATCGTCCCAGATGCATCCATCAGCCACTGGAGATCCGCTGCCGTGTTGAGACTCATCGCGTTCCTTTCTGCATCTTGAATCTTGACATGGGCCTTGAAGAAGCAGAAGTACCAGGCTGTCAAACATTCAGGGAAGTAGTAAGAGAATTGATCGATGTGAATTTACACTACACCAGTGCGAAGTTCAGAAGGGGGGAAAGTATCTTACTTTTGCCAACGAATTACCCACAGAAGGTTGAATGGTTGAAAGATTGTCGTCATGCTCAATGATAGATCCTGTAAAGGCCTGCTGACAGAATAGGTCAATAAGCTAAGCACAGGAGCAAATTCAAAGGGTGTGCCAGTAACATCAAACAGAGTACAAGAAGACGACCTGTTGCCCACTTGATATTATCTTCCGGTCACAAGATGGAGTGGGGTCTGAAGAATTCTGCAAATATAAAAATAAATAATCATGATTGAAGCAATGGTAGTAACAGTAAACTATGACATACATATGTTAGTGGAGACAGGGCATGTTTAGACAGTAGAGCCGTGTGCATCCAAATGACAAGTAAACATAATTGCAGCATGGGTATTTCTGTCTTAACTCTTAACTCTAAAGTATATACTTAAATTCTTTCATGAGAACCAGTACTCTTGTTAGTGCTCAAGTTCACCGTAGAAAGGAATGAACAAAGAAGTCCTGCAAGAAGTAAAGCATAAGTACCTTGAGCCCAGGATCAGACTGTATTGAATCCAGTAACAAAGGAGGAGACTTTGACGAACTAACTCTATATTTGTCATCTTCAAAAGAAACAGCTGCAAGTAGAACGTGTGGGTCACACATAAATTAGCAGTATGATGCATAATTCTACACACTTAACAAAAGCAGATGAAGCACCAAGAGAATCAGGTTCAGTTCCATCTCTAGAAACAATACACAAAGAAGATGTCAATTCTACTTTGCTACAAGTTGTCTCCAACCAAGAGCTGGACTAACCTTTAGTGTGAACTCGGACATCAGAATTTGTTGTCTGTGAATAAGAAGAAATACAGTGCTGTGACTGAAGGAATTTACATAAATAATAAGCAGTTCATTCAGAGACAATGCAGAAGGTAGACAAAAAAAAGGATAAAGAACATACAGAAGTTTGGCCAGGAAATACTGGATGAGATGTATGGGCTGATGGTGTGTGAGAAATGCCTCTTAGCATTTCATCTCCTCCAGGCTTCTTCAGTGCACTCTTCAGCTATTAGTAAGAGGATTAAAATAAATAATTCCACCGAATGAACAAAACTATATTAGGTCAGATTAGCTTGAGAAACAAGTACCTTGATATTCCCATGACTCCCATCATTGCTACAGCTTCCAGAAATTGAAGCGCCAAAACCAGGACCGTGGTTCTCATTGCCATCACTTAAAGCATTTCCAGATTCCTTATTTCCCTCATCATCCTCACTTGTTCCAGCATCTCCATCGTCTTCATCATCATCATCATCGTCACCATCATCTTCATCATCTTCAGAAGTACTTCCAGCTTCCTTTTCTTCCCTTTCGAGTTCATCTAACCTTGCCATGATTCGAGCATGTTCCCTATCTTTATCGGACATAACCCTAGTATCAATTGAAGCCTCTGAAGTAAAGAGGTAGAAAAAAGAAGTCATGTCAACGTGGAAGATTCAAGTTAGTTGCTACATATGTAAGCAAAAAGGTTGTACCGAGAACAATAATTTCACCAGAACAAGTCATCAAGTCATGCCTAGATAAACATATATAAAATAAAAGTACAAGATAGATGGAGGAATGAAACAGTGACAGATCAACTTGCTGGAAGATCAGTTAATCTTTACCAAACCAGGATTGATAAACAATAATATTTTAAAATTCAAGAAGGATTTAAAAGAAAGTGATGATAGACATATTGCGGAAAAAATATAAGAATAAAATATAGGAGTATTAAGAACTTATAAGAAAGGAAAACAAATTGTGACGACAAGATAAGAGCATATTAGTTTATAGCCATTAGATAACAATTTAACAAAAAAAACCTTTCACATTAGTAATTAAAAGGAAATTCCAGATGGTTACCTGATTTTGTCGCAATTGTCTCTGTGTCCTCATCATACTCTTCCCTGATTTCAACAAGACCCTCCTGCCCACATTAACATAGTCAAGCATTAAATTAAATGCAGATGTGCACACAAATACTTAAGCGTGAAATACCAAGATGGAAATATTACTGGCTTCTGCTAAAGACAAAATGCAGTGAACTGATCAATAATAGAAGCACCTAAGATAGTATACAATGCTATATATTGTTATATCCTAACACACAGCTTATAGTCAGATCATCACTGTATTAAGTATCTGTAAGCAGTATAGTATTTTCCAGGGGTGCAATTTAGCTCATGGGCAAAAAATGATGAGCACTCTCAATAATCTATAAGATGGTTATGGTGCTAAATTTGTCTGCATACTGAGACACAATAACTGCAATTGATGTGTCCCAGTGTCATCGAGGATTCGATGGAATTGATATGATGATTACCGTCACGGCGTCACCAAGTAAAACACTAGTCTAGTGTTACTCATATATACCAAACCAATACGAGAGGAGTCTTACTGAAGCCTCAGTGGCAGTGGACTCAAAGAATTTTGCCTCAGCTTCAAGGTCAGCAATAGTTGCCTTTATTGCTTCCACTTGAGCTTCCAATTCCTGCCCCCTCCTGTGCAATATATCAGTCGCCTGCTTAGCAGACCTCTCTGCATAGTACCCCTCACCCAGAAGCACCTAAAACACAATGCAAACCATGAATGTCAAATTGATGGGCAGACATAGACTGAAAAATCAAAACGGCGCCACAGCAGAAACCATACCAAGAGTTCATTTGTGTGTATTAAACGGCCTGGGAAAAATGCGGCGCCACCAAAGGGAACCTGCAATGCGTAGTTCTTTTTTGAGACAAGAAAATCTCGTTGAAAAATATTTAAAGCACACAGGGTGAGACTATAAGAGACTTATATTTCCCTACAGATCCACAAAAGGAATCCCTTCAAGCTCCGAAATCAATTGAGAATGTAAACCTAGTTACTGGACTTATTTAGTCATTATGTATAGCTACAATATGCCCAATGCCTAGAAGTGGATGGTTGGAGACAAATTATGTAAATAGCTCCGAAATCAATTGACAATGTAAAACAATTGATTAATCACTAATGTATAGCTACAATATGCCCAATGCCTAGAAGTGGACGAATGGATTTACTAGTACAAGCAGTTAACTAGGTTATTCTAGTACAAGCAGTTAACTAGGTTATTCAGTTTCCAGACTACCACCACAAATTTTTGGTGTCACCAAAAAATGAGGAAATCGAAAATAGCAGGTGATGTACCAAATTTATCTCTAGAAGAAGACACAGATTTCTGCTAGCTAGTTCAGACTTAGAGAGAGAAGGGAAGGACCATGATTTCGTGAGAGAGTTCGTCGGGGAGCCTGTTGACGAGGGAGACGAGGGCCGCGTTGTCGGCGACGAACCCCTGGAGGCGCCCGAGCTCGGCGCGGCGGCCAGCGATGGACTCGGCCACCCTCGCCACGGCCCTCTTCGTCTCCTCCGGCGAGAATACGGCGCCCAGCGGCGTGGCCGTCCCCTTCCTCGGCGCAGCCATCGCTCTCCGCTTCCCCACCTCCCGACCAGAAACCCCGCTACGGCCCGTTAGCTTCGCGTCCCTGGCAACCTTGTCGCCGGAGAGCCCTCGAGCTCGCCCAGGCGTACGGCCCCGCCTCCGTGCTTAATTTGTTGGCCGAGTCGCTTCTCCCAGCACAGTAAGGGGGAAGGCCAAGGGGCGAAGGCCAGCGACAAGGAAGGCGATGAATCTAACCGGCCCGAGTGGAGGACGCCTCCCCGTCGATGGAGGTTGGGACTCGAGCGGTGGCGGAGAGAGGCGGCGGCGGCGGCGGCGAGCGCGGCGCGGTGGCGGAGTGGGAGCTCCACCTGACAAGTATGCACACAGGACAACCCCGGTATGCACCAGCGGCCCAACCCGATAAAACGAATTATTTTTGCGGCCCAATAACGTCTCGATGCAATAACGTCTCGATGGCCCAACTTGGGACACTGGAGATGGAATCATGGTGCAGGATCACACGTACTCCGTAGATATTTGTCAGAGTAAATTGCATCCATAGTACAATAACTGTAAGTATGCGTGTAAATTATCCTAATAACTTTTAATTTGCTCTAAGCAAGACAAGAACTTGTTACGTTGGTACATAGATAGTCCAAAATACGATCAACGTGCTTAGGCTACTATAGAAATCGTATATAGCCCTATAAGGCTCGCAGCTGGTACACGGCTCAAACATATATCAGCTCAGCTCGTAGCTCTTACGAGGATGGCTCGTGCAGCTGTGCGGCTCACGGCTTGTGAGTACTTGCAGCTCTTGCATGATATATAGACGCGTGCATATATCGGCTCGGTTGTACACGTCGTAACGCAGAAGCCCATGATATCCTCAAAACGAGGAGCATGACCCTTCTGTACACAACTTGCTCAACGCCAAGACGGAACCAACGTCAAGATCAACACGAAGTAGAAGACGTTGTCGCCCAAACAATGCAGCGCTGCGACAGCGGCGAATCATCGCAGGTGGCCGCAAGCAACGGAGCCTTGTCGCCTGAAGCCCGGCGCTGCTCCACCTCAATACGGTCAGTTCTCAGTTCTCATCTGTTATATGGACAACAAGATAGACTGTTTTGATTTTTACAACAGTGATATATGGTCCCTCTTATATGTCCAGAAATTTTTGGAGCTTCTAAAATACAGGAATGATGCATTTGCAAGCGTTTATTGGTGTGAGCCAGAAAAGACAGTGGCTGATGGACTGAGAAATTTAAGGTGTGATGCTGATATCATTGCAATGATTGCAATGATAAATGAGAGTGCTACTATAATGCACATTTTAAATTTCAATCAAAACATTACAATGTTTATCCTTAATTATTAATTTTAGTTAAAACTTTGAGGTGTGATGCTGATACCATTACAATGTTTATCCTTAATTGTTAATTTTAGTTAAAAATTATGCTTCATCATTTGAACCTGTACTGTAATGCACATTTTAAATTTCAATTAAAACATTACCGAGAGAAGTAAAACAAAATGATGGATTTCAAACTTTTATATATAGTTGAGTCTTCTGGACATAAGCTTAATAGAACAATGCCATCGAGCAAGATTATGGGATTGTCCGTTACGACGTGTACAACCTAGCCGATGCATGTACGCATCTATATCCTGCGAGAGCTGCAGGTATGTCCAAGCCGTGAGCCGAACCTCATAGGGCTGTATACGATTTCTATCGTAGCCTTAAGCACGTTGATCGTATTTTGGACCGTCTATGCACCAACGTAACAAGTTCCTGTTTCACTTAGAGCAAATTAAAAGTTATTATGTTAATTTGCACGCACGCTTATAGTTCTAGCACTGCAGATGCAATTTACTCTTTAAAAAAAACGTACTCCGTAGATATTCTCCGGTCTCCGGTCCCAAAACAAGTCAACTGTGTATGATAATTGCTCAAAAAAACTAAAGTTATGATAAATATTATCAAAAGTGTATCTTTAAATAGGTTTTACTATAAAATCTATGACGCAAATAATCTAAAAATATTATTTTGATGTCCTAAATATTAGTTTATTTGTGAATATATATAGTTGGTTAAAGTTTAAGATTGGTCGACTTTTTAGATGTGAGATGTTCAGTTACTTTAGAACAGAAAGAGTAACGGGTAACTGTTGCCATCATATGTCTGAAAAATCTGTTTAAATTACCTCCTACCAAGTTAGAAGTGATTTTCAAAATAGTTTTATAATTTAAAAATCTGATAAATGTACGGCGATAATAAGGGTTTAAACCAAAAAAAATGTCTCTAAGCTCCTAAAATTCTAATAAACTGATCCTATATATTTGTTGGGACACGTCAAACCCAAATAAAGTATTCAGAGTTTGCAAAAATTCTCTCCAATAGCTTTCAAAAAATAGATTTAGTTTTAGTTTTAAATAAAACAGAAAAAGTTATCAAGGAAAAAAAAACTAAAATAGGATGTTTGGGCACCGAAGGCGAGCAAAACTCCTTAAATTCTAGGTTTGACCCCAATCTCCTAGTCTGTCACATGCCAAAGTGCATGTCCAAAGTCTGGCTTAAGTTTGTGGTCGTTCTCACATGGCCTGGTGCCACAGACTTCACAACTTTGGTTATTAATCACCTTTTTCTTGAACAGAGATTGACTCAGGTACTAAATTCTGCCCTATGCTAGGATGAAAAACTGAACTCTTGGTTTTTTTTTGGAAAAGAGAAAAACTGAACTCTTGGCGGCGTTGAGTTCTTCCTTATGAACACAGAAACAGGATCAGCTATCTGGTCTCTTGCCTTAAGTAGCCGAGCTAGTCTAGTTTTCCTCAGCCAAGTCAAAAGGGGCTTTTCTCTAATCATTGCCTGAAGTATGTGCCTATTATTTATTTATTTTTTTGAGGCAAATGTATGCGCCTAATCTCCTGATGAAGTTCAGGTAAGGCCAGGTTCGCAAAGCCGCGGGACAAATGCATCCACTAGATTATTGGAAGCTAAAGCTTCCCGAACCGTGTCTTCTTTCTTCACACAATGACTGAAAAATTGCCGGAAATCTGTCAGCAAGTGCTTCATCCATGTACCAGACGTCTGAGCAAAACGAGGTGGCCCGTGGCCGAGCCCGTTAGATTGATCTCCCATCACCAGATCTGGCCCAACGGCCATATGAGACTTGGTCTCGCGTCCTGATCGGGGGCGTCCAACCGTACATGGTTGGTGGGTCCCCGTCGCCCAGCGTAATATAAAAGAAAGGTAGGTGCTGGGGCACTCGATACGAGGTTCATCTGAGCCGCCACTTGTCCCACTTACATTCCTATTCCCCAGTCCGATCTGAGAGGAGGCACTGCCAGCGACGGGGGCGCATCAACTATGTACGGTTAGACGCCCCCGATCAGGGTGCGAGACCAAGTCTCATATGACCGTTGGGCTAGATCTGGTGATGGGAGATCAATCTAACAGAGCCATCTCTAATGAAAACAGTTGTCAGGGCTTGATACAGTGGTAGGATGGATGATGGATCATCGTAGCAGGTCTTCCCTTGCATTTCGCCCTTCAAGGTTGCCACGTTTGTGTGTTGTCGCACCCACTGACCCGGAGCAATGCAGCCTGTGAATCAGTTTGAGAAGAGGCATACATTTGTTTAATTGGTTAAAAAAGGTTCTCAGATCTGCGAGTTTGCGACCAAAGGCTCACGAAGGCAGCAGGTCAGCAAAGTTTAAAGAATGATGGCTGCAGTTGCAATTGCAAGATTGTTCATGTGCATACTGAAAACTCCATAACTTTCCATATTTATTTTCTCTGCAAGTTTATTATTCTATCCACGCGCTACGAGTAAAGCAAGGTGCAGTTTTTTCCTCGAACTAACTGTGTACAGTATCAATATACGTGCTGATGAATACAAGCTGAATCCACGGAAGGGTTACTTTTTTTCCCTAACACATTCGTGCTCGATCTTTGATGATCTAACAGCCAGGTATATTGCAGGGGCAGACAGACAGATGCTTTCCCTGTTCATCAGTTAACTTCAGAGTTGACAGTACCGAAATCTGAAAACGATGCTATTCTTCAGAATTCTGAAGACAATATATATTCCTTATGTGTACGTATGGACTGATTAGGAATTATAGGATAAACAAAGTAGCATGACGAAATTCGGCAACCCAAAACTAATCAAAATAAGTAAAAGAACAAACAAACAAACAAGGGAGGCGATTAATTGCACAAGTGTTGCTGCATGCTTTCATTGAATGGAGTAGCTGATGGTACACTCTACTAGAACCTCCTAATGATTCATTCATTAACCTGCAGGCAGAGATACTGGACATAGATGACGCAGCACAGGACTAAGTCTGAAAGAACTTGTCCCAAAAGGCACACAACAAGATGAAAGATCATAATGTGGAGCTGGAGCATATGCATCAACAAGGTGCTAGCTGGGGCAAAAGAAGGATATATAGGCGGATACTGGACACAGATGCATGGTAATTAAGCTACACCATCTCCATGCCCTTGCCTACCAGTACTCCCCCTTGCAGTTTACTGGTGCCTTGGTGGCCTGCTCCTCCCCCCTTGCTGCTGCTGCTGCTGCCCTGTTGGGTCTTGCTGCTGGTCGTCTTCATGAAGCAGAAGCAGGAGCAGCAGGGACACTGGAACAAGAGCTTCATCATGCCTAGCTCGATCGTCTTCCTCTCAGCTATGATCTTGGATCGATCGATCTCTGTATGTAGCTCTCTAGCTAGCTAACTTTTTTCTTCCTCACGCAAGACCCTCGATTTATCGCTACCGATGATCACCTACTCTAAGCATATGCAACACTATCAATGCAAGTCTGGACTATGAAATGGTTATGATATATCTGAGCTCTCAGCGTCGGCACGAGCTTGGATTTCCTTTTAAAATGGATATATGCTGCTGCTGCTGCAGCAGCAGGAGGTTGCTTTCGATCTCGACCTTTGTAATGGACAGAGAGACGACGCATGGCCCAGGCCCAGCTAGCGAGGGACACACGCATGAGCCTGCCCAATATGCTAGCTGCCTATGATGGTAGCCCATGGTAGCTGTGCATTTCCACTGGTTGTGTCACTGTCCTGTAACAGCACACAGCTCTCCTCCCTTCTGTGAGAATTTAGCAGCCGTCAGGTAAGGCAAATGCAAGAACCCACACATATATGCACAATGCATGCGTGCGTACTGGGATCCCAATCAATATAATTACATGGAGAGTGCAGATGATCCTTATATTATGTGTGTGTGTGTCCCTGATCGCAGGGCAGTCAGGCAGTACTGGTGCTGGGTAGGAGGTTACACATGAACTGGTGAGAGGCTGACAGCCCAGGTGGCCGCTCTGGCGATCCTCCCTGGTTACTCGTCTGTACATATCGACTGCAGCTTCTGTCGGTGGCGTACCGACGGATCTCTGCTCGACACCGTTGCTCTTCCTGTGTGCCTGCTGCAGTGCGATGCAGTGGCAACGAGAGATTATGATGATTGGCAACAACCATCCGTTAGTTATTAGTACTCTCGATGTTACTTGGAACAACCCGATCACGAAAAAAGAATGTTACTAGGAACAAATTCGCAAAAGTTTATATATTGTCTCTAGTATCTTGCTATTATTGTCCATATTTCTTGTCGAATAAGGATGCGAATTCAAACACCCACCTTGTATACGAATGCAAACCCAATAATTCGGATTCGCATTTGGATATCCATAGAGTCGTATAGGTACTTTCAAAACGTTAATTTAACATGTTTCCAAAAATGAACATGAATTATTCAACAGCTTAAACCGCCTTTTCGCTGTGGTTAAAAGACTAAAACTAATATAATACCCATATTGAAAACTAATGTTGCTTAACCATATTGATAATATAGGATACATATTCATACTTTAATTTTCAAGAAAGAATAATGTGGATACGTATAGAGAAAAACAATACAATAAAGGTTTCGAAATACATCTAGTCTAGATCCCTCAACCCAAAAAAAATTCAATTCTAGATAGATTTAGGATAAGTAAAAAAAATTATCAAATTTATAGAAAATGGTATCAATGTTTATGTCTCTATAAACAAGCTTACAATAAATACATATTTCATAAGTAATTTTTTTGTATATAAAAATTAGTGAAGCTTAAAATTATTCGACTCTTAGGAAGCGAGATTTTATTTTTTGAGACCGAAGGAGTAGCATCGATCTAACCTTAGTGAAAAGAAAACTCGGTCGATCTTGCATATGATAGGACACATGGTATGCAGGGGGAGGACACGTACATTAGGCAGACAAGGAAGGGAGGGCTATGATATGTACGCATGTGGTCCTTTTGCATGAATGGTAATTAGCAGCTTTGGTTGTAGCCAGCCGTGTGGTCACACGTGAGTTGATGCGTCCAATGGGCGATAGATGGGGCACACTTAACCACCTCACATCCCATCCTATCCCTGAACGTCCCTCAGGCTAATAACCCACTTCCTTCGTTTTAAATTATAATTCGTTTGATTTTTTTAAATTTAAGTTTAATCACTCGTCATATTTAAAAAATTTTAAAAAACATAATTAAATTTAGGTCATTCTCAAAGATCTTTTATTAAAAAAATAAACCATAACAAAAAATTAATATTTTCAACAAAATTTTTAATAAGACAAGTGATCAAATAAAAATCAAACGAACTATAATTTAAGACAAACTAGAACTGTACTCTATAGTTAAGTCTATATCAACATAGGAGCCATCAACGTCACATATGTTTTGGTACTAGCTATCCACGTCATCTCTTACTAATAACTATGTTAGTCCATTAATAGCTTGTGACCTCTACTCTGATTGCAAGCTATGTATACACACCATCTCGGTCCATTTTCAATCTAAATTCTTGGTAATACCCACGGCAACGCACAGGTGGTACGGCACACGACAGATCGTCCATGGGGCCGGGTTTATGCCCCGCGTGCTATCACTATATGCATGCATGCTTAAGATTGTTGCTGTTACTGTTAGGTGGGGGTGGTGCAGATCGAGTGGGCGATTAGATTATATTAATCATTAGTAGAGAGCAAAAATATACTATTGATCCAATGATCCGATCGAGGGGTCGTGTGGACTCATGGGGTATATATGCTTGGGCATACTGTATGCAGCTAGCACGCGCACATGGCTACTAGCTATGGCTGTCTGTCTGTTGTTCCTTCCTTCCTGTTCCCACCACTTGCCCCCACTCCCACCGAGCTCCAAGATCTCCCGGTGAAAGCAACGAATAATCTGCATGCGTCGACATACATATTGCGTATGTAGCCAATAATGCATTTCCCGGCTCCTTATTGACGGCTATCATGGTTCAAGTCACAGTGATGATATTACTAGTAAAAACAAGTCACAGTGATATTAGGGCGTCCTCAAATAAGTCTCCAACTACATATACAGGAGTAAGTTTTCAAGGGTACCAGCTAATGTAAGTTGGAGGTATCAGGAACAAAAATAATACATTTAAGGATATGACTGTTCAGTCCTGCAGTTTTTTTTAGATAGCCAAGCTAGAGATTAAGGGATGAAGGATATAGGAGGGTGACAAAGCTGATATGGTTACTAGAGGGGGGTTGAATGGAAGCCTCAAATTTATTTCGAAACTTTTATTCCTTGGCTCGACAAACAACCCTAAGAAACTAATCACAGAATGGTGATGACCACGACCTTATTAAGAGGGTGGGTGTTTTCTAAGAACACAACGGGTCACTACAAGAACAGTGGAACAAATGGTAGAATAATCGGAGACTGAACGAACGCGATCCGGAAAACTCAGCACTCACCGCACAGGAGCGGACTTTCCGTGGAATAGGTCCCGGACTGTCCGTGTGTACGGACAGGTTCATGAGCAGTCAACTGCGGAACGGTTCTGGACACAACGAAGTTCTGAGCCTCGGACTATTCGGCTTCCCAGGTGTGGACTGTCCGCAGGTACGGACATGACACTAGGTTTGAAAGGCGGACTGTTCGCAGGCAAACACTGGAAACACGAACTTCTTGGAACAGCTTCTGGACTGGATGAGAAACAGGCCTCGGGCTGTTCGTGCGGTACGACCGGACTATCCGCGGGCAAAAACTGAAAGACCAAATAGGAAGTCAAGAGCTCGGTACTATTCTGCCACAGACTCACGGACTGTCCGTAGCTATATCGGCAGGCTGTCTGCGGTACAAAGTATATAGCAGTTCACAAAAGCCATTGGCTCGATCCTGAACCTTGGACTATCCGCCCTCAAAAGGTCGGACTGTTCGCGGTTAAGTGAAACTACCACATCAGCAGAAAGACCAAACTAACTACCAGTGAGACGGCCACCGCACCTTTTCACCGGTAGCCTAGCTTCGACGCGACCTCCATGATGCCGTCACGTGTCGTCCGTCTCGCATTGGGGACCTCTACCTGAGTTTTGAGACCCAAATCCGCGAGACCGGCTGCCGATGGTTTTGAGGACAAACCAGCAAACCTCCGCCGATGATTTTGAGGACAAACCACTAAACCTTCTCGCGAGTAGCGTAGTCCATGTGCGTCCCCCCGTCACGGACACTTACACTTGTCGATGTCCAAAGTATCAACCACCGCGGCTGGCCACCCGGGCGTCTGGTCTCTCGATCCAAGCCTCACGTCCGGCATGGTCCATCGGCACGACACGCCCTACTTGACCTTCACCCGACCGTTGCCACCACTTCTGGACTCCACACTTGCACACCACAAGCCAGGAGACATGTTTCGACACGTAATCCTGTGCCACGAATTAGTAGAACCACCGAACCAACCATGAACCAAAGTGTTGGCATGTTAACAATCGCTCGTCACAGAGACGTTACACAAATGGGACAAATGACGAGGGCACAAGCACAATTCATGAGCTCAATGCCATCGAGAAGCGTCGGGAGGTGGATCAGGAGACAAGAGGCAGTGGGCGGGCAAGAGAGGGAGGCAACAGAGATATGGGGGAACTCATGCCAGTGTAGCGGAGATACATAGCCAAAGCTGCACTACAAAATCATTCGAGGAGGTGGGGTCGTTTGGACGTTATTAGAAGCATCGAGGGTTAGGATATTAGGTTTTTATAAGAGGCCATGTAGACTTTTATATTTTGCTTAGTCACTAGCTACCATGTTAGCACGTACACCCACATAGTTTAATAGGTAGAATATCGATCTAATTAATTTCACGATCAGTTCCTGGATAATATATAGAACTATAGAAGTGGAATCAAACATCAAAATGTTTTTTTTTTTGAGCGAACAAAACATCAAAATGCTATCAAAGTGCTCCGAAAAATGAGTTCGGTACCTTTTTTTTTTTCTTTGAAAGTGTTGAGTTCGGTACTAGTTTTTTTTTTAACGTGAGTTCAGTAGTGTGTGCTCTGATAAAAGAATAGATGAGTTGGAATAGATTAGAGTCGTCGATCTTGAAATCAACCGTCGAAAAAGATGCATAACAATTAAGGTAGGCATATGTGTATGTATAGAGGTGAATATGTATATGTATGAAATATGCTGTGTATGTATTATGATTGAAAAATATAAAGCTTGTGTTTCCACACGTGGAGAAAAAGACGTCTTGCATTCATGATTTCCATCTCCAATTATTTATCCAGCATCGTCCATATGCACCATGTCGACGTGTCGGCACTGTGCTTCACACATCGTATCGACATCGATCGTTCTTGTTCTTCCCTGCTTGCTTGTGTCGGCCAGCCAGACAGCGCCAGTCAAGCGGTGGTTACCTGACGCGATATGTGCATATCATGATTCATGCATGCACGAGGCAATGCAAGAATGGCAAGACGTGTAACCCACACTAGTGGGCAGCTAGCTTGTGCTTCACAGTACAATTTCTGTGAGCGAGCTAGCTGCTAGTGACCCTTGGCGATCATGGGCCATCACCAATGGGTGGTGGATCTACCGCCAAGCCAAGTGCTCTCTCCTATAGCTGGAATCTGGACCACGTTCATTAATTGCGTATATGTGTGCTTGTTCGAAAAAAAGCTGTTGTTGGGTGCCTTTTAAGCTTTAGAGAGGAGAGACAAATAAGCTATAGACAAGGGCGGGCATGCATGCATGTTTAGATTCGCCAGGAGCTTAGATCCTTATTAGTAGTACCATACAACTATTTTTTCAAAATCTCGTATTGTATTTATATAATATGAAATGCTCCCTCCATTTCAAATCATTGGTTGTTCCGGGTTTTTTTAGGTATATAACTTTATATATACATAGCAAAAGTTATATGCCTCAAAAATCTATGACAACTTACAATTCTGACGATAATTTCATTAGTCAAATCTATGACGACTTACAATTCTAACTACCCGTAACTAATATAAACCTACCTTAAGTCCAGCATAGCTGCATAACTAAACATACACTGACTGAAGAGTACACAGGCCATCAAAGTTTAGAGGTTGGTCCGCAACAAGCAGGATCCTCTGCGCCAGCCGCGTGCGTGTGGATGCTATCACATCCGTCGGATCGGGTGGATCAACGGTGATAGAGGAGGACAAAGGTGTGCGGTGTGGCTGGTCTGCTCACCGGATGGGAGGCTCCAGCAGAACGTCGCTCTCGCTACGTGGATGTGCAAACCAGCGTGGAATTTTGCTTTTCAATTTTCTCAAAAAATAATTGCTATTCTGTTTTGCACTACAACCCTTTTCCTTTCCCTGTTTCACCATTTTCCATCTGCCCTTCCATTTCACCCTCATTGCTGGCAACTTTTTTTTTTTTCTCAAATTTTATATGTTGCGTTTGACGGCTAGAAACGTTTTAGATTCTAAGTAGAATCGCTGGAATCACTGCTAAACAATGCAAAGAGAGAAACACTTGAAGGAGAACTTTTAACCATTTTCATTTTTTACTCGTACAAAGAAGGATCTAAAACCCGGTTTCTCTTGATTTGGTTCTACTTTCAAGAATCCAACAAGCAAGTTAAATGGTTTCAATAAGTGATTCTAATTCTACAAAGAAACATTTCATAGATTAGTTATATGTAATTATCTTTTTTTATTGCATTTTGGTGGCTATATATTAGGACATTAGCTAAGGGTGGATGGCTTAGGAAAGACAATGGATTTTGAATGATATTGTATTGTTGTCATGCATATTGTAACCAAGGTGATCACTAGAATCATCCTTAAAACAATGTTATTATCAAGTAGTAATTCTATGAAGCAAGACATGAGGTACATCATAGCAATAATGTCAGGTTGACTAGTAGAGGCAGAAAAATCATCACGATTTCTCTGCACCTGACTTGTGGAATGAATCGAACCACCCAAAACCAAAAAGAGCAAAAAAATAGTACTACGGAACAAACTTAAATTGGCAAGCAGGAGAATCGCAACAACAAAAAGAAGAAGAAACAAATCGTCAAAGTAGGAGGGGGCAAAGTGCAAGAAGAGCAAAAACTGAAAACTCGAGCGGCGTCGCGAGCGTGCTCTCCCCCACTTCCTTCCCACTCTCCCTCGCCCCCGGCCTCGCCATCTCCGCGCCGCGGCCGCCCGGCGGCCCCAGATCCCACCGGTGAGCCGCAGCATGGACCGTCTCCGGGCGGGGAGCCCCGTCTACGGGCGGCAGCGGAGCGGCAGCAGCACGGGCTCCTCCTCCCCCGGCGGCGTCTCCCCCTCGCACCACCGCTCCTCCTCCGCCGCCTCCGCCGCGGGCGCGGCCGGCATCTCCAACGTCCGCCGCACGCAGAACGTCGCCGCGCGCGCCGCGGCCGCGAGGCTCGCGCAGGTCATGGCCTCGCAGAACGCCGCCGCGGCCGCCGCCGCCGACGACGACGACGACGACTACGCCGCCGACCACCCGCCGCCGCCCCCAGGGAGGTTCGGAAGTGGCAGGATATCGCACGGCAGCAACGGCGTGTCCCTGCTTGGACGCTCCGCGAGATCTCCTTCCCCTGCGGTATTTTGCTTCCGGATCTCTTGCTCGTCGCCATTGATGCTGCTTCTCTGCTTAGGGAACGCCCGTTTTGCGCTGCTGCTATGAGCAAACTAGTCCAAATTGGTCAAACTGAGGTCAAATTGTTACGAAACCGTCCATGGTTGGATGAATTTTCAAATGAAGGTAGTTCCCACTCGCTAGTGCTAGATCAACTTCTGGTAATGCTTGTTAAGTCATTTAGAGTTAGAATTGGGGGAAAATTGATCAGTGCAATGTGTTAGTGTCTCAGGTTTTGTCAAAAAAAATGTGTTAGTGTCTCAGGTTCTCAGCTCTACTCAATTCGCCAACTCATGTTCTGTGGCTTTCTGCTAATTTGATCTTCTCATGTTTTCATTAGTTAGGTCGGAACATTGTAGAGCCACCTCCTACCGTGCGCTCATCATCAGCAGGCAGGCCAGCTGTTGCATCACGACCGACCACCACAGCGGTGCCACCGATCAAAACCAACACAGCACTGCGAACCCCATCCCCCATTCCACCTGTGGTCGTGGAGCCACCAGCGGATCGTGTTCGGCCGAAAAGGTACACCTGTTACATTTCCCTCTCAAAGACGAGGAATACACATTGTACGCTAAAAATAGACTAGTCTAAATTATTCCAAGATCAGTGGTAGCAATGTCCCACTAAATGGAGCAAAACTAAGTGAATTCTACTTGTTGTACCACTCTTTGGAAGGTGATGCTAGTATGCTATTAACTTACTCCATCTATCAGCTCTTGCTATGGGTTTAGTCTCAATTAGCATTTATGTATCGTTGTATCAATATAAGCATTGTCCCCTATAAGATATGGTCAAACAACATTGCCCACAAATTAACCTGAAAAAATATACAAACAAAGAAATGTTACACTGTTTTTGTTTGGAGAGAGAATGACACCAGCAAAATAAATTTGAAATAACAACAAGATTTCTGTCCACTGTGTATGGTTGCAGCAGTATGCTCCTGTTGTTTTATCTATAGAATGATTTGCATGATTGCTAGAGTGGTAACAGTGTGACTGAAATCTCTCTCAAGTCTCAACTAAATTGGGAATTCAGGCACTAGATTAGATCTGGTGGAAATTGTCTTACTCTGTCCCCACAAAAGTGCATTTCTAGTTATTTTTCGTAAGTCAAACTATCTAAATTTTGACCAATGAAAATATGTTTCATGATAGATCTAATGGTACTTATTTGTTATCTTAAATCTTGATAGTATTCTCTATAAACTTGGTCAAACTTAGGATAGTTCGACTTAAGAAAGAAAATATAAATACACTCTTCTTGGGATGGATGCCAGACAAACACCTTTTCTATATGTTACAGCTGCATTGCTTTTGTTACAGTGGAAACTTGGATCAAATGTTGCATTACCTATTGCTTCTTACAACCTTTTTTCAACTCTTCTCTGTATTTTTTTTAAAGAATTAAGGGAAACATAGTGATTCAACCCTCCTTTTCTCTTTAGATTTGATCCAGGACTTCATAACTCAAGAGAATCGGGACTAAAAAGAGAGGCATCCACGCTTCAAGATGAGGTGTTCCTTTTTCTCTGAAGATGCCACTTATATTATTTTACTGTAACATCAAATACTTGAGAATGTATATCTATGTCAAAGACTAATGCTATACTGTTATACAGCTTGAGATGCTACAAGAGGAGAATGAAGGTGTTCTAGAAAAGGTGAAACAGCAATACCAATAATATACAGTATAATGTAGTCATTGTTTCTATGTGGTTCTTCAATAAATTATTTCTTAATCTTGATTGACAGTTGCGACTTGCTGAAGAAAGATGTGAGGAAGCAGAAGCTAGAGCCAAGGAGCTTGAGAAACAGGTGAGATAAGATTGATTAAAAACATGTTTTTTTTATGGGATTTGCCCGCTTCATTGGGATACCTTTCCTCATTTGTAAGATGTGGTCTGAGTCTATCTCTAATATAGTTGAATCTGAACCTTAAAATACTGGAAGGATTTGGCCTTTACATGCTATGTAGGGTTCTATACCCATGACATAATTGCTCCTTGTATAGTGAACTGTATGCATGCTTGCTTCTTGTTATACAGGTAGCTGCTCTTGGAGAAGGAGTATCATTAGAAGCTCGCCTCTTGAGCAGGTTTGTTCTGTGTTTGAATGCACATGTTTTATGAATCCACTTACTGGTCATGACAAATATGTGCATGCATGCTGGCAGGAAGGAAGCAGCACTTAAACAGAGGGAGGTTAGTTTTCTTCTTTTGTTCTGCTATAGGTTGCTGTCATTCATATGTTGGCATACTGCTCGTTTAGCCAATATTTAGATGCATATTGTCTCAACTGTTAGAACTTAAATGTTGTTTAATGTTAAAATAAGGATAACTCCTGTGCGGAACTTCAATTCCAGTCATGCACTTTGTGTTGTCACTCGATAGATTATGTTCAATGGTTCATGCTAAATACTTACTTCAAAGTTAGCTGAAATGATATACTATGAAAGCACATGAATATCAGAATATGTATTTTAAAAGCTGTTATAAACTAAATAGCTGCAGATAAAATTACTTATCCCCTAACTGCACTTGGATGCTAATTTTGTATCTCTTCATCAATACTTCATTCATCCTCAGGCTGCACTAAAAGCTGCAAGAGAATCAAAGGATGGTAGAGAGGGGGAAGTAACAACACTAAGGCAAGAACTTGAGGTAAATATTCTTTTGACAATTTTTAATCTCCAAATCTTTGTTGTATATGCTGCTTTATTCGACTCCAATTGTTCACTTACCTTGTTTTGAATAGTCTGCCAAAGAAGAGGTTGCATCAGCAATGGATCAGCTAAAGGAGGCAGAGTCTGAAACAAAGGCTCTCCGATCTATGACTCAGAGAATGGTCTTAACTCAAGAAGAAATGGTTAGCCTGATTACTGCTCAATCCTGCTTTTGTTTTAATGATATGGATTTTAATCTAGTTAGACCTTTATAGGAGGAGGTTGTCCTAAAAAGGTGCTGGCTTGCACGCTATTGGGGCTTAGCAGTTCAATATGGTAAGTTGCTTGATAAATCTTTTTTCTGAAAGGGGTTGCGTGATAAATCTTAACGGAGAAGTCTTGATCCTTGAACATTTTTCTGATTATTATACTAACTAGCCACAAGGCATTTAGAAAAGAGGGGCTTGCGCGGTATCATTAAAAAAAACTAGATTATAGGAGAAGACTCCCCTATAACTTTGAAAATAAGGGGGTGCCAGGCTTCGAATCCGGGTCGGATGGGAGAGTCCCGGAGCTCACTGCTCTAACCGGTCACACCGCGAGAAGCTTGGCCTTGTGCGGTATCATTGATGAGAAACATTCCATTTGCACATGTGATTCATTTTTCTCTCTTGAAAGGAAGCTAAATAGCTTATTTACTTTGATTTGCTTTATTGGATTAATAAATCTCAACAAGATATTTATTTATCCAACATGTGATGGGTCTTCTAGCTGCTCATCCACTGATGATGTTATTATGGTGGACATCAGCAAAAGATAAATGTTCTTAGTATAGAACAAGATACAACATTTTATGTAACTACTGTGCAATGGAATGACATAGCTTGTCTCTCAATGCTCATGCTGAGTCTTCAAACTGAACCTTACCCAACCTGGTTGGCCTTAGTACTGTACATGTATGGTTTGGCCCATGGTCTGAAAAATGCGCAGTGTAGCCTGCCTGCAGCTGGCACTGAACTGCTGATGTTTTGTTTCCCACCTTATTCTTGATTATCTGATGATTGATTAATCAACTTCAAGGTGTGTATCCTGAAATTGCGGTATCAAAGCATGAACATTGGTCATCATTGGCTCCTCTTCCTCTCGAGGTTGTTCTTTCCGCTGGTCAAAAAGCTAAGGAGGAACCTCGAAAACAAGGCAAGTTCTGTTTAAGTTGTAGATCTTAGTTTATTCCATGCACCCCAATTAAACAATGGCTTGAAATTTGTTCATGTAGGTGACAATGCTCAGGGGAGAAATAAACTTGCACGAGAAATGAGTGACGTAATGGGAGAAGGCAATATAGAGAGCATGCTTTCAGTTGAAATGGGCCTTAGAGAGCTTTCTTCATTGAAGGTGTTACCTTCACTTCCTTTTGTTTCTAGATTCTCCAAGGCAACATTGCGGTAGCTGTTACTCAAATGTAGAGGCAAGTCGTGCATAAGACACGATGGAAGACATAAACTCTCCTAATATCCTGAAATTGTTGGCAGGTTATCGTAATATCTGAAATTCTGAATGTACAACTTAGCATGATGGTTATGTTTTGCTTCTGCTTAAAGTTAAAAGGACTTGGTTGGACTTCCTACTGCTCAAAATAACCCATTTTTTTTAATACAAAGGCTATTTAAAAGTTGGATAAATGAATGAATCACAAAGGCTACATGAGCTATTTTGCCATACTATTACATTTTCTCGCTATGTGTAATTATTGGCTATCTACTCTGGCATGTTAAACCCATATCCTGTTATTGTCATGTAGGTGGAAGATGCTGTTGTAGTTGCACTTGGCCAACATCGCAGACCTAGCATAGTTCGTCAGTTCACATCAGGTTTGGTGTTTTTGTTATATTTTTTCTCTTCATTCCAGTGAAATTATAATTGCTTCATTGCCGTAAGTAAAATATTAATGGCATTAAATTTTATGGTTTTGCTTCAGATTAGTTCTCTTTCATTTGCAATTTAGTTTTTTTTTTTGAAAAACATCTATTGTGCGGGACTAATGAAATTTGATGTATCAATTATCGTCTGTTACACATCTCATGGCAAGTTGAGTTTGCACATCTATTTTATTCGCAGTTGGGTTACATAATGTTAATTATTTGTGTGTTTGCGACATCCAAATCCATTTGCATGGTTCCATTGTGTTCGTTCAAATGCTATTTCACCAACACTGATAGTAACTATCTCATGAAAGTATGAAACAAATACTGACTGTAGGGTTCTGTGATGCCATCTACAAATGCTGAATTGCAGAGTTAGAAACTAATCAAGTTGTGGATTCTTTTGTTTTCTACTTTTTTTTTCCCAGATTTCAAATCGCCTGGCGAACCGAAATACTTGGAGGCATTTGGTACTACTTCCTCCAACTTGTCTAATAGGATTTCCATGAAATTCCACTTTTACTGTATTTCACATGTAGCCAGAAGCATTTCGGTCAGGTTTGTATGGCTTGAATTCAAAACTGAGACTGTTTCTTCATTTTGCAGATCTTAGCCCAGAAGAGGCTGAAGATGTCAGCTTTAAGCAGGTATAAACCTTCAGCCATGTGAACTCTGCAATTCTTCCATTATTACTATTAAACATGATTTACGAGATTCATGCTAAATTCAGGCATGGCTTATATACTTCTGGAGAAGAGCCAAAACTTATGGTGTTGAGGAAGATATTGCTGATGACCGGCTTCAGTTTTGGATTGGTCGCAACGCACAAGCTCCAAATTCTCATGACGCTATAGATGGTATGATGCTTGCATGTTACTAGTTACTAAACTAATTAACTGTTGGCATGAATGGACTTAAAGTCTCCGCAGTTCCTTTTGTGCATTTGACCCCAAAGAATGATTGGGCAGTCTTATTGCTATTGAAAGTGCAAGCGAAGAGATTGTTTTAGATGTCTTTATGCATATACACTAGCTAAAGATTGCTTTGTGGAATATGTCCTTCCATACATGCTGTATATTCGTTGTTTTATCAGATCAATTGTTCTAGTCCAAGTTGGCATCTTTTACATTGTGGTCTGACTGCAGTTCTGTTAATTTTATGACTGCAGTGGAGAGGGGTCTAACAGAGCTGAGGAAATTGGGCATAGAGCAGCAATTGTGGGAGGGCTCGCGAGCAGATATAGATCAAGCTTCTTTGGCGATGGAGAATCAGTAAGAATTTGAGAATTTTCCATGGCTGTGTATCACCTCAGTTTTGGAGAAGCAGGAACTTCGGTTCCGAGCAGGTTTCGGCCCGTTGCATCATCAGATATCAATCACAGAATAGTGCTCCAATCTTGGGGTGTGACCGATGGACTTTGTCCAAATTCCGATGAGTTTGTGTAGTGCATGTGCAAGCCAAGCCATTCTTCTGTTGTTATTAAAAGTAGCTTTGTGAAATGTGTAATAGCTTTGCGTTGGCAAGAGAAAACGATGACAACGACGACCTCACTCGGAGCAATTGTGAATTTTGTGATTATCCCACCGTGTTTAATCTCTGCTGTCGAGCTCAACTTCTCCGCACCAGGAACGTGTGTGTTCCTGCAACAAATGAACGAAAATGATTGATTTTGTATAATTCTCTTGCATCCTCTGTTTATTTATGGTTGGTCTTCATCATCACGCGAAAGATGTAACATTTGTGTGTTCCTATCCTATGCTACTCGCTTCCCTTGCAGCTGGAAGGGCCAAACGACAAGCAGGTTAGTTCTGCTGTCATACATACACCTGCAGTCTTCGTCTGTTCCCATTAGTTTTCTGACATGTTTGGGCCCAGGTTGATCAAGGTCGGTCAGGTCACAACTCACCATCGGGTCTCAAGCCGTGGCACGCCGATTCCCCATCATCGTTCATCATGAATCACCTTGGTCCTTGGACCTGGAGGGTAACGCAAGCCTCCAACACGGCAGGTACGCTGGCCGCCCATCCCTTTCGCTCGTCACATGCTCTCATTACCAAACACGCAGCAGAACCGTACCCAGCCGACTTGGCATGCACGGACGACACATGCAGAAACCATACCTAGCTGCATCCAGTATTCCCATTCATTCCCACTCTTGGTTTTTCACGACCAAGACATGATGCGGATGCTGTGCTCGTGCAACTCTCCAAAGGGACGGCGCTTGTTCCAGCCAGACCCAGAGCACCAAGACCTGAATTCCGGCGGCGCCGCGAACCGCTCCGTCCGGTTGCATGGCGCGCAGGGAAGCCGGCGACCCGGCTGGCCGGCGGCGATTGGTGAGGCGTCCTTGTACGTCGGTCGATTATTAGATGGGTATAAGCTAGCTAGCAAGCAAGAATTAATCGCCCTTTCGCCTTTGCTGGAGAGTGGAGAGGGATAGCCCAAGAGGGGGGGGGGTCAAAATGGGTTTAGAGCCGTCACGGGAAACCTGGGGGCGCCGCTCGCCTTTCCGCTTATTTATTTATTTATTCCCCGGCCATCTTCCCCTTTTCATAGCTTCCGTCGCCGGGCATTCACCCGATCCATCGCCCATGTTGCCTGCTCATTCCCTCGCCAGCACGCTACAGGCCATGGCCACCCCTCGCCGTCGTCGTCGCATACGGTTGCCGCTGCAGCTGCGTCTGGGACTCGTGGTTCCAGATTCGTTCGTGTCTCTGCATTGCGCACTTTGTTGTACTGTGATGTGATGATGCTTTACATTTGTATAATTATATATGTGCATGCTACAATGAAAATCAAAGGGCTTATGTAAATCTGCAAGTAGTATCAGAAGATGGAGAAAGCTGCAACTGAACTACCACTGCCAGTAAACACCTGTTTCTCCTATGGACTAGTAACCTTCGCCACTGGTAACACTTGCGTTACTGCAATAGCTGTAGTTGACAAAGCTGGATACACCGCACATCAATAAAAAAATAAAAATAAAAACTTAAACCTGATCACCTATTATATTAATTCATGGTACAATACCCAATTAATCACAGCCCACAGCGTCTGAAGTCTTGACCTCAAGGTTTTTTTTTTTTTCACGTCCGGAGACGTAGACTAGCACAGAGGGTTAGTCCCTTTCCCAACCGTTTGACATGACATGTGCCAACAGTGCAATTCTCGTTTTTCAAACAATTTTAAACATTAAACACATTAATAAAAATGATATTTACATTTATTATGATACTGAAATAAATGTCAATCAATAAACTGTAGAATATATTTTTAAACTAAATCTATTGGATATAGTTATTGATACTATTTTCTATAAATTTAATTAAAAAATTGATCTTTCATAAATCTAGAATTATATTTTGTTTAGAAAGTGAGGAAATACTTGTGCCATCTGATGGAAGGAAACCACTACTGAATTCTTCTCTCTCGCTTTGCAGAAAAGAGAAAAACACCCGTGAGCCGTGGTAGGCAGGGCAAGTTTTTTCTTTCTTTCGCTCTCCCAGCGCTGCAATGGTATGCTCCCGCGGGTTTACATTCCTTTGCTTGGGCTGCGCTGCGCTGCGGCTGGTGTTGTCTTTTTTTTTTTCCCCCTGGGCTCCGGGTGTCCGGCAGCGTCACAGGATGCATGAGAGCATGTAATTGGGAGATGCCGCGTTGCTCTTGTGCACGCTCGAGGGACGAGGGGTTGAGCACAGCAGGAATTGATTTCAATCATGTACCCTTCCCCTCATCCCCAAACCGTGAACAGAATGATCTCACCATCTCGATCTCTTTTGCTCCCTCGCCGTCAGAGTTTCTTTCAGTTTCTACCGGTTGTTGTTTCTTCCCCTTCTTCTACTTTCTGGAGAGAATGGAGGTGGGGATGGATTTCAGTATTTCACTGCTATAGATAGATTGGTATTATTTTACAAACTATGAACGGATGCTGAAGGACGGCAGAGCCTCTTCTCAACGTGGCAAAGTATGTGAGGTGGGACAAAAAAAGATGTTGTACTAATACAACGCGTGCATAATACACAAATGCTACCTCCGCCCCAAAAATGATGCAATTAAGTTTTTTGATTGAGTCAAGTTTCTTATGTTTAGCTAGTTTATGGAGAATATATTGACATTTATGATTCTGAATAGAGATACTATGGAAATATATTCTAGGATTAATATAATGGCACATATTAAGTATAATAAATGCTAGTATTTGTACAAAATTCAGTCTAGCTTCGACTCTTCAATAAAAAAATAAGAGTTGTATCTTCTTTTTTGTTTGAGAAGGATGGATTTTTTTTATATATATATATATATATGTATCATCATCAAACGATTCAACTCAAAGGAGCCAAAACCCAATGCCAGGAGGTTAACTACGCGCAAGGCAAGGCTCGATCACTACACGCAAACAAAACACAGAGCGCGGTGCGCGGCGGCCGTTGCCAGTTTCTCACTGAAAAAGAGGATGGGATCTGAGCAGCTTTCCCGGCTGTGACTGACACGGCCAAAACAAAACAAGTGCAGCCAAGTAGAAACCGATTTCCGATGCGAGCAAGCAGGCACAGAACGGAAACCTTTACCCTTTTCTCGGCGCCGGCAGCCGCAGCGAAGCTTCCTTTGGATCAGTCTGCTACCAGTTCTCTACGTGTACATCCACGCACGGATGACTCCACGTCACTGCTGAGCGAGCGAGTCTAAATCGCACCAGAAAATGCAAATGCAACCGTATTTGTTGCCGCATGCAACATGACACGATCGACGACATCGCGTACAAAACTTGTTTTGGGAAAGAGTAGTGTACACGTACGTACACACCTTATTACGGCTATGTTGATAAACACACTTTGTGGCGAAGGCGGAGCTGAGAGATCGAAAAGACAAATCCAAAAGTGTGCCAAGTTTTTTTTTTTGACGTCATCTGCCGTGCTACAACCAACAAACAGATCGATCTCGTCGGGTTTGTGAAGGAAATTCTTGTATAGACGATATTGAACTTGCAAATAGGGGAGAGAACACACACAAAAAGAATACGTCTTACTATAGATAGAAATGAATATATTGAGAAACCAAGTATTATACGGCACATGACAAAAAAGTACTATATGGAACCCAAAAAATGGTGCGTAATGTTTATAGATAAAAGATATGTCCTATAGATGAATTTTCTGTTTACATTTTTATTAGAAATTATTTAAAGATATAGATTTTATATTTTCTATAAATCTAGTTAAACTTAGAAAAATTTACCATTAGTGGAGGGAGTAGCCATTTTATTAGTTATTATTAATCCAGCTATTAAAGTAAGTGCCGCTTAGGAGGACAATAATAAATGTGCATATATAGAGGATATCAAAGGATAGTAATAATTTTAAGGTCGAAAAGAAGGAATTTAATTTGGCCCATCAAATGAATAGTATCTAGATAATCATGTGGTCATCTTAGCAAGGAATTATATTGTTTCACCAAATGAATCAAGGGTGCCAAAAACAGAAGTTAAGAAATGCAAGTCACCGCGATTCGTAATGGCTCACCACACGCAAGGCACACCACCAGCCGGCATCCCGGGCCAGTTCTTGGTAAAAGACGAGCAAACCGATCGCACCAGCAGGTTTTCGGGCTGCCAAAACAAAAGGCAACCTGAAACTGATGAAGCGGCCATATCCGGCCGTACACGTATTGTGCGCACTGGACAAGAAAGCAGGGCCATTTCTTGCAGCTTTGAACGCAAAAGTTTTGTTGCATCATGGCACGGCATCGCGTCACGTAGTAGAGACATTTTCAGCTTTGAAAAAAAAGGTACTTACACCTACTAATGAGTGGGCGTGTGATACTACTGGGCGACGTAATGCAAAATCTTGATAAACTTTGTGACGAAGTTGGTGAGAAGGCTGTGGGCCTGTGGCATAAGAGCAATCCTACGATCAAATAAACAAATCAACTTGTATGTACGAAGCAAATGAGGTATGATTAAGGCTATGTTTGGCAGGCTCCAAATAGTTCAGAGTTCTTACTATATAGTGCGTGAAGGAATCGGAGCCGGTGAAGCCCAAAAATAATGCCTTCACTAACTCCTAGTCCATTTTTTAAGAAGAGAGAAAAATGACAATTCACCATTATTCACGGAGAAGACAATAGCTAGAGCTAGAGGAGTCTAGAGCTTGGCATACACATGTAAAATTGTGGTTGTTTTTGACGAAATAAAACTCTGGTTATTAGGGTTTGGCAAATACAATAGGGGAATGAGATCTTAAAGGAGACGTGGCATGCATGTAAGCGTTACCGATAGGCACCAAGGTAATATAAAAAATAAATTATCAAAATATTTCATAAATGACTTACCAGAGTCCGTTGTGCAGTTCACGTGTTTATATAATTTGCATAAAACCGCCACACTTATACATTTATGTCAGTTGATTATTCATCATGTCTGTTTTTTGCGACACAGAAAATGACACCTTTGTAGGTTCTTTAAGTAAAAACTACTTTTATTGGTTGTCGGGTAACGCTCCTCTTTCAGTTTGGTACGTACACGTGGTATTGTCGTTGTTTGAAGCCTTCATAACGCAACAAAAAGGATAAGGTAACCGTAGCAGAAAAGACAATTACTAGATCGAGCCTAGTTTCCTAGCTAGTATTCTAATTCAGTGAACTATAAAGCGCAACAAATATTGCTCATAGGTGTTACTAAATCACTTGACCTAATGGCTAGGAGGGTAAGAATGTGCCAATGTTGTAGGGGAGAGAGGTTGAAGGGTGGTGAGGTTTAGGTCCAACGGATGAAGTAGATGGGAGAAAGAAGAGAATATGACATTTTCTACCTAGCTAGATATAACGTTGCGACCTAATGAGACTCATTTCATGCACCGTATATACAGAGTTACCTTTTAAATATTATCATCGAAACTAGAAGTACATAATGGATCAAATTAGGTAACCATCGGTACTTAAAAAGACAACCAATGGTTCATCGCAAGCAAACCACCAGCACCCACATTTGTTCTTCTTCACCAGGGACTTAAGAGCTTCCAAAGCTGAGCAACAAACCTAAAGAAGCTTTCTCTGGCACTCAAGAAGGCTACACCTATAATGGCACTGACAAAGAAACCTAGCAGAAATTGACAACACGAAAGACACAGCCGCTTGACAACCTACTCATTCGTCGCAACGTAGTGACACTTCATTCCAACCTGCATGCAACCTTAAGCTCCGGTACATTCACGGATGATGGGTTCCACATCACTGCCGAGTGAGCACTCATCCATATCAGATCAGCTAGCTGTTGCAACAATTTTTGTTGCACGTAGCATATCAATGTGGCACGACATTGCATTAGATCCACTAAATGCCGCTTGATGTAGTATAAAGTTTATAAAACTTTGTGCTCCAAGAAACTTCATAGTTGCTTAAAGTAAAACCTATTCATAACATATTTCCTTCTTGGATGTTCAAAAATAAACCTTTTTCCTACTGGGAGGTAATATAATCTTTATGGCCTTTTTTTTTTCAAAAGTGGTGAACAAGGTTCAAAATTTGCATTGTGCCGTGATATAAAACATGACGCAAGGGCCATAGCCGTTTGCATTGTGGAGCAAGTCTTGTACGTTCGAGGTGAGGAAGCTTCGTCCTCCCTCTACCAGTAACTTCTCTCTACCCCTCTTTCTCTCTCTATCTCTGCCTAGTGTCTACCTCTCTCTCTCCCCTCCTCCCCCTATAAGAGGCAACCAAGGCCACGGCACTCTGGGTTGAGAGGAGAGAGAAAGAGAGTTGCCAGTGAGCCAGGATAAGTGAGGACAGATCGGCAAGGAGAGGAAGGCCGTGGCGGTAGCCATGGACGACTCGGCGGAGGTGAAGCAGGTGGTGGACGAGATCGCGGGAGAGGGAGGGGCGGCGGCGGACTGGGGCTACCTGGGCCCCGACGGGATGGGCTCCGGCTCCTACCCGGGGTACCCCTTCCCCAGGGACGTCCTCGCCACGCCGACCTCCGCGTCGCTGCTCCTCTCCATGGACCCCGCCGCGTTCTTTGACTTCAACGGCACCTTCCCGCCCTCCTCCTCCGGCGTCCCAACCGCCAGCTCCGCGGTGCCCGCCTTCCACGACTTCAGCTGCCTCAACCCCTTCGACGACGCCGGCCACTTCCTCGGCGGTCCCCCGCCGCTGCCGCCACCCGCGGCGGCGGCACAGCAGCAGGGGCAGAAAGGTGGGTTATTTGCGCCGCCGCTGGGCTCGGACTTCAACGACGCCGGAATGAGCTGGGACGACGAGGACGAGATCGACCAAAGCGTCGACGCCTCCTCCATGGCCATCTCGGCCTCCATGGAGAATGCTGCGGGCGCGGCGGCCGGGGGAAGTGGCGCCGGCGGTGGCAGCGGGAGAGGTAAGAAGAAAGGGATGCCAGCCAAGAACCTCATGGCCGAGCGCCGCCGTCGCAAGAAGCTCAATGACCGCCTGTACATGCTCCGCTCGGTGGTGCCCAAGATCAGCAAGGTGATCGACCATCCTCGCCCATTCATCTCCTTTTTGTCTGCTTCGCATCTGTGCTTAGTATATATGAATATATATGGAGCAGTATGCTTTACCTATGCTGAGGTTTGTTGTTTATCTATAATGGCTGTGCAGTAGGATTACTACGATATATTTACACTCCAGTGTGTGTGAATTTTGGTGATGAATTCTTGAATTGTCCATGTTTAGATCCAATAGCTACACCTTTTGGTAGATCTATGGCATTCCTATGTGGCTATTTCCCTTTGCTTCAGCTCTTAGCAGATAGCGCCTTCACTCGTCAAAAGCGGTCTTTTTCCATGGCAAATCATATTCTTTTGATTACTCCTTATGCTAGGCTTGCAAAATTTGATCATGCAACTCCTTATGTTAATACGATATGGAATCTGTTTTTTAACTGCTTGTTAATGACTGGTTTACTGTCCAGCTATGTAAATTTTCAGTCAGCAATCTTTTTTTTTTGCCATGGGATTTGTCGTTTCTTTTACTTTTGGTGTTCTAAAAATTCTGAGGCACGCCTGATTCAGTGGTGTGAAATTAACAGGGCCATGCACAAGATGTTGTCGAAAGCGACCCATTAATTCAGCTTGCAAAATAGTCATGTTTCCTTTCTTTCTGTTCATGACGATTCTTGTTTTTTCTGGCTTTAATTTGTTTGTAACTATTGTTGTATTCCTTAAACAATTCACACACACGCTTGGATGCTTCACCATGATACTACATGTTTGGTATTAATCAACTTACTTTCACTGATCAAAATGGTTTTGAGCAATAAAGAAAGACTTGAAGTACAGCTATTGAGAATGTAACGAGTTGCAGGATAACAATTCAGCACCACTTGCCAGTAACCCTTTTGTTTAGTGTAGCAGGAAAGCTTGTTTGTTTTTAATTCTTATTCCGTTGTTGATGCTCATCAGCATTTCTCCTCTGCTGTGACAGATGGACAGGGCTTCTATCCTTGGTGATGCAATTGAGTATCTGAAGGAGCTTCTACAAAGGATCAGCGATCTTCACAATGAACTCGAGTCAGCTCCAAGCTCTTCATTTGTTGGACCAACACCAGCTAGCTTCAACCCATCAACACCAACACTGCAGTCATTTCCTGGCCAAGTCAAGGAAGAATTTTGCCCAGGATCATTCCCTAGCCCTACCGGACAACAAGCCACGGTGAGTCCAAATTCGTTTATTAACGTTAACTTAGGCACCTCATTTAATTTAGTTTTGTGATATAGCACTAGCTAAGCCTGCATTATGATTCCCATTCATCAGCTGCAGATCTTTGATCTTTGTCATCCCTTATTTCTTTTTTGAGAAATCTTCAGCAAGCACTGACATGTAACGGTACCGATCCGTATGACACTGAGCGAGGCATTACTCTCGTTTGTTCAGGTTGAAGTCAGGATGAGAGAAGGGCATGCAGTCAATATCCACATGTTCTGTGCGCGTAGGCCAGGCATCCTGCTGTCCACAATGACGGCCCTCGACAGCCTAGGCCTCGACATAGAGCAGGCGGTCATCAGCTGCTTCAATGGCTTTGCAATGGATGTCTTCCGAGCTGAGGTCTGTTGTGGTCACCACACCAATACCATTTCTGCTGAATTCTAATGGATTCAATTCAATTCAACCAAACCCACCACTGTTGCTCACCCCTCTTCATGTCTCTGTTGCCTCCTCCAGCAGTGCGCGGATGGTCCTGGAATGGTGCCTGAAGAAATTAAGGCCGTGCTGATGCACACTGCCGGTCTCCACAACGCAATGTAGCTGGTCCGAAAACAGGTCACCGCTAGGATGATGATCCGTCATACTAAGGGCTTCGATTTGGAAGCCGCATAGGCTGTGGTGACTGTTGGTTTTCTGGGGCGAGCGATGAATTTAAGATGAGGCTCGCCATCTCGGGCATGAGACATGAGTGATGATGTAACTATGGATTTTCTTTAGCCTAATGTTGGTTTCTCTCTCTGATACTGTGGTGTAATAGAATCTATGCTGTGTTAAACAATACTCTTTGGTGAATGTTGATGCGATAATTAACATCAGATTCAGTGCCTATTGCCCTATTGGTCAGATGGTGATGATCAGAGAGATTCATCAGCTGCTGCCTGCTTCCAGCAATGATTGTTTTTTTGACGAATCTTCAGCAATTATTGTGACTTGCAGGGGCAGGGTCCGTACTTGATTCAAATGAATTGAATCCTATGGATTCTTGTTATTTATGCCAACTGTTTTGCAGAATTGCAGTCAGTGAAGCCTGCCCGTTGAATGAATCCTGCCCAAGACGACTGTAGGCTGGGCACTGGTGTGAGGTTCCTAGATGAATCGGCTGGTAGCTGATAAATAGGTAAGGAGAATTTGCTGGGGAGTGGATGACATTGGCTGCGTCACTGCCCCGGATTGAGTGATCCCTGCGGTGCCTCCAACCTGCAGGATGCAGTTCTTGCCTTGTGCTGGCATCAGTCGGCAGCCAGACCACTGCGAGATCTGCATTCTGCAGTGCAGCTGCGGCCTAACGGCTCGGACTTTAAACACATCTATCCAATCTAGCCATGGCAGGTGATAATCAATGTTTCCATTCAAAATGGAGATAGTAAGTACATGCATTTTTTAATCCCTTTGATCGGCAAATGGATAATGCCCGGGATTGGTGAGAATATCGTGACATAGAAAACTGATCAAAATCATTCCAAGAGGTCCAACTCGAAATCGAAATAGATATAAACCCCATGTGAGACATTCTGTAAACTCTTTTTGAGTAGCAATCGATTGCCCTAACGAGGAAATACTATCTCCGTATTAAAAATGAAAATTCGAGTCCAACAAAAGAGAGGTCCAATTGGAAATATGCCAGTGACCTCTTCTTGCTAACATGTGGCCTCTCCAATATTTTCATCTTTAAAAAATCCAGTTAAGCTCAAAATCCAGTTAAGCTCAGCCGCCGCCCAACAGCTGCCACTTGACCTAGAGCCGCCACCGCCGGGCTCTCCCATTCTTCACCTTCTGGTCCCCCTCCCTTCTCCTCTAACATCACGTCACAGGTTGAAGGGAATGGAGATCTATTGTTTTTAATAAGTTTTTCCTATTAGATCGAGTCTTAGGGTTAGTGTTTTTCCATACCAAATTGTTTGGCAATAGTGATTTATCTTCTCCTTCTCCTCTCCGGTGCCGGTGGAGAGGAAGGTTGGAATCGTCTTCTCCATGACACCTTCGTTGAAGATGAAGGGCGACAACTTCGGCGCCAGTATTTTCATCGACGTGACGGCATGGAGACTTTTATTTCCGGACGGCGACATCAAGGCGGATATGATGTCGCCGCCATGGAATAATTTTCTCCGGTCTCTTCTCTGTTTTATTGTGGTTAGATCTGGCCACAATGAAGGACTAGGGAGAACAATTTTCTGATCAGTCTTCCTCAATCTTCGGTGGCACAAAGAAGAAAAAGGAAGACACCAGAAAGAAGAAGAAGATCCTCAATACCACCTATATGAATGTTGGCCGTCGTTCGTTGTGCATCTGTTCTCAGGCCATCGTTCGTTGCCGAGTGTTTGCCTGTGCGGTCATCCATACTGCAAAGC
The DNA here is from genome assembly GCA_023333625.1 of Bothriochloa decipiens. NCBI lineage: Eukaryota > Viridiplantae > Streptophyta > Magnoliopsida > Poales > Poaceae > Bothriochloa > Bothriochloa decipiens. The sequence goes on from CM041632.1 coordinate 3,526,252, forward strand.
ATCTAATATGTTAGGTATTGAGTTATGTTTTTCGCAGCGTGGGTACTTTATTGTAATTTAGAGTGCTTGTAATATCTTGATGTACCTACCTATCATATAATATAATTCTTCTTTCGTCGTAAAAAAATTTTCATCTTTGAATAAATCAATTCTTATAGTTACCTTAAGTCATTTTTTAATATTTAGCCAAATGTATTAGAAAAGAAGAAAGATATCTATAACACCAAATGAGTATACTATAAAAGTATATTTTATGGTGTATCCAATAATACTAATTAAGTGTCATGAATCTTCATGTTCCTTTCCAGAATCGATTTAATCGAGGACGGAGATGCTAGGATGGAGGTAGTGTAGCTTCCTGAGTCACGTCATTTTGAGGGTCTATTTGGTTGGCTTCCAATATTTTCTAAGTCAAATATTTGGCAACCGAAGGACGGTCACGGTAGAGTTTTACCGTATATGATCAAGAGGTACAGGCACCAGTCTCCGCATATTTGTGCGGGAAAGACTATCGGCTATCTTCGCTTTCCCAGGCCGCACTGCGGCAACCTACGACACTGGGTATATCTAAATATTTGGCAACCAAAATGTTACTAAAAACAGGGAAAAAATTATCATAGGTTTAGCAAGTTAAATGCGAGGTATCGGAAAATTTTGGCAACAGACCAAATAGATGCCAAATCCTTCTTAGCTTTCCTAAATTTTGGCAACTAAAATTTGGCTTTTGTCAACCAATCAGGCTCTGAGTTCAAATTTGACTATAATCCGTTCGTTTACAATTTCCCCGTAGGTCTCCGCTTTGATGGCCCTATTACGTAAAGAAGTAAACCCGCCTTCTCTTCCACTGGTCAGTCTCCACTCCACGCCCGACAGAGACAGAGTAGGAGGAAATGGCGACCCCAGTGCGATCGGCGGCCGCACCCCGCCGCCTCGTTCCGTCGATACCTCCGGCGATCTCTGCACGTGTTCGAGGACTGGCGTGGTTCGGTACCCAAACTGAGCCTTTCGGTACCCGAGGGTTGTCAATGGTGGTCGCCGACTCCACCAGCCGTCGGGCCAAGTTAGGGGACGGCGGGGACGGCGTCCTAGGGGCTCCTGTTCTCGGAGGGCCCGGGATGGCGGGATTGGAGGACCAGCTGAGCGTGTTGATGAAGTTTGGGGGGTCCTCAGTGGCGTCGGCCGCGAGGATGAAGGAGGTGGCTGACCTCATACTGACGTTCCCCGAGGAGCGCCCCGTCGTCGTCCTCTCTGCCATGGGGAAAACCACCAACAACCTTCTCCTTGTACCGATCGCTTCGCACTGCTCTTGATTGGATTTCTTTTAGGCTTTTAGCTCTGTCCAATCTTTATTTGCTTTGCCAAAAGTTTGCTGTTCCCTTAGTCTGCTGCATAATTCACTGGTTGAATACATCAAAAAGAATCTTCAGTCACTTAAAGTAAACTTTTCCTTTTTTTTTTTGGTAATGATTAGCAATCTAGTCGTGAATCTCTAGGCCATGGTAGATGCTTGGTGAAAATCTATGTTGTCCATTGTTTGCTGCAGTGGTGCATAAAGAATGCCTAGAAACAAGGACTAAGTTTACTAAAATACTGAACAATTATCCATGGTATGCTGTTTGCATTGTACAAGGAATATTTGAGCAAAAGGGAGCCGTGAGTTATTTTAGTCGTTGTTTCGTCTATACCCTAAAATTCATGGTATATGTGATCGTTTTTAGGCTGGAGAGAAGGCAGTGGGGTGTGGAGTGATCCATGCTTCTGAAATCGAAGAGTGGAACATGATCAAAGACCTACATATCAAGTATCCCACTTTATTTTTGAGCTGCTAACTACTAGAATACTTGCAATAATCTCAATTGATGTTGACTTGCTCGCTGTCGCTGTCAAACCAGGACAGTGGATGAACTTGGGCTTCCCAGATCTGTAATACAAGGTAAACCCACTACCCTATGTGACCACCTTCTGTATTTTTTTGGCCTCTGTGTAACAACTGTGGACAAACTCTGTAGACATGCTGGATGAACTGGAGCAACTATTGAAAAGTATCGCTATGATGAAAGAGATGACACCTAGGACCAGTGACTACCTTGTTTCATTTGGAGAATGCATGTCCACCAGGATTTTTTCTGCTTATTTGAACAAAATTGATGTCAAAGCACGGCAGGTACTTCCTGGCATTTCCTTGATTTGCACAGTGATTCAGTGAGCTTTTCAGGTTATGAATGCAGCAGCCTACAAGAATTTGCTATAGTATCCCTGCCCTATGGTGGGGATGTCCTGAAAATTTGAGTAGTCATTGGTTTTTTACTGCATATTTTCATGTTCTCAAGTTTCAATTCATTATGTTAGTTGCTTGCCGCTAGTATTCTGCGAAAACTTCACATTTCAATAATGATTCATTCATTGATCTTTTTTGTGTGTGCAATTCTTAGATTTCTTTTTTCAGATTTTGTGATTAATTCGATGTTGCTACAAACTTATAACCTTTCAGATAATGGGGATAATCTCCGGCCTCTGGTCATTTTATCCTTTAAAACGTGGACAACAGGATTTGAACCCTTATAGTAGTGGAGTCATACACCCACAACTCAATTGAGTGTTCGACTACAATCTGGAGTTCCCTTTATTTAATGTCTCAATTTGATACAGGGACCTATAATGGTAACTAGCCTAGCTGCCAATTCCCAATATCTCCATATATACCCAAAGTCTTCAGCATTATGCAATGATGTGAACATTCATTGTTAATTTTATTTTGAAATTCTTGTGCAAGTATGACACATTTGATATTGGTTTCATGACAACTGATGAATTTGGTAATGCGGATATATTGGAAGCAATCTATCCTGCTGTTGCGAAGAGACTTCATGGGGACTGGATACAGGATCCAGCGATACCTGTTGTTACTGGATTCCTTGGGAAGGTATCTCATCGACAAACAGTTTCTTCATCCATGAGGCAACTTGTTTATTGCATCTGACATCACTTGCAGGGCTGGAAATCAGGTGCTGTAACTACTTTAGGCCAAGGTGGTAGCGACTTGACTGCAACAACCATTGGTAAAGCCTTGGGACTGAGAGAAATTCAGGTCTATGTTTAGCCTGTATAGATATTGAATAAACCATAATTTTATTTCTGAGGAAAAAGTTAAGACAACAGTTGATGCTAATCATTAAGCTAGCATGTGCATTTCATGAAAATTGTTGCTTATCCCCATTATTGCCTTTTTGGTCTGAAAGCATACTGTGCCTGTGATAGGTATGGAAAGATGTTGATGGTGTACTGACTTGTGATCCAAATATCTACCAACATGCAAGGACTGTTCCATACTTAACATTTGAAGAGGCTACAGAACTTGCTTATTTTGGTGCCCAGGTACTCATTCATTTTGAGTGAAGAATCGAAAATAACATTTCCCCCAAGAAAAATTATCTATCTTGGACTGTTAAAGGGGCTATGATGGTTGACATGCAATTATTCATTTCTATCACTAATGATTCTTTCTACAAATTATATTTTGAATTCTCAAGAAAAGAGTTCTGGAAATAAACAACAATGATATTGGGTACAGGATGCTTCATGTTTATTGCAGGTTTTCAGGACTTCAACCTTGTATAGTGTGGGCAGGCTTCCTCTCAGTGAATAAAATGGATCTTTCAGTTGCATACTTTTGAAAAATGAAAGACTATTTAGTGCATTATTGCTTGGCATTTGTTCTCCCTATTACTTTCTACACATTTGCTTTGCTAAAATGCTAATCATCATGAATTGAACATATAGCTCATGATGTAAGTCTTAGTCATTCTGCTGAACAGAAACAAGAAATTTAGGTTCATTATTGTGGACTGTGCACTCCGATGCAGGTTTTGCATCCACAATCGATGAGACCTGCTAGAGAAGGTGATATTCCAGTTCGGGTTAAGAATTCATACAACCCTACAGCTCCAGGCACCCTTATTACCAAACAAAGAGACATGGATAAGGTCTGCAGTAGATAACTTGAAATATATCCTCGCATCATCTGCTTGGCTTTCAAGGCACATTGATTCTTTGCCCTCTTTTCACTACTAGGTTGTGCTAATTAGCATAGTGCTCAAGTCAAATGTCACTATGTTGGACATCGTGAGCACTCGGATGCTTGGTCAGTATGGTTTTCTGGCAAGGGTATGTTGGGCACTGAGCCATTTTGTTTACTCATATTTCATTATTCTGATCGCTGTGTATGACCTTGAGCAGGTATTTGCTATATTTGAAGATCTAGGTATATCTGTGGATTGTGTTGCTACCAGTGAAGTTAGTGTTTCTGTGTCACTTGATCCATCAAAAATCTGTAGGGAACTGATACAGCAGGCAAGTGTTTCCATCTACATGCTCAATGACAATTAGCTGTGCTCTTGCTACATTTCATTCCTTCATAGTATTAGCAAGTAGAAGCACAAGAAGAATTGTTCTAGTGACTTGATAGTCCATGCCTGAACATTTCAAAGAGAAATGTTTTTATTCTAATTCTCTGCGCTTCAACATTGTTAACAACTTTCAGGCTTGACAATGTAGTTGAAGAGCTAGCAAGTAGAAGCACATGACAATTTTTTCCAAGTGACTTGATAGCCCATGCCTGAATATTTCCATGAGAATTTTTTTATTGTAGTTCTCTGCTCTTCACCAGCGTTAACAATATTTCAGGAACTTGACAATGTAGTTGAAGAGCTTGAGAAAATAGCAATTGTTCATCTACTTCAGCAGAGGGCAATAATTTCACTTATCGGAAATGTGCGGCGAAAAACTCTCATACTAGAAAAGGTAATAACAGTTTGTACATTCAATATTTCTTCTTTGGATTTTCCTCTCTAATGTTATTTTCATTGGATAACCATTTAATAAATCTTCAGACTGGACATGTGCTGAGGAAAAGTGGGGTCAATGTTCAGATGATCTCGCAAGGAGCGTCCAAGGTACTCCCTTGGTCGCCAGAGTCATCATAGCATTCCAAATGAGTAACTATGTGCCAGTTGCATTCATGATTCTCAGTCACGACATCTATCGTCATCTATCATAGCATACCCAATTGCGCCGTATGCATGTTTCTGGCTCCGACATTTACTGTGCCTTGCATCCTGAGCAGGTGAACATGTCGCTGATAGTCCATGACAGCGAAGCAAAGGCACTCGTAGAAGCCCTTCATCAGGCGTTCTTTCAAGACGATGTCCTGGCGCAGGTCGAAGCGGAGAACCTACTCGTGGGCTGATCGACGTAGGTTGTTGCCTTGCCTCTAGGCATGTTATCTCCATCAACGGCTTGATCCTGTCCTCTTCTGCATGAGAAGTATGTCTTCCAGCTTCCCAGCGAATGGACTGGACTGTGTTTCTTGTTTCAAAAACTGGTTGCAGACACCTAGAAACACCGATTGTCAACAACATGGCAAGCCTGTGATATAATTCCAACTGCCTCTAGTCGAAATTTTTAAGTTTTGACTAAGGCTATGAAAACATTATTAACTACTTACAATAAATTCAATTCCAAGGATCCAAATGGCATACGCAACACGAGAAGGGCCCAGTTCACTTGTTGGGCTTGGACCAAACAAAGGCCCGTACACACGTCGGTCTGAGCACCCACAACACCCGAACCCTACCCTCTCACCGCTCCCGGCCGCCACGGACTCCACTGCCACTGCCACGGATCCTCACTGTGCTGCAGCGCAGCCTACCTCGCAAGGCGCCGAGCACCGGCCGCGGAGATGGAGCTGCGTTCCCATGCCAAGAGGAGGAGATCCGAGGACCTAGCAGCCGGTAAGCCCCCGCCGTGGACAACGGAAGCCACGGAGGCGGGCAATCCTGGACCTGCAACCCACAGCAAGGAACCGCCGCCGCCGCCGCCTGATGCTGTGGTGGAGGTGGCGGCGGCGACGACGATGGCGTCGACCGCATCAGTGGCCTCCCCGACGCGGTCCTTGGTGAGATACTCTCGCTTCTCTCCACCAAGGAAGCCGGCCGCACCCAAATCCTCGCCTCCCGGTGGCGCCACGTCTGGCTCGCCTCTCCTCTCGTACTTGACGGCGCAGACCTGTACAATATGCCCAACATCCTCCTTGACGACAGCAGCGACGACGAAGCGGCGGCCCTTACCGCCGCCTACGAGGCCCTCACCGGCGCGGTCACCCACATCCTCTCCGTCCACGCGGGCCCTGTCCGCCGCTTATGCATCCCGTCGCTCTATCTCCACAACCGTCCCGCCACCTTGGACGCCTGGCTCCGCTCCCCCAAGCTTGACAACCTTGAGGAGCTTGAATTCTGGGAAAGAAATAATACCATATGGCATGTTCGAACGTATCAGTTGCCACCGCTACCTGCCTCTACTTTCCGGTTCTCGGCTACCCTCCAAGTTGCTACCTTAGGCAAATGCGAGCTCCCGATTAGTTCAGTGGAAGGGATTAACTTCTCCTCCTCAAGCAGCTCGGCCTTGAAGGTGTCAGCATCTCCCAGGGTTCACTGCATACCGTGATTTCCAGTTGCCCTGTCCTTGAGTGCTTGCTGTTTAAAGGCAACATTGGGGTAGGTTGTCTCCGGATTAGTTCCAATAGCCTTAGAAGCATCGGCGTGTGTGCTGATGTCTCTAGGTTTTGGGGTAATCCTCAATTATTACAGGAAGTCATAATTGTTGCTTGTCTTGAAAGATTTCTCTATATTGATGCTTGGCCATGGGTATCCAAGGCAATCAATTTAACTGTAATCTCCGCACTAAACTGGAGACGTTAGGCTGTCTTAAAGAAGGTTCGCTTGGTCATCAGAGGCTCGTGTTTGGCACCACAGCTATTCAGGTAGATATGACATTCGTTTTTTCTTCCCATGAATAGGCTGCTGGCTGCTGAGACTTGTTTTCAGCTGCAGAGATTTTCATATCATCTGCTTTTGCACATGGCTTGGTGTTGTGTTTGATGCTTGATTCAGGGACTAAATGTTGTGAGCTTGACAGCGGCATTGAGCACCGTCAAGACTCTAGCTATCGCATCAGAACATATTAATCTTGACAGGGTCATTGAGTTGCTGAAATGCTTTCCATGTCTGGAGAAGTTGTACATAAAGGTGATAGTTCTTCACTTGTAGCTTGTGGATCACACCATCATCATCATCATAGCCTTTTTTTTCAAGCAAGTTGGGGTAGGTTAGAGATGAAACCTGAAAGAAACCGGTCATAGAGTAACACATAAAAGTCATGGTTCAGGCACGTAAATGGCTAGTCTCAAGCGCTCCTATCCATAGCTAAATCCTTGGAGATATCCCACTCCTTAAGGTCTCTCTTAACCGACTCATCCCAAGTCAGTTTAGGCCGACCTCTGCCGCTCTTTATATTTTCGTTCCGCTTTAGAACCCCACTACGCAACGGCGCCTCAGGAGGCCTTCGTTGAACATGCCTAAACCATCTCAACCGATGTTGAATCAACTTCTCCTCAATTGGTCCTACCCCAACCCTATCCCGCGGACTCTATCTCTCCTAGTGTGCCCACAAACCCAACGCAACATACGCATCTCCGCTACACTCAGTTGTTGGATATGTCGCCTTTTTGTAGGCCAACATTTCGCACCGTATAACATCGCCGGGCGAATCGTCGTCCTATAGAACTTACCTTTTAGCTTCTAAGGCACCATTTTATCACAGAGGACATCAGAAGCTTGACGTCATTTCAACCAACCGGCTGAAATTCTATGTCTAACATCCTCATCAATGTCTCCATCCTTTTGTTGCATTGATCCTAGATACCGAAAGGTATCCTTCTTGGCCATCACTTGCCCATCAAGACTAATGTCTCCCTCCTCGCGCCTAATCGTGCCGAAATCGCACCTCATGTATTCGGTCTTGGTCCTACTAAGTTTGAAACCTTTCGACTCTAACGTATGCCTCCATAGTTCTAACTTCCTATTAACCCCTACTCTACTCTCATCAACTAGCACCACATCATCAGCAAAGAGCATACACCAAGGCATATCCCCTTGTATGTCTTTTGTGACCTCATCCATCACCAAAGCAAATAGATAAGGGCTCAATGCTGACCCTTGATGTAGTCCTATCTTAATTAGAAAGTCACCGGTGTCGCCATAACATGTTCGAACACACGTCACCGCATCCCCGTACATATCCTTGATGAGGGTAATATACTTAGTTGGGACTTTATGCTTTTTCAAGGCCCACCACATGACATTTCTCGAAACTTTGTCATATGCCTTCTCAAGGTCAATAAAGACCATGTGCAAGTCCTTCTGCTCCCTGTATCTCTCCATCAGTTGACGTATTAAGAAGATCGCCTCCATGGTCGACCTATCAGGCATAAACCCAAACTGGTTTTGGGTTACACTTGTCTCTCTTCTTAGGCGATGCTCAATAACCCTCTCCCAAAGCTTCATCGTATGGCTCATCAGCTTGATCCTACGATAGTTGGTACAACTTTGAACATCTCCCTTGTTCTTGAAGATCGGTACTAATACACTTCTCCATTCTTCAGGCATCTTGTTGGACCGAAAAATAAGGTTAAAAAGCTTAGTTAACCAATCTATCGCTTTGGCACCTAGGCATTTCCACACCTCAATGGGGATACCATCAGGGCCCATTGCTTTACCTCCCTTCATAGTCTTCAAGGCTTTCCCGATCTCTGTCTCCTGGAATCTCCTCACAAAGCGTCTATTGGTATCGTCAAAAGAGTCATCCAACTCAAGGGTAGGACCCTCATTCTCCTCATTGAACAACTTGTCAAAGTACTCTCTTTATCTGTCCTTGATCTCCTCATCCTTCATCAGAAGCCGGTCTGTTCTATCCTTGATGCATTTGACTTAGTTGATGTCCTTTGTCTTCCTCTCGTGGAATCTAGCCATCCTATAAATGTCTTTCTCCTCTTTCTTTGTGCCTAACCGCTGATAAAGGTCATCATATGCCTGACCTTTTGCCACACTCACAGCTCGCTTTGCAGCTCTCTTCGCTATTTTATAGCCCTCGATGTTGGCTGCACTCTTGTCCTGGTGGAGGCGCTTGAAACACTCCTTCTCCCTAATAGCCCCTTGTACCTCGTCATTCCACCACCAAGTGTCTTTCGCTTCCCGTTTGCCTCCCCTACTCACGCCTAACACTTCTGAAGCCACCTTCCGCACATATGTTGCCATCTTTAGCCACATGTCGTTTGCATCTTTTCCTTCTTCCCAAGGCCCCTCGCCTAGCATTCTTTCCTTAAACGTCTGTGCCGCTTCCCCTCTAAGGTTCCACCACTTCGTTCTCGCAATCTTGGCTCGATTGTCCCGACGGACATGTACCCGAAAGCGAAAGTCAACCACCACAAGATTGTGTTGAGGGACAACACACTCCCCAAGTATCACCTTACCATCTAGGCAAGCATGTCTATCCTCCCTCCTCGCAAGGATAAAGTCAATCTGGCTCGAATGATGTCCACTACGAAAGGTCACTAGGTGGGATCCTCTCTTCCTAAAGAGGGTGTTCGCTATCAACAAGTCGTAGGCCAACGCGAAATTCAAAACATCCTCTCCCTCTTGATTCCTACTACCATACCCAAACCCACCATGCACTCGCTCAAAACCTACATTAGTCGCACCCACATGACCGTTGAGGTCTCCTCCTATGAAAAGCTTCTCGCTGGCAGGCACGGTACTAACCAAGCTATCTAGATCTTCCCAAATCTGCTTCTTGGTACTCTCGCTAAGACCTACCTGAGGGGCATAGGCACTGATCACATTCAGAGATGAATCTCCAACTACCAGCTGGACTAGGATAATCCGGTCGCCTTGCCTCCTTACATCAACGACCCCATCCTTAAGGCTCCTATCGATCAGGATGCCTACACCATTCCTACCCGATGTTGTACCCATGTACCAAAGTTTGAAGCCCGTATGCGCCACCTCCTTTGCCTTCTGGCTCTTCCATTTAGTCTCCTGCACACATAGAATATTTACACGCCTCCTAATTGCTGCATCGACCAGCTCTCTCAACTTACCCGTTAGGGACCCTACGTTCCAGCTACCTAGACGAATTCTAGTAGGCTCGGCTAGCTTCCTTACCCTTCGCACCCGTCGAGGGAAGTGCGAAGACCCTTGCTCATTTTGCACCACACCCGGGCGCCGATGTGGCGTGCCACTTAGGATGTGACGACCCGATCCTTGCTCTCTTGACACCGTGTCCAGATCACGACACGGCGTGTCATGGGGGTGACGACCCGGCCCTTGCATATTTAACAGCATACCCGGGTTTCGGCATGGCGCGTCGCTAAGAGGGTTACGCCCCAACAGGATTCTTTTAGGTTTCATCTCCATAAAAGTGGCTAAGTTTTTACGTTGGGTCGCCAAACCTAACACAACCCTCCTCCTTTATCAGGGCTTGGGACCTGCTATGTTGGGACACCAAAGCACCCCACCATAGGCGGAGTTAGCTTGTGGATCACAATGTTCATAAATTCTTTTCATTCACTTGCTGTTAATCCTTGTACCGATGTGCACATGTGATTTGACTTTTTCGGATTTTTTAATCTGTTTTGTTCTTCAGACATCTATTTCAGGGAAAAGGAATCTATGGCATCGTGGACACAACGATTTCATTAAATCCTTTGATATCCATCTCAAGACAATAATGTTGAAGCGGTATAGAGGCACCACATCCCAAGTCAATTTTGCCTCATTCTTTCTACTAAATGCAAGAGAGTTGGAGTCAATGAGACTTGATGTTGGACTCAAAGATTACAATGAGGCATTTTTTACAAACAACATGGGATGCTTCAGATGGAGAAAAGGGCTTCAAGAGGTGCACGGTTACATTTTACAAACAAAACATGTACTCATCATGTACATATCAATCATGCCCACGATTTGTCTATTGCAGACCCCTTCGAATGTAGATGTTAGAATTGGTCTTGATCTTGCTGTTCGCGTTTGGTATTTGTCTGAACAACTATTTCTCATGACTATAGTGTGTTGAATATCTATCACTTCGAACCTGGGATATTTAGACAAAATATGCTCATTCTTAGTTTATTTTCTGGATACCTTTTACTATGCATCTAGATATTGTTTTAGAGCCATGTGCTATTCTACAAATTGCTTTAGACATTTTATTTTGAATTCTAAGGAACAGCAACCTCAGTAGATTTATGAAAAATTCATTTAGTATTACATATTAGTCTTGTAACTTCCAATTCCACGAAAGTAGTACTGTAGTAATGTGTATTAGTTACAAAATAGCTTCCTTACGAGTTCCAGGGATAAACCCGGCCTGTTTTGCTATCATGGAAAAAAGTGTAGGTTCAAACACTTTACAACATCAGCCATCGATCTGTTACCAAGACTTTACAACATCAGTCTTGGCTCAAACACGTACCTCCAAAGTCTGCGAAGGAACTATATTCACAAACTGAACTGCCATCATAGTTTGCCAAAAGGGTTACAGGCTGCTCAGCTGATCTTCAGTGCAAGCTCTTCGAGGCATCAAGCATGTCCTCCATCAAGCATGTGTTTCCCAATTAGATGCTCCTTTAGTTTTCGTATATACCTTGCAAAAGGGACCCTCACTTGTCCACTATTCTATTCTTAGCTTATTTCAGCTTATTTTGACTTATTCTCTCTCACATAATACTATTGAATCACCCGTTTGTGGATCAGTTGAACAGTAGGACTAATATCAATCTATAATATTGTATCATTTTACCTACCCTTGTGTCATTGCAACATAGCTCCTAATTTTTCAAAAATACTACTCCCTGCATTCTAAATTATAGTTCACTTTAATTTTCTTGGTGCATAAATTTTGTTATATATCTAGATATATTATTTATCTAGATACATAATAAAATACATAAAAAAAATAAAAGTAAAATACAATTTTGAACGGAGGGCAGCTACTTCACATTACGTTTTCATTTGGATCTCTTAGTCCAACGTGGAAATTTCCCATGTCGTTGTGACCACCAGGCCTATCTTGGCCCTTGAATATTCCAGCATTAGGATTTGTGCAGCTGCATATTCCACCGGCGCTGTGCCAGACTACGCCGTGCCGCCGCCTACACCTCGTCCTCCTGCCCTTCGGCCTCCGCCGGATTTCGCGCTACCGGAGAGCCCGCGCTCCCGGAGCCTGCGTCGTGCGCGGGACCGCGCGCGCTGTCGCCCACTTCTGGAGGATATTCTACTAGTTGCACTAATTAAGTGAATTTAGACACCCTCTTATGTCTGTTAAAATTAATCCATGTGATGCACTGGTCTTGGAGGTTCATCGTTAGCATCACCGTATTATTTTATCTTCATAACACAAAACTTGTGTTTGTCGCAGTGTTGTAAACAGTGGGGTATGGTGTCACTGTAGCTGTGATGTAGCATTTTAAATAGGATGCTGCTACAAATACTACTAGCAGGAACCCGCGCGACCAGGCTAGCATAGCAAGCTCTAACACGTAAGTTTTGTAAAACAAATTAGTAGAATACATTAGACGTCAGTGTTCTTAAATATTGACTCCTCTGAGATTTAATTACATTGCACAATCTTGCCATATCAAAATACAATGTCGTTGTTCCAAACTAAACACTTCTTTACTTCTTGCTCATGCTTAGCCAATCTTGAATATGTTGTGACTTGTAAGTAAAACATCGAAAACCGAAGGCACTGTAGTAGAAAAGGATAATGCATAAGATAAATGTCAATTGTTTTTTGATACGAGATAAATGTCAATTGGGAAAGAATAATCACATAAAAATGAAATGGCAATAAGGGTGGAAAAACATACATCTAGCTTTGAGATTCAAGAAATTTATTTATAGAGCTCCTCAGTAGTGGTCCGAAAACTCATGTTTTTAGAAATTCGCTTATTCTCATCGACGGTAATCAAGAGTGCTCCGGTAGCTTCTGGTTTAGTTATTTCTCGAAATCAAGAATTTTCTCGTCATGGACGGCAAGGTAGCTTTGATGAGACCGGTCAAAGGGACATCGACCTGCTTGCCGGCGTCCGTTGGCGGCGCGTGAATCCCGGCAGCCACGCTCGCCTGCTTGCCATGCCATTCCTCTCCACGCACGGCGCATGTGCTCGTGCTCGCCACGCCGGCCACCGTCGCCGCCTCTACCCCAAAATTTTTAAATAAAAAAAATCAATGCTTATCGGGCCTACCCCAAATCAGACACGCGAAGGTGCCCGCCCGCCTAGCAACTCTGTTGCGGTGGGATCCGACCGGACCCAACCCGGCCACCGTCGCCCGCTAGCTCCTTAAACCCTCGCCTCGCTCCTTGCCCACACCAATGGACCCGCCGCCATCGCCGCCGCCGCCGATTCGCCGGGAGGCGTGGCAGGGCTGCAGCGTCCTCCTCGACATCAATGACGGCGACCGACTAGCCTTCTTCCGCCTCACCCCCGGAGCGTCAGTCCTACCCTCCCTCCCTCGCTCCCCGCACCTCCCTGACTTCGCTACTCCCTCACCCTCGAACCGACCCTTTGTGTGCGCGCAGGACGGTGAAGATTGGGAACAAGACCTGCTCGCTGCAGCCGCTCGTGGGGCGCCCCTTTGGCTCCCTCTTTCGCCTCGGCGCCGACGGACTCGTCCCCTGCGCCGCCGGTGACGCTGCATCAGATGGTAAGGGTAGATTCTGATTCGAAGCCTCTGTCGAGCTGAATTGCCAGGTCTAGTTTAAACCTTTCGGCTCAATGGGTTATATTGGCTATGCATTCATTTTTTTGAGGAAACTATATGCATTCATTCGTGGATGCAGAGGCGTTATTCCTTTATCTTAAAACAAGCTCAACGAGTCCAACCTTTTACTTGTAGAGCTCAAGCTTTTTCTAGTTTCATTCACTTTGCAATTTTAAATTAAATGGAAAACGTAACAGAAGCACTTTATTGTTTATAGTTAGTCAGCTATTGAACATCGTCTATATGATATATCCAAGTTCTGTACAGTTGCTGTTCTATTGCGCCATATGTACAGTGTGCCCATACTTAATGAAAACCTAACTTTTGGAAATAGTTTCCTGCAAACAAATAATTTTCTCTTCTTTTTAACAAAGATAAGCGTCATGCTGCAATGATTCTTACTGTCTGAGGTTAACAAATTACTCTCTCTCTCTCTCATCATTATGCACACTAACTATTTTTTCGTAACAATGCTCATTTATCTAGATCATAACACGCGAGATGGTGCTGATGGCCAAGTGCAGGATGAAACCAGAGACAATAGGTCTCTGGTTGATAATAATACAGCTCAAAATTTATCTAGTGATGACATAGAGGCAATGAAGAGGTGAGATTCTGATCATATTTGACTTTTATTGAATATACACTATGCTTTATTCTCTGTTTCCTATGATTTATGTCTAAATATGTATACGATTTGATTTTCCAAAACAGGGATGGTGCAACTGGTGATGAGATTGTGGAAGCTTTAATAGCAAATAGCTCAACATTTGGAAAGAAAACTATCTTCTCACAGGTTAGTGTTCAGCTGATCATTTTCATGGTTATTTTCGGCTGTTTCAGTAGTGTTTAGTGAGAGGGAATAAGCCGCAGTATGGCTAGTAAGCCGGCTGAAATTAACTCTAGTTTCTTTGGTCTTCTGAAGTTTCAAAAGTTTTTTGATTGATTTAATTGAATCGTTTTGGTTGCAGGAGAAGTACAAGTTAAAGAAACAAAAGAAATATGCACCTAAAGTTCTTTTGCGACGCCCTTCTGCTCGAAGGTACCTTTCTAGTTTCTACTGGTATTTTTACAGTCTGCAAATATGTCAGTTTATTGTTTTTGAGATGTGTACCCTTGGTTTACATTGCTGTATCTTTTGCCATGAGTTCACGTATGCAATCAAATTAATCTTTATGCTTTCTCTGTAGTCATTTTCTGAATGCTTTCTCTACAAGAGATAAAAGGAACATGGTAATTTTTTATATAACTATTGATACATTCAATTATATATTTAAAAAGGTGTCATGCAACATGTTGAATAGAGAGTGTGGGTAGAGACCAGACTGAGAGTTGAAGAATGTAAATGAAACTATTCTAGCCTTTGACATGTGAAGTCAACATGTCCAATACTGTTGTTTCAAAATTTTATTGTATCTCTACTTAACTGAAATGAATGATATCACGTTCTTTGGAGAACAATGTATTTTGTGGCAGATAATAGTTACAGTGCCAATTAGCTTGTTAGCAAGAGTGAAGGGCCAGGAACATTTCTAATAGGAATATTTATTCTCTGTATTTTCGTTATGAAGCCATGCGCTACCAAGTGTTACCTATTATTAGGTTATATTTGGCTTGATTTATCGATTGTTTGGGTTTATTTTGCAATATTCTACTATAACTCATAATTTGGCAGAGCACAAGCCTCTTGAAATTTGATTGCTGGATCTTTCATTTGCAGCATTTGTGAGACATACTTCAAGAAAACTCCAGCTCGCATAGGGTAATTTTTTTCATTAGTTCGTTGACAAGTGGCATATGTTGTTTTGGTTCAGCCCTCATATATAATTTCTTCTTTTTGGCTTAACGTGTACTACTCTCAATCACTTTATGCTGTTCTTTCTGTGGTTATTAGGTTTATGCGAGTTGACACACTATCTCTCTTGTTGTCTATGGCAAACATTGGTGCGTATTCAGATGTGCTTGTTGTTGATATGGTTGGAGGTTTAGTTGTTGGAGCTGTTGCTGAACGCTTAGGAGGTAAAATATGTTTCTCTATTGCTTCTCTACTAGTTCAATAATATTAAACTTAATAGATGTTATTGAATTAAATACAGTTAAGCTCTACTGGGTACATGCAGATGCTAAACATTCCACTTAATACCTTTTTCCTGAAACATACTATTGTTTACATAGTTATGATCGGCTAGAAGCCACCAGGATTTTTGGTGGAGTTTACTTTATGACAGTTTGATCTATGCTGTCGATATGAGGAATAAGTAAACCAATAAATAAAAAATTATATGCATGTGAACTCTAAAATGTGCAAGTTGCACTACTTGTTGCCACAAAGTGCAAGCTATATTCATTGAATATGCAAGTCCAAGTCCTAAGTTCCTGGCGACTGTCATTGTGCCTAAGTGCCAACTTCCAGTATTCATCATTATTTTAATATATATTAAATTAGAACAGCTTTTTGGTGTTCTCTGGGCATAGACATTATAATGCATTGGTTATGTAATCCTAATGTGACTATGAATATTTTCTGTTGTTCATTACATTAACAGGTACAGGTTATGTTTGCAGCACATATCTTGGTTCAGCACCCTGTTCCATCGACATTATAAGAATGTACAATTTGAGCAGTGATATGGTCAGCAGGTAATTTTGTATTGGCACTAGGTTGCTTTTAATTAGATGATGTCTGGAATAACAATGTTTTGGAAAAGTGAACTTCAAATCAAGTTAGTGGCACATTTGCCATCCAGAAACGAATCATGAGTTACTCAGAGCACATGAACTATAAAATTGTAATTGGATTTTTCACCCTTATTGTATCAGCAGATTTCAAGGATGAATTTATTCTGCAGTTATGACCTTTTTGGATTGTACAAATTCATTAATACAGCTGTGCAAACTGGATTTGCTAATTGTTTACCATCCAATTTAATATAACCATTCACTTCTTTTCGACTATTGCTCCATATTGTCAAGTACTTTATTCTTATTTCAAGCTTGAGATATATGAATGAAGCAGTTCAAGTTCGATAAGTGGGCAGCATCCATGATTTAGTTGAAGTTATACTGTGTCTGAAAATGTTGCGATAAACTTTCCATTCAGGATTGTTCAGGCGCCACTTAGTGACCTATGTTCAATGCATAGTTCTGAGAATACCCCTTCTCTTCTCATTGGTGGCGCTGAAGGGGAGATAGTAGAGCCTGCTGTAGTACCAGATGAAGAGGCCCAGGCGTCTTTGGTGCAGCAGGTTGACACAGCAGTATCAGATGAGAAGGCGCAGTTATCAACAGATCAGCCAACTGATATGGAGGTCTCAGAGCCTTCTTTGGATGAGCATCCTGTTCAAGATGAAAACTCTTCATTAGGTACAAAGTTGATGAATAAAAAAAATGCACTAGTGAAGTTAAGTTTTGATCTCTGGATGCTGTGTGAATCTGTAGATGGCAAAGGCAGTGATGGTAATTTAAATGCTTCAAAATCTTCTAGAGCTGGAAAAGCACCATCACCAGAGAAGATGAAATATTGGAAGGAACATGGCTTTAGTAGGTAATACAAGTTATAAAAGAAAGTTGTTCTTGTAGTATAGTTCAGATTATAATTAACATGAGGTGTCTTCTTAATGCAGTTTGATTGTTGCTGCCCCTGGCCACGAAGTAGAGTGTCTTGTCTCTGATCTGCTTCCACTTTTGTCTTATTCAGCTCCATTTGCTATATATCATCAGTATCTTGATGTAAGTAAATATTTCTTGATGTTGATATGGAAGCATGCCTGTGTGAATTAAATTTCATTTGGTTTATTTCATATATGCTAGCTAGAATTTGTGCTGGCTAGAATCTTGATTGAAGTGTCTTGAAAGCAACATAGTTCCTTATTTCTTGTCTATATCTTCATGCAGCCTCTTGCAAAGTGCATGCACAGCTTACAAGTATCAAAGATGGCTATTGGATTGCAGCTTTCTGAACCCTGGCTACGTGAATACCAGGTCAGCACCTGAACATTGAGGAATTTAAAGCAGAAATAGCTGTCCTTATGAGTTTTAAGGTTCTCTTATCCACATTCTTAAATATGTGCATTTGAAGACGATTCTGCACTCTTCTGATAATCGCAATGTATTATGTGTACTGAATTTGCTTATTAAAATGCAATAGGCTAATTTCAGAAACAAAATTTGTGGGCTACCAAGAAGAAAGAATCAATATGGTTACATATGCTGCTAGGTCATCTTTTGTAATGTAGGAACTTAAAGAACTCTGGTCTTATGTACAATACAGGTCCTTCCATCGCGCACCCATCCACACATGCAAATGAATGCGTTTGGCGGTTATATCTTGAGCGGCATAAGGATACACAATACAGATTGTATGACAGCAAACAAGTGAGTCATCAATAAGGCATGCTTCAGTCTTTCAAGCAAAAAGGGATAGTGTGCCATTTTTTTTTACCTCAAAAGGTGGGCAAAATTTTGTAGTCTAGCTAGCAGTTGGCTTGCATGTTGGAACTAGTCTGTGTTACGGTGTTACCAGACATACGTTGCCATGCTTACAGAAAATAACGTCCGAGACTGGGAGTAGGACAAGAGTATTGCTATCAAGATGTGTAAGCCAATCCTTGTAACTTGTATTATTATTTGTTGTAGTTATGCCTCTAGCTGTAGTGTTTGCTGGAGATATCCTTATGTGATATTAATATTCTTGTGGTGAACAAAAAGATGTATGAGTTTGACGTGAAAAAGGTCTTAACTCCCTCATCATACTTTCTGTACTAAATCAAACTATCTTAAAGTGAACTAAATTTATAGAAAAAATATTTGACACTAAATTAGTGTCAGTAGTGTTTTGTTCATAATATATTTATATGGTGTCATAGGTAAACTTACTATAGTTGGACTTATGATTATTGTAGAACTTGATTTTTTAAACTTATGATAGTTTGACTTGTGATTATTGTAGAACTTGATTTGTTTTGGACCGGAGGGAGTACTACTAAAAAAAATGTCATCGTTTGTTCACTGAGAACTATGGAAGCGCTGAAATGCATTTGCGTTCAAGGCACCAGCCTATGCCAATGGTTTTACAAGCGGTGGCAAATGATAACTGTTTCTGGTGTTTCCTGTCGCTCGTGGTTGAGCCTCTCGTGTGTTGGCTTGTCCTTTGATTTTTTTCCCCTCTTAGGAGTCTTTACTGTTAAAATGAAGGATTATCAAACCAAAGAAATAAAAAATGCTAGATTAAAATTTCAAGGAACTTAAAACGAGATCCAGAGGTGTTTTTATTCAGAATAAAAAAATAAGAGAAATAGTCACCCAAATTTAGTCAAAGAGAGAACTTGAACTTGGGTGCATGACCACTACACCTCTTATTCAACTAGTTGAGCTGTTGTCAAAAAAGAAGTTGAGCGAAGCTCACTTCCTCCAAAATTCTTATGCCTTTCTTTTATTTGAAAGGCGGCCATAATAAAATGGCACAAAGCTTTTTGTATCATTCTAGAGACGAAAAATTGTGGTCCCATGTACCATGCATTTTTGTGTGTAATCATGTACACGCGTGTTGTTCGGTCTGGGGGAATGAATCAGGGTGAGCAAGTATTATTGGTTCAAACACACCTGTCTAAAAAAACTTGGCATTTTAGTTTTATTCAAAGTCAAATTCAAAATATTGTATATCTATACACGAACTAGGAGAAAGAATTGAGGTTAGTCATTTGACACTGGGTCATTCCAAGTCTGTGAACTTTGATGATGAGAAGCATTTCCAGAGTTGGAATTCTGAATGTTTCTGCGTCAAATGAAAGCGATAGTAAACACATAACAGGAGGGCGCAGCAAATGAGTTGTGTGGTGCAAGTCAGGAGTATGCATTAGCATCTTCTGCATTCGGATTACGAGAAGTTACGGATACAATACAAGCTGAGAATTCCGAGTGAACACGCAGCCTGCCGGTCACTCTTTCACCGGAGACCGGAAATTTCCAAAACCTGCGACGGTAAAAAAGCCGGTAGAATTCGACATATTTATTTAATGATAACTTGTGAGAGAAAATAAGACGTCGAAACGTTACGGCCGTCGTAGCTAGGCGCGTGATGGAGGATCGATCAATGGCACGTCCTAGGAAGGATGAGACCAGAGGCCAGGGGTCCACCCGTCCACGACGACGACGCCGAATGCGTGCCTTTAACACGTCGCTCGAATTCCGATCCGATCGACCCCGGACGGAGGGGAGGGTCGGCGTCGTGCTGTTTTGTTTCTTCTGCTTCCCGGTCTGCTTAAAGATGCGGTGCCGACGCGTGTTTCGTCTCCCTCTCCCCGGACGTTCTGCGCCCGTCCGTCCACAGTCTCCCCACGCGGCGGCCGGCCGGCCACGGCCACGCCCAGCCGGAGCTGGGATCGGAGCAGCAGCAGCTACTAGTGCTAGGCGACAATCAACGAAAGCGTCGGTCCACACGGCCCGGCCGGACTCCTTCGCACTTCACACTTGGCCGAGGGTCAGGGTCTCAGCGGACTCGATCGGCGACTCTACTCCAGTCCATCCAGCAAGCGCACCAAGATGCCTGCTCCAACATTCCACACGCTGACAAGCAGCCTGGTGGTGCCGTGGTGGTGGTCTTCGTCGTCGTCGTCGGCATGAGGAAAACGAGGGAGATGGGAGACGACTAGTAGCCGACGGACCACGGGGGTTGGGCGTGTGGCAGTCACAGGGCTGAGGCCTAAGGATGGGCCCCCAACAGCCGGTGCGGAGGCGCAGAGTGCGGCCTTGTCGCGACGCGCTTGGACCGGTGCGGAGCCTGCCTAGATGCCGTTTCTCGCCAGGTTGGGCCCCACATGCCTCACCCTCTCTCTCCGTGGTGGGCCGTGGGCTGCTTGCTGCTGGGCTCGCGCCTCTCGTCCACCACCCAACCGCCCAAGCCAGTCACAGTCAGTGAAGGCTGCTGCTGCTGTCCGTGCTCGCCGTCCTCGTCCGCACCACACTCCACAGTGCCTGCGCCCATGAGGACGGTGCTACAGTAGCAGCGGCGAGTGTGGCACCAGACCACCAGCCCACAGAGCAATAACTGGTGCTACGCCTACTACAGTGCGACTACAGGACGGCATAGATGTGCCGCCTCGGATGGGTCGCGTGGCTTGCGGGGGCCCAGCATCTTAGTGGGCCCACGTGTCAGTGCTATCATCGTCTGCTGCACTACGATACTGCTGCCCCTCTCTGTGTGTCATCACACAAGGCAGGCAGCAGACGGGCAGGGGTAGCCGCAGCGTATGCTGTGGCCACCAGAATCGCACCGGATCATCGCCCTCGTCGTCACCCGCCCCGCCCGGATCAGTCAAATCTGTTATGGTGACGAGGATCGACAATTGTTTACTCCCTAGGAGTACGCATTAAATCAGTATATAGGAGTATAATGAAAGAAGATAAGTTCATCGTTTTGAGACAGGCCCAGCACCCCAGTTCCGGTCAAAGCTTTTGTCCTGGGTGTGGCGCACTGTACCCTACCGTCTCTGCTCACTGTTGCTCCTAGGACAGCCACGAGGCCGCGAACAGTGAGTGACGTCCTTAGGATTGGCAGTTGGCACGTTCCACGGCTGCTGGCTGACCTGCTGTCGTCGCCCCGACCGGACCGACCGGCGACCACCCAAGGCCCAAGCATATCCGCCGGGGTCCGGAGGCGCATCGGATCAGCATGCAGCGAACCTGGCCGCCACGTTTCGGCCTCTCGTCGCGGTGAAAGAGACCCTCGCGCACATCGCGAAAGCCGTGCCCCTTTCCAGTTTCCAGCCACGATACACGGCACCAGGGTGTTCCGTCCGGTGAGCCCTCTCTCTCTCCTGCCGGTCCAAGGCGCATATTTCTCATTGCGCAGCGCAGGATGAGGGCACCGAGCCTGCCACGTTGACCGGACGAGAGAGACGGCTGGCACCGGGCGGCACGAGCGCCACCGGAAGGGCAACACCAGGCGGGCGAGTCAAACACGACACGATACCAGTGGCGCCAACTGTGCGAGTGCGAGGAAGATGGGTTTTCCACGGAGACGCCCGTGCCTCACGCTGTTGTTTTTCCACAGGGAAGTCGGGGGGAGAGAGACAGGCAGCCAGCCAGGCAGGGCCGAAGGGGAGGCAGGCCAGGATGCGCGTCAGCCACACACGCCTGGTTGGTTGCCCCCGGCACCCTACCACCTTCCTTTCTCTATGCAAAAATAGCACAGCAGCACCACCCACTCCCCGGTTTCGTGCATCAACAAAACGCACATCATTGGGACAGCAAATCGCGAACACGGCAGGAGTCCTGCCTCCAGTTGCCTTGCCTTAATGCCTTTGCCTTTCGCTCGGCATCGCTTTCCTTTTGTATTGTATTGCATCACCGGACACAAGGCAGGCAAGACGATAAGGAGGGAGAGGCAGAGGGGCCCCGCCACACTTGCCTCGCTCCCTCGCACATGCATTCCCATTCCCCAATCATGCATATGGATGGATTTGGATGGCAAATAGAGAATAATAGTGTGCCTGCCTTTAGGTCACCGTCATTGCCACAAAGGCTTTGTAAACGACACGGATTTGCACTAAGCATAACATCACACACCACACAGTGTAGAGAGCGGACAGACAGGGTAAGTCACAGGTTAGGTCCTCTACAATAACTCTTATAATACATTCGGTGAGAAGATCAGACAGACATACATATATCAGTGTTTGCCATTTATCTCACGCTACAGAGCTACGCTTACAGGGATTAAAATGCCGGGAATAGCTGCTTGTTAATACCAAGGTACTGCTACTGCTTGCTAAGGAGTACTACTTACTACTGGTTGGGACTGGGTACACAAATATTTACATCAGAAGGCGGAGAGCAAATCAGCGATAACAATAGTAGTAATAATCTTGGCCCTTAAACTTGCTGCCAAGAGCAAACTGCGGAGAAACAAGCAAATGGAGACAGTTCTACGTTCCGGATGGGCCGCTATGGACAAGCAAAAGAATTCAGGAGTTACTTGGCTGGGACCCGAGCGCCCGGCACAATTGAGTTCATCATGCAGCGTTGGCTTCCTTCACACAACCTACAGACAAGCCAAAAGCAACAACGGAAAGATCAGCCCCTTTTCCTTTTTTTCACTGCAGCTTATCATGCCAAACATAAGTATCTTGTGACCAGAGGCTTTCGGGATCAAGAATCAACATCATGTGACAAGAACTAGAAGAGCCAAGTCCACAGCATGATGAATTTACAGTGCATTTAGAATTACTAGACAAAGACAACCGACATCTCTTTACTTCAGATAAAAACAAGTATTAAGGATCAAACGAGGACTTACCTAGTTATCTAAAATTGCTTGCTGCAGGCAGTCGAATCCTACTCATTTGTGGCAGCGCATCCTTCACCGGCTGCTAGAGGTTCCTCCTTCCTTGGCACAGATGATTTTGAGTTCATCTTCTGGACCTCCTCCTTGGTATAGATGTAGATCTTGCGCACTATGCTACAGAATTCTCTGCTCATAAATAACAAACTGGAGTTAATATTGGAACAAAGTTCATATGTATAAGCTCGAGTAAGAGACTTACTCCCAGGGGTCATCTCCCACAAGCATCATATCACCCTCATTGTCAGTATAAACAATCTGCCAGTTTCGGTTAGCTGATACCAATTCACCCTCGAATTCAAACATCTTGTCTAGTTCTGCTTTGAGTTCGCCGTAGTCAGTAAATTTAGAGAGGTCCACAGATCTGCCCAGCGCAACTCCTTGCTTATGAACCTGAAGACCATTCAAAGCAGAAGTGTAAATTGCATAGGATAGGACTACATAAAATATAGGCTCAGCCACAACGCAATCATGCCATATTATTATACATACAACTATAATAGTGCATTCAAGCCATTCTACATGGACTGAAAGCATAAATGTATCATCAGGCATGTTCAGTTAATTTGTTTTTTTTCCATTTTTTATTTTTAATTTAACTTCGTCAAATGGAAATGTTAGGCAACCAAGGAAGCCCAAACGATTATTGGCTGATTTGATCAATGTCAGTGAAAATTACAGCTTTGAGGGATGGATACTCAAAGAACCTGTTCAGATATGGACGACTAGGATCCAGACCAGACAACCAGGATATATAAACCATATAGCAATATTGCCTTATCTAAAGAGGTCAAAGGTATTTTTTTTTTTTCAAAATAACTGAATGAGCCAATAGCAGATGATACATTCCCAGTCGCATGCCCAAATTGATTAACATCACTATACGCAAGTGCATGTCACCAACACAAAAACAACAATACCTTTGTGCAGCTCCTTGTGGAGGACTTGCTTTGAACATCTTTTGAACTTTGCTGGGCTTGCTGAATGCTTTTCTCGTTCTCCGTTGCAGTTCCAGCTGTGCTTACAGACCCCTCAGGCAAGCCCTCATTTTGCACAGGTTGCGATTCATTCACTGGTGCTGATGGTCGAGTTTGTACCGCATGCTCCCGGATAGCAGACAACGGAGAGCTCAACTGGACAGGAGATGGACTGGTTGTATCAACTTGGAACCCAAAAATCTTGAACCCACTGCCGTCTCTAGTCTTTTCCAAATCAAATGGAGCAATTGTTGCATGAGGCCTGACCACTCGTGGCTGCTCAACCTGGGGAAATGGTTGGCTCAACCAACTTGACGGGTTTTGCCCGAAGCTGAAGCCCTGCTGCTGTTGATCACCTGGGTTACCATAGATCGTAGTCTGGTTGTTCCAGAAACGCAAGTCATTGTTTGCTGTTTGTGTCCTTGTGCTTGACCCAACAGTCAGAGATGGTTGTTGAGCCATATAGAAGTATGGATCCGCAAAGCGATGAGCTGAACCCTGATCTCGAAACTGATTGTTGAATGGAAGACGGTGATGATCGTCATCATAAGCTTGCACAAAGAACCCCTGTGTATCTCCAAATGATTGAGAGGCGGTTCGGGCATCCTTGAAGGCAGGACGTGTGTCCTTGACGTCAGTTTCACGCCTTCCCAATGGCATCCAGTTATCCATAGCAGGTCTCTGCTGAAAATTAGTGTGAGCTTTCCCATTGGGCGATGGGGACCACATCATTGGCTTCTGAACAGTGGAATCAGAGTCAAAACTTTCAGTCAGGTTGTTCCTCAAGGTCATCTGCTCTTGACCTTGCAAGACCGAATTTTGATGAGTTTGAGCAGAGTCAATATCGATCTTGGCTGCACCTATACAAATTGCACAAGATGATACGTAAATCATTAGCCTGGCTATGTTTGAGTCACCATTGCTCTTGTAACTGAACAATCTAGTAAAATTACCTTCTTTTGTGAGAACAGATGATTCAGATGATGGTGGAGGAGCATTTTGTCTAGGCCTTTTTACTCTAGAAGAAACAGGGAGTGGATTAACTGGAGGTGATGAAGCAGGCTCTATCTTCCAAGGAGAGACCCTATCAGGTCGCGGGATAGTAGAAGGCTCATCCCAGCGCACCTATAATTAATTAAAAAAAAGCAACCCTTCATAAGCATAAGGGTTAAGACCCATAATGGAAATAATAAACATTGAATAAACACTTACCTTCAAGTATCTCCAACTGGAATCAGGCCACAGTGGGTCAAGATTTTCACAGCCAACTATTGTACCGGTAAACCTAAAAGACAAGATAAAAAAAAAACACCACAAATAAGTAACTACAAATAGTGAGCAGGAACAATGATGGCACCAGGAGTAATACATATCGCCAATAAGGCAGTTACCTCTGCTCTGGTGCCTCTTCCCCTTCAAACCTCATCCTGAATCTCATCCCAATAGAATAATTGTTTTTTACTGACTCCATATATTGGTCATATGGTATGATGAACTCTGATGGGCTCGTCCTAACGTTGACAATTAGAGATCAGCAATAATAACAAGTTGCAGGTCACAGGTTCATGCAAGGTTAATCAGCATGTAAAGTCTTTCTATGTAATCAGTTTGTTGTAGACATGTCATTGTACCTAGGCTTGTAGTAGACAGTGAACATCGATTTGGTGTTAATGGCGTGCCATGCAGTCGCAAGGACTCCGAGGTGCATGCTTTGGCTAGATATGACCGACGAAGGAACATTAGACAACTGCCTCATAGCCCGCCGAACTCCAACTCGAAGTTCGCCATTTTCTCCTCTGCATAAGGAATAACAGAAACTTAGCACCAGATCGGGAATTCCTTTCATGCTGGGTAGGCAGGAAACACAGCAGACCTGAGGAAAATGAAGGCGTCTCCAGCCACAAGCCTTTTGGAACTAACAAAAACACTCCAACCACTCTGAAGGAGATGCCTCCTAGGTTGCCCTGAAGACAGATTTTGCGCACGGTTAGCAATCATTCAGCATCATGCACAAAAACTGAGCATTCCAATTAACATAACAGATTCAATGAATCAGAGAGAATCTGAACGATAATCTGAACAAAAACAGATACTGAAAATATCGACATCACACAGACAATCGAAAGTAATGGTGCAACAAATCAATCAGTCCCATAGCATACACAACAGGTACGAACCACGGCAAAAGAGAGGAGCCCAAATTACCTCGAAAGATGTGGCGGAAGCGCCACTCCATGCCATGCAGATCCTTGGCCACGAGCTCCTGTGTGGGAGGGGACTGCGTCATATCCTGCAGACAGAACAACGAAGATCAGCTGACCCGACGAGAAAAATCTTAAGCAGAAGCAGGCGCATCTCTAGTTCTATTAATAGTAGAGAATCCGAAAATCCACAGCGGACGGAGACAGAGCGGACACACCAGTGGAGGGAGGCACTCGTCAGCGTGTCGGCGCAGCACAGAGAAGCCGCCGTGTGTGCTGGTGTCGGAGGCGGTGAGCGTCTTGCAGAAGGACCTGACCGCCGGCCTCGGCGACGCAGCAGCCCCAGAACTGGCCTTGTCAGTCGCCACATCGGTTTGCTGCACGAACGAATAAGCAGAGCGAGAGCAAGTGAGAATCTCCAACTAGTTCCGCGGGGAGGGAAATTTTTCCCAAAACACGTGCCGAGGACAAATCGTCCAAATTGGGAAACTTACCTCGGGCTCTGGCATGAGCATGATCTGCGCGTAGACCTCGTCGGTGTCCGTCTCCGCCTGCGAAAACCCGGAAAACGCGTAAGCACCGGGGCCGAAATTGATCGCCAAAGGGGAAGCGAGCGCTAGACGCGGAATTGGCAGCGAACAACAGGGGAAGGGTAAAAAAAGACGGCGGGGCGAGGAGGGAACCTTGAGCTCGACGTTAAGCACGCGGCAGAGCAGCTTAGAGGGCAGATCGTAGAGACGCATCTGGTTCTGAGCGACCTGGTTCATGGACGCCTCCACCTGAGAGCCACCAGCACCCAAAATCAGCGCCAGGAGCAGGGGGAGCAAGATAAACTCCAGCGAGAGCAGAGGAAGAGAGGGTACCTGCTCGATGTGTCCTTGGGGGAAGTAGAAGACGAGGTCGCCGACGCGGGGGACGGTGACGAGCGGGCCGGCGCAGGCGCGCCAGAGCTCCGGGTAGAGCGGATCCCCTGCCGGAACAGGACAAGCCACCATCAGCACGAGCCCCCGAGGGGAGGAGACGGCGAACACGAACACAGATACAGAGAGAGAAGGCAGCAGACTGCCGGAGCTGACCGGATCTGGTGCGTGCGCGCTTACCTGAGTTAGACGGGGCCTGGGTCGGCAGCGCCATGGCTGCGGTGGGCGGCATCTGCTCGGATCGGTCGGCGGCGGCGGCGGGGTGGGAAACCCTAGGCGGAGGAGACGGGGGCGGGGGAGGGAGCGGAACGGGGGGAGAGCGAGCGAAGGCAGGCGGAAAGGGAGAGGAGGCAGCAGCGGCAGTAGCAGTCAGGAAGGGGAGGAGAAATGCTTTTGTGGGGGGACGAGACGACGGGGGAGGAAGGAGAGGAGATGGGGCAGGGGGGATTTGGTGTTGTCTCTTTGTAGGGAGTAGAGAGAGAGAGACCCCCCCACCCCCCACGCGACGCAGCAGTGGCGTTCGGACAAAAAGAAAGCCGGTGGTGACCCGGCCGCGTTGGCTTGGACCCACGGTTCGCGCGGCCCGGTCCAGTCCGGTCCGGGCGGTTCGATTGGTGGGGACGGCGTGGGTCCGGGACAGGGCTTGCGTGTGCGCGGCTGGCTGGCTGCGTCTGGTCTGACCGGCCTGCAGCGGCAGCAAAGCGAGACGGGGTGGGTGGTGGGTGCGGTGCGGTGCAGTGGACAGGCGGCGGCGGCGGCAGCAGCAGCAGCAGCAGAGAGCAGTGGCGGGCGCTGCCGCGCACCTAACCTCACCTACGGACGGACGCGCAGCTTTTATATATAGGTAGGGGTAGGCCTGGGGCGCTAGCACAATTCGTAGGCGACGGACGGACGGACGGAACGGGCTCCCACGCAGCAGCAGCTGCTCTCTGCTGTTTTTACTCTACGAATATTTACTGTGCTGGTAGTGAGAAAATCCATTTTCTTTCCGGAGGAAAGCTGGAAATAGCCGGGGTTGATGGCTGAAGGTCCACCACTGTTTGCTACAGTTGCCTTAGTTTATATTTATTTATTTAGGAGAAAAATGACTGTTTCCACAGTAATTAGGATGCCAAGAGTCAAGATAAATAGGGCCTTAAAGGCGTCTTAATATCGGTAAACGTTACATCACACTCAATACGTACGGAGAAAGCTACTACGGCGTACTCCAGCACAGTAAATGTGAATGGGTCCTACCAAGGGCCGCACTAGTTTTTCATCTAATCTTTGTTCAACTGGAATAACCAGTAGCAAGGTTTTCGTGAGGCCACGGAAGGAGAATTACCGCGCCGCCAGTCTGTGGTCCGACCGACACGTCGCTTTCTTTTTCCTGAAGAATTACTAGTCCACATAAAATAAAAAACCACTCAATTTTTATCAAAATCAGGAGATATTTTCCCGGGCGGAAATCGACAGCGACGAAGACGACGACTCCGAGGCACCTCAGTGCCGTTCCATTTTTGCCGCCGGTGGCGCGCCCCGTTTCGTTGCGTTTTTATCGTGCCATGGACCAGTGGGGCGCAACACGATAGGCCTCGCTTTTCTACGCGGCGAGGCGATTGGTGCTGCTGCTCGGCGTCGCCGTGGTTTTATTTTCCACGGCATGGGCCACACATGGAAATTTCCTGGCCGGCGATGTATGTACCAGGAAACCAACAAAAAAAAAATTAGAGATTATTAAAAGGAGACGGCAGGGAGGGGTTTGGATGGTCGGGGAAGCAAAGCACAGCCTTGATTTGGAAGCGTTAAGCAATGTCAAGAGTAATTTATTTCCTCCCAAAAAAGGCAAGGCAGAGCGACGCCGTAAACGGAAATCGATGGAGGGAGAGAGAAAACCTTTGTCTGACTGCCTGCCTGCCCCTGTCTTAGCCCTTGGCACACCCAAAAGTCGTGCACGTACGAACGCTCGAGTTTTTCTTTTTTCAAGGCGGGGAGAAAGGAAGAGCGCGCCAACGGTGACGGCTGGCATGAATGAAGGACACCTTGCTCATGCTCAACTTGCTGACGGTACTGTTCCTCGTTTGTCTAAGCTGGTGGGCCCTGGAGGTTACTGTACACTGAGATAAGATAATAAAGACGTAATCCTTCTTGTGTGAGCTTTATGCCTGCATCCAAATGACTCTGTCAGAGCAATGGCGGCAATGATATGTGGCCAGTGCTGTTTTTTTTTTTTTTGTCTCTCTTCACTTCACGCCCTGGCTGTCATTAGACGCATAATGGTGGTGGAGGTCAGCAGTGGTCGCGTGCGGGAGCACCAGCACGGCGAGGGAAGAGATAATGCAGGGAGAAACCGAGGGGGATTAACAACCTCATCGCGAGGATTAGTTTAATAACCACGGTCAGTCAAGAAGAAAGGAAGAAGCAAACGGGCGGCAATAATTGCTGTGTGGTGTGTGGTAGCGATACTGAATACTGATACTGCTGGGCGCGGCACGGCAGGCTGACGGCGACGGGGCGGCCGCCCGGGAGAGAGGGGGCAGGCAGGCGCGCGCGCGGCGGTGTCGCGGCCTGCTCCTGTTCCCGTCGCCGGGGGCGGGGGCCTCCGATTAAACTATTCCGTCGTCCCCACTGCTCCACTAGCAGTAGCAAAGCCGGGCGAGGCGGACAGTGGCAGCGTCACGTCTCGGCATCTCCACCGGGGTCCCTCTCCTGCACGATTAGTTTAACGCTAATACTACTAATCCAGCTAATTAATCCATCGGACAGGCTGTCTCCTGTGGCCTCGCAGCCGCAGGCCGTGGCCGCAGCTCCCCCGGCCGGCCTCGTCGCCCCGCCCGCCCTCATCATTACCGGCTCATTACATTAGGCTGGATTAGATTAAGATTTAAAATTTAAAAAAGTTCCGTCTCCCGACGTGACGACCTAACCTGGCCTGTGCTGTGGGCCTGGCCTACCACCATGCTGCTGCTGCGTCCAAGGAGTCCAGGCGGATTAGCCAAGCCGATTAGTATAATGATTAGTGGATTAACAATTCATTTATTATATTACTCTGCCGGTTGGTTACTGGCCGTGCCTGTCCTTTTTACTTTTGGCGCCTACTTTGACCACCACCACCTCCCCTCACACTCCTGTTGCAAGTCGGCACGGCAGAAGACGGATCGGATCGGATCGGATCGGGCCCAGTGGCACGGCCAAATCCAGTTCACTGTTCACATAGGTCGTCGTAGGGTAGAAGAGTGAGAGTGATTGCTTGTGCAATCTTTCCAGCTCGGCAGACAGTGCCACGTTGGAAAGGGACGCACACACACCAAAGTCTCTCTTATTTTTGGCGAAGGTAAATTTTTAGCTTGGAAAAATCTGTACAGAAAAATTGTAATATTTGGCAGGCTAGTAGGAGCAAGAGGAACTCGCTGTGCACAGCTGTGCTCCCCTCTCGGCCCCTTTGGATACGGTGTAGAAACGAACGTTGGATTTTTACCCGAATTTGTGGGTGAAAGCTAACTTTTTTTTTTTCCATCACTGAAAAGATACGGACAGTAACATTTTCTACACTATTTCCAGTTCTACGTTTCTTTCCCCGTCTTTTTCCTTGTTGTGAACCAAAAAACGAGGCGCGAAAAGTGGAAACGGGAACGGGGAGGCTCTCGGGTCTCCGGAATCCACACGCAAATGCAGTGCGGTTGAGAGGAGACGGAGGGAGGTGGGAAGGAAAAGGAAGGAACGTTCAACCCACGCGCGTGTTGCTGGTCGCTGTCCGCCCCGTCCCGTCCGCCTCGCCCGTGTGCTTCCCGTCCAGACTCCACAGGAACCAGAACCAAGAGCAAAATTCACGGCACAAAACGCCACCCCCTGCCAGTTCGTAATTCGGGTCCGCCCAGGATATCCAGCGTACTACAGTAATACATTTATCACAGGAAGTAGCAGTAGTCTGAGAACGTTTCAACGGAGCGCCACAAACAAAGCTTCTGTATGGAAGCATGAAGCTGTGAAAACTTTGCACTTCGTACTACTAGAACTAGAATGATTTTTAGGCTTTTGCATACAAATTCAAAGGTTTTCCAAGAGTTCTAGTACTCCTGTTGCAATACTACGAGCGGAGTGAGTGAGGCAGAATCCAGCACTGGCGTGGTGGGCCTGAGCTAAGAGTAGACCAGGCACGAGAGGAGGATGCGAGTCAAAGCTGCTGCTGCACGGCCGCCGCACCAGCACCCCACCCGGTACCGCCCCGGAGTCCGGAGCTCGTGAAGGGAGGACGGTTGCGGAGAGACAGACGCCGACAGGTCGTAGCGCCGTGTCGCACGCGTCCCTGCCTACCCGCCCCCGCCCCGGCCCGTGCCGCTACAGTGCTCGCCCGCCGCATGGTACGCAGGCACGCCGATGGCGACGTGTGGGGGCGCCGTGCGGCCCCCACCCGGGCCCGCGGCTGCGCCGTGCACGCACTAGGCCGGTCCGGTATGGTATGGTACCGCCACATACGCGCCCCGTCGCTGTCGCCGTCGTGATGGCGGATACGTACACGTGTACGTACGCTCCGGTTGGTATGATCTGATCTCCCTCTCTGGCCTGCGATGGATGGCGACGATCCCATCGGCGGCCCACCTCTGCCTGCGCTGCACGCTGCACGCTGCACGCTGCACGCACCCGAGGACAAGGGAGGCGCGCGGGCGGCCCACCGCCGCTGGCTTGCAGTTTGCAGCGGCTGCGCGCGCAAAAGCCCAGGACAGGACAGGACAGGAGCGTACTACACGCACCACGCGCTCTCTCTCCTCTCCGGCTCGCCGTTTCATCACGGTCGCCGAGGCGAAAAGTGGGTTCGCGGCGGGCCGCGGTCCGTCGTGACGTACGGCCCGACAGGCATCTCGGCCTGGCACACACACGACGGTGATGCTCCTGGTCTGGCAAACGGGCACGGCACGAGCAGCAGTAGAGGCGAGGGTGATCTGGGCCGTCCAGCACGGGGTCGGACGGCCGGGATGGGGGCGAGGGTTCGTGGGCCGTACAGGCCGTAGCCCGGTGCGGTGGTGGGTGACCTAATGGGCAAATCCAGAGGTAAGTACTCCCTCCGTTTCACAAATAAAACAACGTTTTTGATTTATATAATTTTTTTAACCATTTATTTTATTTAAAAAATTTTAATATATATTATGAATTTTATTATGACTTATTTTATAATTATATATATATTTTTTAATAATTTATGTACTCCCTCCGTTACATTAATATTAATATTTCTACATCTGAGTTTGGGCACGGAGACAGGGATCCTATGCGACAGGGCTATTGCGGTGTATGCCTGGGATGTGCACGTGGCGTGGTATTTGTGGACCGTATTGTTGTGTTGTGTTCTCCAGCTTGCAGAGGATCCCGCTACTGGGCAGAATGGGGAGGTCGGGGACGTTCGAGAGCCCACCAGGTTTTATTTTGTTGTGTTTATTAAGATGTCGTCGTTGGACACGTCATGTAAAGTGGAATTAAAAAATCGTTGGGCTGCACTGCTCTGTCGTCAGATCCAGCTAGTGTTGCACACTTTTGTCACGTCTCAGACCTATATGAACCGTTATTTGTGTGAAAAAAAATTTGATTCGCAAATGTACTTTTATTAGTGGAACGGAGTGAGTATTTCATTATTTGCATTCAAAATTTAAACAAGATAAATGGTCAAATAATAATCATAAAAGTTAAATTTTTTTTATTTTATTTGTGTAACCGAGGGAGTATATAAACATGATAGCCGAGACCCGTGGGCCGAGGGGAGTCACGGGTCTGCCTGCCTCTCTCGGACTCTGACGCCGCCGATGCCCGCCCGCTGCCGCTGGCCGGCCTGCTGTGTGGCTTTGGAGCACGCCGTCCTTGGCTTGGGCCCCCATGCTCAGGCCTAGGGGCAAGCCCATGCTCTTGATGTCAATTCTCTCTCACCATCTCTCTTTCGTTCGTATATATCGCCTGTTTTGAGAAGCCACATTTTACGGCTACTATAAGGCTTCTGAAGAAAACAGGTCCCACTCCTTCATTTTTTTTTTGTTCAATAGAAAAATAGTAGCTCTTCCACAGACAGTGGTTAGTACTGCTCCTCTCTGCAGCGAAATTGAATATTCAATTCATTTTTGTAAAATCCATGCAAAAAAATTGCACTGCAAAGCCAAGATCCTAGGAATTCGTCTTCTAGTTCTTATGCACCTCCAATGTTGTCATTTTTTACACGAACTTTTCTGGATTTCCATCAAGAAACGGGTGCATGTTTGGATGTTCGGATGCTCCTCCGTTCGGCCGTTTCTTCCTTCCCTCTACTATACGGAGTACTGTCGAGTGAGTACTGCATCTTGTTCTTGTCACATGGAAAAGGTGACCGCCGGAAACAGCAGCGCCTATCATCAGTGCCCACATGCAAAAGCCTGCGATGCGGCATGCATGCTGTACTCGTGCGATGCTCGTCCTGCCACTGGGGCCCCTTGAGCGCTACACACATGGCCCACTGCCATGAATTGGAATCGTACCCTAGCAGTGCAGTGCCAGTGTTAGGGAAGCACGGCCTTGGGCATTGCTTACATCCCTGCAGCCCGGCGGGGCTCACCATCTCCACGAGGCCCACGGCCCATCTCATGCATGCCACAGACTGCAGGTAGACAGTGAAGCATGAGCAATAAAAAAAAAAAAAAGCCCTTCAGAAACGGTGCTTGCAAGAGTCCAGAGCAAGAGATAATTTCACCAATGGTCCGGGCCCACATGGGATTCTTGTCATGTCTGACAGAGTCAAGGAGTGTGCACATGGAGGCAATCAAGCGAGCACACTAGTGTCCAGCAGTTGGTCGATGACCGCGGCAGTGTGCTCCACTCCTCGCAAACATGTGAGAGTGAGACGCAGCGAAATACCATGGGAACTGTTGGCCCCAACAGCCTGTTAAATACTTGGGCATCATAGTCTCTCTCAGCACAGGCAAAGTGTACTACATGATGGGTCTTAGTGCACAGCAAAACACATCTTTCTACAGCCTACAGTTAACACCAGCAGTTCCATGGCACAGAGATTTGTACAAAAGATATATTCACAACCCATGAGCACAACAACCCAGCCACCACCCACCAGCATGTAGCTACTACATTAGTAATAATAACCGAATCATACGGGGAACAGCCGCTGCTTGTTTGTGGTTCTGGCTTTGAACTGTTGGTTCTCTTGTCGACCATTTCGGCTTGTGACTCGAGCACCAGACACCGAGAGATGCTGCTACACTCTTCTGTGTGTTGTGCAGCAGTAAACATAGATCCAACATGTGATTGTTAGGACATGCACAGCGCTCAGGAAATTTGTGATGACGATTATAAGCTGTGGAGCTGCGTTAGCATCGCGACGAGCTCGTCGCTGGATGGCCGATCGGTTGGCGAATCCGAGAGACAAACAATGGCAACCCTGATGGCCATCAGCATCTCCCCTTCTTCTCCCTCGTCGCCCAGGATGCTACTATCTAGTGCTTCTTTTGGATCCGCGGATTGCTGCATATGCCGGAGCCATCTCGGGAGGCCGCCCTGCCCAGTTTCTCCCGAGAAGAAAGAGTCTGTTGGGTCTCTCCCAGTGAGCAACACGCCCAGGATCATGCCAAGGGCATAGACATCACTCTTATCTGTGTACCTGTACCATCAAATAGTTGAGTTTATATGAGATGAGGCACCTACACATGCAAGTCAATGCAGTCCTAATTCATCAACAAGGAAATACTAGGACAGATCAACTACAGCCTTGTACAGAAAAGATCAATTTTGTTCAAAACAACCACTATACTTCTTACTCTGAAGAGGCGTAAATTCAAAACCACCACTACCATGACTGAGGCAAAGCATTAATCAAGCCCTATAAACGACTTAGATAAACTGAGTCTGTTTTTCTGTGAGAAAGATGTTAGAGCCACGTAGAAAGTAATTCCTTAGAAATTCACCCTCTAAAATTACTGATGTAGCTGGGGTTTGTCAGGAAAGAGGATGGAATATGAACAATAGAATCAGAATGCCAATCCTCAAAGGAGTTATTCTTGATGGACATATGGAAGGTCCGAATGAAAAAGATAAGCAGGCTGGTATTCTGTATGCCCTCATGCGGGAATTTATGAAAAGCGGGAGCATCAAAGGCAGGCAAATTGAGGTCCTCTCGCAAAGTAAAGATTCTCATGTCGCGAAAAGCAAAAGTTAGATACTTTCACTAAGCCCTAGGGATGATAATCATCATTCTTATGCTTTATGCTTCTCAGTTACTCTTCTGGCAAGCTTAATGACAAAGAAGACCACTGGTAGTAACTTGGAAAAACCGAATGGTGGCATCCACACGTCAATGGATGTATACTATCTAGTGGGTTAAGAATTTTTTTAATAAAAAAAAGAGACCAACCTAGGCGGAATAGGCAGCTTTCATTATCATTATCATTAAGAAGATTAGTCCATCTATTAGCTCTCCTATTTGGATACACTAAAGCTAATTTGAACTAACTTTTAACTAGCCAGTGATTAGCCCTTTTATCCAATCAGACCCTTTGTCTGACTATGCAACAATGAGCTAGATCTACAATGGAGTCTTGTATCTCAAAAAGCACGAATAAAATCATCGTCTGCTCATAATCACTAATGGATAAAAGCACTTTTATTCTTCGTCTAGAGTTATTAGTTCTGCATGCCCGCATGTTCACAAGATACATCATCCGTACGATTCCGGCTCAAATGACCCAACCAATTGAGCTAGATTCCCTTACTATATAAAATGGAAGTTGTAAGCTTAATATTTGTTTTGCCAAACCAGAGACATATCAAATTGCCACTAGGTATTCTAAAACAATACTCAGATGTTTGCGGTATCACTCCAAATTCAGGCGGATTGATGTCAAATACAGAGAATGATCAGGCAAAGTCAATACAAGATATAGTCTGTCTACAATGTCAACTAGCTAGAGAATGCAAAACGAAAATATTAAAGGAACCTCTATATACGTCATAGATTTCTAAAATTCCTTTCTTATCTCCATGTTTCTATAATAAAACACCATTGGTATTTGCATGGTCCAATAGTTCTATTAGAACAATTGAGATCTTATATCGAAAAGGTGAACATATACACACCAGCCATCTGGTTCCAAACATTATATACACGCATAGCATTATAGCAAGAACTCAAAGTCTAAGACATATTCCTCTTGTTCATTGGGTAACCTTTGACCGATTCAGAATGATATATGATCATCATCCATCACGAATGCCACATGAGTAACATTTAGCTAGTAATATTGTAAAATCTTAAATCACTTCGATTTATGTTCCCTTCTTCAGTTCAAGAGTGACTACCATGAGAAAGGCATTGATAAATCTGAGCTTTATTTGTATGATCAAGTATCAACAATAAGCTAAAGTTTTCAATACACACGAAAGAATAGGATTGTTCCCTGTAAAATTCATGCTTCCCCACAGGGTTGTAAGAATGCTGATGAGATTATTCAGGGATTTAACTGGTTCTTTAAATTTTTTAAATCGACCAAAAAAGGCACTAAAAATGGTAATGCATTGATGTTACCTGCTGCTTTGGTAGCATTCTGGAGCAGCGTAGGGGCCACTGCACAATTCTGGATCACCTGAACCTGTTGCAATCAGCCTTGCAACACCACAATCTGTCAATATTGGCTCGAAACCTTCGTCTAGCATCACATTGGACGGTTTGAGGTTGCAGTGGAGTATCCTCGGATTGCACTCAAAATGCAAGTGCCTCAACCCCTTGGCGATACCAACAGCAATCCTGCTCCTCGCATCCCAACTGAGGCTGACTTGCTGCGACCTCACCCTCTTCATCACATCCTCGAGGCTGCCCCCAGGAACGAAGTCGTACACGAGCGAGAGGCGGTCCGGCTCACGGACGTACGCCTTCAACGACAGCACATTCTGGTGCCTGACGCGAGCAAGGATCTCAAGCTGCCTCTGCACCCTCCTCATGTCCGACTTGGACGCGCTCGGGGACATGGACGGCGAGGCCTCGGGGCCGCCGGCCGCGTCGAGGCGCTTGACGGCGACGGTGAGGTCGTTGTCGAGTGCCAGCTTGTAGTACTTGCAGTGGGGCCCATGGGCGAGCGGCTGCGCGGCGGGGAGCGCGGCCAGGAGGTTCTTGGCAGAGATTTGCGGGGCGAAGGAGACGGGGCCTTTGGCGATCGCGGGCATGCTCTTGGCGTGCAGGATGGCGAGGCGGATGGCGTAGAGGAACGCGAGCGCGAGGAGGAAGCCCGAGAGCGAGCCGAAGAGGACCCCGAGCGCGATGCGGCGGAGGCGCGCCGCGCCGCCGCCGGCCTGCGCCCGGGGAATACTGGTCCGCGGCGGCACTGGCGACGGCGGCGGCGTGGACTGCGTCGCCATGGGCTCCGAGTGGAGCGGCTGGGAGGCGGCCGGCGCGCACAGCGCGAGGAACGCGAGCAGGAGGATAAGGGTGGTGGCCAGGAGCGGCAGGGTTTTGGAAGGGTTCTTCCTGCTCGTCATCCTAACTCCAACCACCATAAACAAGTATACGGAGAAACGAGGGAAATTACTTGGACGAGGCAAGAAAGGGGTGAAGAAATCGATCAATGCTCAGGTTTTCCCTGTTCCCCGCCCACCTCACTCACACACCCAGCAGCTTTCCTCCATGGAAATCAGAGAAAGACAACAGGAGACAAGTTGTAAAGGGTGCTAAGGGGCGAGGAAGTTGCGGAGCTCCAAGAACTCGAGCATGGTGCTCGTGATCTTTACCCGCAGAGGGAAGACGAATCGAAAAGGCAGTCGCCCAGGCGCGAGCGGCGTGGAGCTCGAAAGGAGGAGTACCTGACGACGAACAACAACCCAGACAGAGACAAGACACAAGAGCGAAGGAGCACGCTTGTCTCACAACCTATCGCCCCCGAGAAGCAGGCGGCGGCGGCTCACGCACTTGTCGCCTCCCACCAACAGCCGAGGTTTAGCGAGCAGCACGGAGCGAGCACAACTCTGCAAGCAAGCATGATCTCTCCCTTCCTTTTCTTTCACGCCTCTCACTGGTGGTACCGAGCTGTGTGCTCCTCCCTCCAGAAAGCTTCAAACCAAAACGACAACAGGGAGCAAGAATTTATCCAAAGCTGAGCCCTCGCCCGCTCGGCACTCGGTCACCTGGGGCACTGCTCGCAATAAGTTACTCGGAGAGCAGAGCAGTGTGGCATTGGTGTGGGCGCCCGGAGCAAAAAGCCGAGAGCTTTCTTGACGCATCCCTCTCCCCTCGCAGGCGGCTCGCGTCCACCACCATGCCGATGCCGATGCCGATGCCGGGCGACCGGACCGGACCGGACCGGACAGACATTCTCCTCCTCCCCCGTCCCCGCTCCGCTCCCGGCGCGCGCGCGACTGGATGGATGGCTTGGATTCTTTCTCTCTCCCGTTTCTACCCCTCCTCACCGGCGGGCCCCGGGGGTGCAGCGCGGCGCGTGGCCGTAGCGGATGAGAGAGATAAGAGAGCCCGAGACGGAGCAGAGATGCTTTGATGCTCGTGCACCACACTGTTTCGAATCTCTTCTTTTATCTGTCCTTCCTCAAAGTGAGAACTGTCGCTTCTCCCCACAGTGCTGCCGCTGCTGGTAGCAGTAATTTTCTTTTCACCTGAAATACAGTACAGTACTACTACGGCGTACCGGCAGCAGTACCACGCCAGTAAATTTTCCTTCCCGGATTCGATAATCTCGCTCGCCGTGGAAAACAGCGGTCAAATACTCAGCAATTTAGAATACTTGTACAGTAGTACGCGCAAGTGATGTCAGTGATCCTGTAAGAATTTCTTACAGTAGTACGGAGGACACAGCAAACCAACTTTTTATCTTGGGCCTTTGTCTGCTGCTTTGGGCAGAGGAGCACTCACTCCGTCTGAAAAATGAAAACTTTCTATAAAAAAATCCACCAATGTTTGTGTCTATAATTAAGTTTATCTAAAAAATATTTTATAACTATTTAAAACTCTTTATCCATATCATAAATATTAGTATCTTTTATATTTCGTTCCTCTATAAAGCGAGATTTTTGTGTTGTTTTCGACAGAGGTAGCAGTAAAAGGCATCCTGGGACGTAATTATACTGGGACCCGTACTTTGAGACCCCTTTTCCTTTCCCGCTGTTTGCGTTTGGCCCCAGCAGCCGCGATGTGGCCCTCACTGACGTGTGGGGCCTCCCTGCGCCCCGCACGTGCCGCGGCAGGCGACGGCGAGACGGTCAGACCATCCTAGGACCTCTTACCAGATGGGCCGTCGTTAAGTGGGATCGGAATGCAGACCCATATTATTACCGGGCCAGGCCAAAAAGAGGAGAGAGTAAACGATATGGGCCGTGCTCATACTGTTGGCAACCACTGCTTCGAGGCCCAGTTCTATTATTTGTGTAGCTTACTCCGGTGTCGTAGAACTGGAAAGCCTCGGTTTCTTGTACACTGGCACCATAGCAGATTACTGCTAGCACTAGCGACACCCAAATCGATCCGATCGGTTCATCCGGCGAGATAATCCATGGCTGCGTGCTGTGCTAGGGTTTAAGGCTTCGTCGCCCAATTCCATCCCCACCCACCCATCGGCGCTGCGGCCTCGCGGAGCAGGATCGATCGGTTCGGTAAGTACCCCCATTCCCCATTCCCCATTCCCGTCTGATCGAACTAAGCTCTGGCGCGATGAGTTCGGTTAAATCCCAATTGGGTTCCGCGGCGCAATGCTTACCTCTGACGGGTGGTTCCGGCGCAGGATGGAGGACGGGGAGGCGGAGGAGGCGCAGCGAGACGCGATCACGGCGAGGATGCGGGGCCAGGACTACGCGGGCGCCAGGGCGCTGCTGCTGCGGACGCTGCAGACGAACCCCAGGCTGGAGGGCGCCCTGGAGATGCTCCCGGTGCTCGAGGTCCTCTGCTGCGCCGCCGGCAGCGCGGCCGGTGGCCTTGGGGGTGTG
Organism: Bothriochloa decipiens; assembly: GCA_023333625.1. Classification (NCBI taxonomy): domain Eukaryota; kingdom Viridiplantae; phylum Streptophyta; class Magnoliopsida; order Poales; family Poaceae; genus Bothriochloa; species Bothriochloa decipiens. Next base: position 3,566,266 of record CM041632.1, read on the forward strand.
GACTGGTACAGGGTCCTCCAGGTGCTGCCCGGGGATGAAACCGCCAGGATCGAGGCGCGGTACAAGAGCATCGTGGCCCAGGTGGAGCCAGCCATGGGGGCTCTGCCTGGCGCCGAATTGGCCCTCAAGCTCGTCGACGAGGCGTACGCGGTGCTGTCTGATCCGGAGAAGCGGGAGGGGTTTGATTCGAAGAACGTTTTCACTCGGTTGGTTCGGTCGGGTGTTGTTGATGTGCCACAGCCTGGTGGTACAGTCGTCCGTTCTGACAGGGTGAACAGTGTTCACGCAAAGGATATTAGGGTGGCAGATGGTAGCAATGCAGCCTCGCATGTCAACCGAGCTGCCGACAGGCCATGCTTTGATGGAAGGGATCCCCTTCTTTCGAATGTGGCAAGTTCTTCTGGGACTAAGAGGATGGATCCTTGCTTTCTTGGTGATGATGGTGAGTTGCAGTCACCCAATGGCACTCATATTGACAAGAGGCAAAAGGGTGTATGTGAAAAGGATGTTTGTTGCGTGTCACCCTCACAGGAAGATTGGGATACCTGCTTTGATGATCCATCACCTGACATGGAAGAAGATTTGGATGCCTGCTTTGATGATCCATCTGGTGCCAAAGAAGATGAGCCCTGCAGTAGCAAGCAGTATGAATACCATAACTTTGAGGAAGATAGAGCGATCGAGAATTTTGCTGCTGGCCAGGTTTGGGCAGCATATGATTGGGAGAAGTTTCCTCGTAGATATGCACTGATTGTTAAAGTACTGGTGGATAAGATGCAGTTATATGTCTCATGGTTCAAGCCCTGTCCGCAAACTCCTGAAGAGAAGAAATGGTCCCATGCAGGCTTGCCATTGGTTTGTGGAACTTTCATTGCAGAAGAACACTGTATCTCATTAATATGTCCAACAATGTTCTGTCACCAAATTTTCAGCAATAACCTGAATCAAGATCTTCAAGTGTATCCCCAGGAAGGTGAGGTATGGGCCATTTACAGTAATTGGGATATTGGGTGGTTCACTGATCCTAGGATGTGGAAGAATAGTGCCTTCTCTATAGTTGAAATTCATACCAGTTATTCTAGTGAATCAGGTTGCACTGTTGCACACTTGGTAAAGGTAGATGGGCATGAAAGTGTTTTCCAGAGGCAGTTCAAGAGTGGAACAGAGCACTTGTTACACATACACATGGACAATCTGATCATGTTTTCTCACAGGATCCCTTCTTTCAGATTTACTCTGGAGGCTGGAACTATGTTCGAGCTTGAACATTCTGCGGTTCCAGAAAATATGCACCAAGAAAATACATCGGCATGTATTTCTCATTTGCCCAAGCTTTCTGGTTTACTTGATGACACAAATGGTTTCCCTGAAACTGCTGCTGCACAATTCTCAAATTCTTCATCAACAAGCAAAATTGGAGCAGGTTCCCCGATGCAAGCCATGATGGGCTGCAATACCAAGTGGTCTACCCAGGATTTTCTAGAGGGCCAAATATGGGCTGTGTTTGATTCTCGGGACCGGATGCCTAGGTCTTATGTCAGGATAATCCATATGGTTTCATGTACATCAGTTTTTGTATTGAAGTTGGAACCTCACCCTATGCTTAATGAAGAGATACAGTGGGTTGAAGATGGTCTACCAGTTGCTTCTGGGGTATTTCGTGCTGGTACTGAAACTACTTACAAGGATATCTGGGAATTCTCACACCCTGTAGAGTGCGACTGGAGTGCAAAAAGGTCTTTTTACCGAATTTTCCCCCAAAAGGGGGAAATATGGGCAATGCTAAAAAATTGGAAGATCACCTTGAATAGCACTGACATTGACAAATGTGAACCTCGCATGGTTGAGATCCTCTCAGATTACTCTGATGAAAATGGAGTCAATGTGTGCAGCTTGGCTCGGGTAAAAAGTTGCTTTACATTTTTTCATAGGGTAGTAATGGAAGATTTCCATTTGACAAGGTGGGTTCCAAGGTCTGAAATGCTCAGCTTTTCCCATCGTGTTCCTGCTTTTGTCATTGTTGACATCAAAGATCATGATATACCGAAAGGGTCATGGCAACTGCAACCAAGTGCCCTTCCTACAAAGATCATACATTAACACATGTATAGTAGCCGAAGTAGCCAATAGCCCAATTGTAATGAACTAATGACTCCACCCTTCTCTATCGCTCCATTTTAAATTGTTCCTTGTCTCCATTAATGATCTTGTCCTTACTGTCTCATTTGTGAAGAGAATTGTTTTATCAACTCTTCAAAATTCCCATGTTTTACCAGTTGCAGATCAGGTCTGACATGTGTTAAAACTTGGAAATGAATTCATTTACCATGAAATAAGGAGCCACAATACAAAATGAGAAAGCAATGTAACTTTATCAAGGTTTACTGTAGCATTACTTTACTGCTGCCATCAACTGCCAATTGGTGCCGCTACAGGCTCCCCAGTTGGGATTATCTGTTGGGTCAACCCTTCTGTTCTTCTAGTTGCTTCATGATGAGCACTGTATGCAATCGCCAACTTCATTCCTGATTAATATTTGGTGTAATGGAACATTAATGTAAATGATCTCAAATTTATTGGATCTGCCGACACTGCAGTACTGTTGACGAAAGGGAACACATAATCGTCAACCAATGATGTGTTTTGGACTTTCGGTGTTCCTTGTGACAGGTTGCCCAAAATATCATTGTCGCGTGTCACTGCTAGATACTTCTATTGAGATGATTTTTCTTGATATCAAAAGATGATGTTTGCAGACTTGGAAGAAAGAATGGTTATTCTGTAGTCACCTCTTAATATGTTTGAAACCAGAGGATGATGTCTTCCGTAGTCACCCTCTTAAGCTGTTTGGAGGTCCATATCAGCACAGTATCAATCAAGTATAACTGACGTTGTGCATACACTAAATACTCCTTTTATTCTGTTATTGGGATCTTGTAGTACTTGTTTGGTACTTGATATTTGTCCTTACCTTCTGCCCTCCCTATAAATTCATGCATATGTCAGCACTTTGAAATTTACAGTTCCAGTACAAAAATTGAATTGTGATAAATTTACTGAATTTCATTCAATTATTGCATGCTGGATATTTTTTTCCTTGGTTCTAGCCCTGTAATTGCCCCACTCAAAGGAAATCTTAGGCAGGAATAAGTAGCGTATTCTGCGGTCCTTTCATATGATGTAGGCAGCTTATAATAAAATTAGACTATACCTTGGTATTAATGTACCCTTTTTCAATCTGACTTTTTGGTCTGCACTTGTATCCTATTGTCAAATGTACTATGCAACTAGTTTCCTGTAACCTTAAATGCTTCTTTTGATTTAACTTACTATTTTCCCATTTTTTTTCAGACAAGACGCGCTAGTTGATTGCTTGTTGAGTGAGCATAGTCTATATGTTTTTCTTGTGCTCAAGTGCAACTGTTTTTTAAGTGTTTTTGCATTCAATATGACGTTTTCTGCCTCTCAAGTGGATCTAAGAAACTTAAGAACGACAGAGACAGATAAATTCATGTTTGAGCAAGAGACTTGAAGCATTCTGTGGTATTCACATGCAACAGTGGAGATTATTTGAATACCATCCAGATGTAACATCACACCTAAATTATGCAGAGAATCGCATGTTACTCTGTAAACTACACGTTGCGAGTAATGCTCGAAGTGGAAGTTATTGTCCTTGCTGATGTTGGAACCTGAAAATGCAATCTTGGTCAGTAGCGTGCCTGCGAAGGGTAGTAGGTGCTAGACTGCTAGGTGGGCAGAGGCATGCCCCCTTTTTTACATGGAATTTGCAGCATTGTCTGAATTTCCCTTTGGGTACTCTGGGCCTTCAGCTATTTATGGTTTTATGGTGATTTGTTGTGTATGGATTCTAAGAGATCCTGACTGTGTCTTTGGTTATTCCAATGTCACATTTCACCATGGCGACCATTTTAGACTTTGGAGGCCTTTCTTTTTTAACTTTTTGCACTGCAAGTAACCTCTCTGATGTGGTGATTTCTTAAAACTGTTAATGTAACAATGGTCACAGTGAAAACAAAGAAGAGGGAGGAATCCAATACAAGGGTGGGGCACCGTCGGTTGGAAATTGGCACTAGCCTCCATAACAGCTGACATCATATATATACATATAATTCTAGTCATCCAATGAAACTATGAAAAGTGAATGACCATGACACATTGGGATGGACTGGGTGGGTCTTTGGGAAAGGGGATCCATCAGCAAATAAGCATGATTGCTGGAGTTCACCTTCCATTCATCCTACACCTAATTTCATTCACAAGTGATTAAAATAATCCGCCCTTCTCAGTGGGTGGTCTCGGCAAGTAACTGTTTTGACATCCTTTTCTCTCTCTGTCTAGAATAGCTTCTAGTATAAAAAGGAGAAGCCTTGGGTGCTGTCGATGGACAGGAAAGGGGAGCTCAAGCCTCAAGAAGAGCCCACGCCGCGCCGCCATGGACATGGAGCTGGAGCAGAGACGGGATGAAGACGACAGAGGGAGCGAGTCTTGCTCCTCCAAGAGGAGCTTCGGTGCTTCGTCTGACGCAACCGTCAGCAGCACACCAAGCAAGCTGCAAGCTCTGAGGTTTGCAGAGGACCTCTCTCTTCCATCGGTACGTGCTCTCCCTTTCTTTCTTATCATTCTCAGCAAGCTGATCAGTGCCCAGAAATGAGAAATCTGCAATGGCTTGGATGTCGTTGGGTTCTTGAAATCCAGCTGCGATGATTACTCTGCTAGCTGAAACTAGAGCCATCATCTTTCTGCCGAAGCACTCTGTGTTCTTGCTGCTTCGTTGAGGATGCTAGCCTTTGCCATTCCAGAAACCGTTAGCGCTGTCCATCTTTCACAATGGAGCTGGAGCCCGTCAGTTCAGGCTTCAGTGGTAGTATGGCAGTTACAGGGAAGTCACTCCATCCATCACTGCATTTCGACAGTCAGTCTCCTTCTCCACACGTTCAGTGTCCATTGTCCCACTGTACATCCAGGGAGAAGAGCTAGTTTATCTCCTTGGATTCTCAAAAGATGCCCCCTATTTGCGATCGCTTTTGTCCTCCAGTCCGGCTTTTAGCGTAAAGGTGAAAGGCCCTGACCCTGTTACTGTTAGTGCCAATCCGCCAAACAACTCCACTGCAGGGAGCAGTTTACTTCCCTATCTGTCTGTCACTCTTTCTATCTCTTAATCTGCCCTGCATGGAAGTGGAAATGAAAGTGATCTGATGAGCCTGGAAATCAGAAATCTGTAAGCTGCACATTATTGATCTTGTTCAGTTACATGGATAGAAATGGAGAGAGAGCAGTCAGTAGCTTGTTAGCAAGACTGAATCTGGTAGCAGACACCGGGCACGCATGTAGCACCTGTAGCCTGTTTCTTGCGCCGGTCTATGCCATGCTATTGCTGCCGCTTGTTTCTTGTGCTGGTCTCGGCCACAGCTGAGCTGTCGGCTGTTGGCCGTTGCTGGGAGCTCGAGCTGCTTGTCTGGCCACGACGAAGGTGAAGCCATCACCGATTTCGGTGTCTCCTCTCCTCTCGCAGTGTTTTTGACTTCTGACCATGGCAAGCAGTAGACGAGGCTAAGGCATGAGCAGACATCACGTGCCAGGCATGAGCAGGCAACAACTGTAGCCGCCATGCCTGATGAATGCTCCTCGTCGCTTAACTCTCACCAACTACTACCATCTTATTCCTACCGTTGAAGATTACTACTAGTAGTATTAGGCGTATTAGCCTTTCAATTCCTTTGACCGTCAAGTTTCTGTCTCTTTTTTCAAAACAAAAGGAAATAAGAAATAAATTTAGGTGACGCTGCAGGAATGTTTTTCATCCAATTCGTGCTTCAGAGTCATTTTCTCCGGGGTAGAGTATGTACCTATCCCCCGTGTTTATGCCTGTCAAATACAACGCATGTGCTAGGCAATACGTACACGTACACTTCCTTTGACCTGATACGTACACGCGCATGTGTGGAATTAATAAATTTAGTAAACCATCCCCTTCACTCGCTAATCCATTCTTGTTCCATTTGATTTTGACCATGCATGCCCCCATTTGATTCAGTCCAGCATTTCACCATCAGTTATAGCTCTGACGACCAAACATATATTTAATTTCCGGCATCTATCTGCACAAGTTTCTTATGTTTGGACAAAGCTCTCAATCGTTATCAGAGTATCAGGATGGATGGATTTGTAGAATGAGCAACAGAGCGTCAGCGATACTGACGCATTCCACGTCCTGCTGCTTCTTGTGAATATTCTTTAGAGAGACGTTGCGTACTGACATCCTCGCAGTAATTTTCATCCCGACAACAAGGGATGATGGCCACATGCATTTGCCCTGCATGGGCATGGTATCTGAAAAATTCTTTGGGCTGATCACTAGACCAAGAGAAGATCACAACGGTAGGCATGCGACTAGTCCATACGACCCAGTCCAGGCCCCAGGCCACTGCACGTGATACAGTATTAATTCATGTGTCATACTATAATGCAAGTGGCTTGCATAGCCGATAGATTAGCACGCATACACTAGACTGTTAGTGACTGTTATGATGTGCATGATTGATGTGTCATGGAGGCAGAGAGACAAGGAGATATAATACCACTGCTGGCTGGCTGACAGGACTATAGGAGCAGCAGTACAATCTGCATCAGGGTTCAAGAGTGGCAACCATGTGACTTTTGGTATTTGGGAGAGGAACATATGTACCCTATCATAGTTCTTTTCCCTGTGGTATATTCCTCTCAAATACTTTATAAATATACAATGAACTCTAGCCGTACGTCTTTGATTAGTGGAAGGTGGATTAATGGTTAGGTGTGATGGAGGCATGCATAGGTTGGTAGCTGGTTAATTAACTAGGTTTTAATTAGGATGAGTCTGTGACCACTTAACCGTTGATGATTAATGTCAACAGCTAAGGCGAGCCTATCTATCTAACCCAACTTGCATTGGCCTGCCGGCGTTGTAAACAAGCATCGGTGGTCTGTTCGATCCATACGTGCCTTGCTATCGCTGAACGGATCGATCGGTGGTTGGACAGCGAGCTTACCTTATACCTTGGGCAACAATCAAACAACATGAAGGATCCCTGCCAAATGCACCCTTATTCATTACGTAGAAGCAAATGCAAATGATATATGATGAGTTATATGGTGGTGATGGATAGATGCCAATAATAATGATGTTTATTTATGGAGAGTGCGTGGGTGCTAGTGTTGGTGTAGAGATGAAACTGACGAACAGAAATTGCCTGAATAATGCGCAGGTGCAGGTGGTGGTGATGAGCGCCAACATGGGGTGCTCGCACTGCCGGCAGCGGGTCGCCAACGTCGTCTCCAAGATGAACGGTGAGCATCATCCACATTCATAAATATATATATGGACCATCACCACATCATGCCATGTCCGTAATGCGTTTACCTTTGCTAGCAGTGCTTACCAATGCATCAATGTTCTTCCTTCTTACGCATCCATTCATCTGGGCCATTGTACTTACGTACTGCTGCCTGCTCATTCCATCAGCTCACCATATATATTGCATATACGTGTTTGGCTTGTGTCCATTAATTAGCAGGGCTGCTGGACTACATGGTGGACTTCGGCAAGAAGGAGGTGACGGTGCGCGGGAAGGTGGTGCACACCACGAAGAAGAAGAAGCACAGGGCGAAGGAACTGCTGGGTGGTGCTGCAGGCTGGGACGACGCCACCACGTCTTCGCCCGGCAGCGGCGGCGGCCATGCCAGGTCGCTGTCCTGGTTTTTGAGATGCTACAGCTCATGACCACGTACAATAGCTAGAGTACAGTACAGTACAGTCTATATATATATACGTACTCGATCGGTACTCCTACCGCATGCATAGAGTATAGTAGCTGCATATATAGTTGTAATAAATATCTGTTAGCAATCTATCTATTTCTTGTTCCGGTCCCTTTATTATTTCCATTTTTTTCTTTGCTTTATTTCTTTTCATTCACTCTGAATAATGTACTAGCATGCATGTGTGTATATATGCAGCTAGCAAGCAGGCAGACAGGTATTGATCGCTATCGTCTCACCTACTGACGTGCACTGGCCGGACAAGACCACCTCGCGTCGCGGTCTGCTGAACTGAACAGCGGCAGGTCCCCTCAGCACGGCGTAATAAACCGGATCCGTGCTGGGGACACGCCGGAGCACCGCACCGGGCTCCGGAGTGGCGCGCGCCTCCGATCGAGAACGCTGTGTCGCGGCTGCAGTGACAGACAAGGCGAGAGGAACAGAGCAAGAGTTGGATGACTGCTGCCCGGTCGGCTCGTTTGTCGTCGCGGCGTCGCCTGAATATTCCTCCCTCACGTGCGCTGCTTGTGAACTGTAGCCGCTTGTCTGATGAGCCAGCAGATGCAGAGCAGAGGCGGGAATATTCAGGCAGCAGCGTCTGAAGCTGAGTGAGTGAGAGCTGTGTGCTGCTCACTCACCTCACACCTGGCCTCACTGTGAACTCGGCATCACAGCCACATTGAGTGCGATGAACACCAGCACAGTCACAGTCGATGCTACTCAGTAGCATGATCCCGCAGGGGTTTGTTGTACATTTGAGTTGCAGTATACATGCACATGACACCTCAAACTCAAGAAGGAGCAAAAAGGGAAAAAAAAGAAAAGAAAAGAAAAGCGAGTGAATTACGCATGAACAGAGCAGGGGTAGATTCAGATTCAGTCAGTCGGTAAAAGCACGGACCAAGAACCGGTCGCTAATCATAGCATGGTGAGGGAGAGGGAGTGAGGAACCAAGAACCGATCGCCGCAGCTATAGGTGCCTTTTCAGAAAGATAGAAAAGCTCAACGCATTAGCAAAAGCGTCAGTGATCCAGGGCAGGGCAGGCTCCAAACAGCCACAAAAACAAAGGGGTGAGCTGTCCAAACTCCAAAGTCCAAAAGGTCGGGGTGATGTGCAGTGCTGGACGACGAAGACGAAATGCTCCTACTGACCTACAGTACTCCCAAGCAGACCGGATAGGCTCTATACAAGTGGGCCCACGGCCCACGGCACAGCATTTCAGACTTTTGAGCAAAACAAGAAAGCAGCATGTTCATCCATGTTTCAGAGTAGCAGTTCACAGGAGACAGTAGGCAGAGGCGGGTAGAGAGAGATCACATTAGTTCAGTACGTAGGATTCAAGAGTTTCCAGTTCGCAGTTTCACAGCTGCACCACGTACTGATAGGGAGTTGCGACCATTTGGTGCTCAATCATAACAAGCGCAATATAAAGCATCACGCAAAATGTACTTTAAAAACATTATCTGTAAACCCTCATGGCTATTAAGAGCTAACTACGAATGAAATCTCAGGTGGAGCATTCTCTCCCCTCCCGTCGACTTAACAAAAAAAATTCACAGCTGCAATAATCTGATGTATATATGCCACTCATCAGTTCATTGTATATCGTCCTTTTGTGCCCTGCTACCTGGAATTCTGAATGAATGCATGGTGCAGCCCCGGATCCTCAGAGCTTATCGGCGATCCTGCAGACAGCGTCGGCGACCCTGTCCATGGCGCGGAGGAGAGCCGCCCGCTGCTCCCTCTCGGCGTCCCACATGCTCCTGTGCGCCTCGAGCTGCTGCGCCAGCGCCCGGTTGCCCCTCTCCAGGGCCTCGATCACCTGCTTCTCGATGCTGGCCGTCGCCGGCGGCGGCGGCGTTGCCGTCGCGGTGCCCTCTGCCTGATCCGCCACGAACGTCGCGTCGCTGTCCTTGAAGCCGCCGCCGCCGTCGTGCTGCGATGACGAAGAGTTCTTGTCCGACGCCGCCGCGCCCGCCTTCTTCTGATCGCTCTCTGTCACTGCCGTGGCCACAGGCGAAAACAAGTTATCGTGCAGTTCATTGGAACTACGATTAATTTCACAGAAGTACAACTGTTTATGATGTCATAAAACTACAATCAACGTTGGCCATTTCACAAACCTCCAACAATTTTTAACCATAGTAACAAATGCATACGAATTTCAATAAAAAAAACGTTTTGGATTCAGTCAAAACAAAAACAAAAAAAATTAGAGCGTACTTCTCACCCAAGCGTCCTAGTGTATGTCGGGAAAAAAAAAACACGTTCAATTCTTTGGATCGCCTGAGTACCATCTTTTTTTTAGTTATTAATCTCACAAAAGTACAATGTTTTTGTACATTTTCAAACTAAAGAATTCATATGGACCATTTCACCAACCTACAATAACTACACATTTCAGGAGCTAAAAAAAGGTTGTCGTGCTGGAGCCCACTTGTCATGCAAATATGAAGTAGTCCACACCTATTTGGATGACATGTTGACCCTCGAAATTTAGTTTCTTTTTTTCATACAAAAATCACGTGATAATTGCTTGATGAAAGAATCTGGACGCACCAGGACCAGAGCATTCGTGTTCAGAAGAGGCAGGAGGGGGCTCGTACTTCCTCACTGCATGCAAACCAAACATGTGATCAGCTGATGCCATCCATGTCACGACGAACGCCGGTCGTTGACTTGCACACACATGCCAGAACGAGTGCTGACCTGATATGGGCATGACCATGATGGGCGGCTGCCGGTACACGCCTTCCAGCTCCCCGTCGCCGAAGCCCGGCGGCATCATGGCAGCGGCGGCGTCCTCGCCGTCGCCGTCGCCGACGGACGCGCCGCAGACGAGCGCGTCGTACACCTCGCGGTCGAAGGACGAGGGCAGCTGCCTGGCGCGCCGCTGGTCGCCGCGCATGTCCCAGAACGACTCGTGCTGCGCGGCCGGCGGCGCGGCGCCGGCCTTCCCTTCCCACGCGACGATCTTCTTGAGGTCCCAGGACAGGTTGCCCCACCGCTTCCGGCACTGCATGGGCCCGCGCTCCACGCCGTGGCGCCGGCAGTAGGCCGACACCGCAGCCCACTTGGGCCGCGGCCGCACCACCGGCAGCTGCAGCCCGCGCCGCTCCATGGCGCGCCGAGCCTGGATCAGGACCAGCGTCTCGTGCCGCGTCCACCGTGGCAGCCGCGACCGTGGTGTGTACGCGGCGGCGGCGACTGCGGCCGCGGCGGCCTCAACCGGCGGTGAGTTCTCGTTGGCAGACATTGTGCTTGGCAGGGATCACCACGCCGCGCTATGACTGTTGAGGCCTCTCGCCAAGGCGTCAGACACGGCTGGGATTTATCGGCTGGTTTTTCTTAGCCTTCGAATCGACTTCAAAGCTTGCGTTTTTCAGCAGTGAGCAAAATTTTACAAGAATTGAATGTGGTACAGCAAATGCAATCTGGCTTTGTCGTATTACATATCCAGCAGACAATTAGTAGGCAGTTATTAATTGCTGCCAATTAGCAATGAGCAACAATTAGTAAGGATCAAAACCAGCCATCAAATGAAATCTCACAGCTTTACATCCAGGCAGACATGCAAATTACTAAATCAGTGTCATAATGAAATCATATGAATGAAGGCGTCGCATATTAACAATTTGGCATACACCTGCTGCCCGACACCAAAACCCGAAGCCTTTCCAGCTATTGACAGTACCGAGACATCGAAAATGCGAAATTTAAGTCATTAGAGACCACAAGATATCTAAGATACCACTGAATCAGCTGAAGTACCTATTTCAACAGGAGAACATGCTACATGAGTCGACTACATTGTATTTGTCACTATTTGATAATTCAATTGCCATCACAGTTTGAAAAAGGAAACTGAGTAGTCCATGTATCCATTGATGAAAACACACACGCAACGGCACATAAATAGAAAAAAAACATAGATCCAAGCCATTGAGGAAACAAGTAATCTATATATATATATATTTAGCTAGAGGTTAAGTGCTCCAGGACCAGATGTCCAGAGATATCAGTTAATTGGTTGTCTGCAAAATATGCTACCATGACCAGCATGTCTCTAATTCTCACAAAATAAGAATGCTCTAAAAGGAGGTTAAGTTGCTCCTCTTTTGCTATATATCAGAGCATGTACCATGACTGCTTTCCTACAATATAAGTTGTTTCCTCCAAAATCCAAATAGAAACACACTGTAGGTCTAGTAGAGGCGCTTCCGGCAATCAGGAGCACCACAGTGGCAAGGCAGCTTCACAATTTCTCCGTCAGGCCCAACAACACTGTCCAAGCGATAACCGTAGTCATAGGACAGCTCCTGAAAAGCACGCACATGGTAGTCAGAAATTTTATTTTGGTAGTCTACAGTTTTGTTAAGAGAACGCAAACACCTCTCACCTGAAGAGGAAGTATAGTGTCAGCAGCAAAAAGCGTCACTTTTGCCAGTTTAACATCATTGTGTGAGCTCAAGACGCACTGGACGAAAAGGTTAGGTTGGCAACTGTGATTTATAAATCTAGCAAAATTGCCAATAGAACTAGCATCTATGCAGTACTCAGGGGCAGGTGGTGCATCTGAATCATTCTCAGGATGAAGATTAGGCAGGTGCATTTCAGATCCAGCTCTTTTCTGCACGACAGAGTACATAGCATGAGTTTTCAAGAACAGAGTGATACATAAGAGTAGAATTTGGCAATATTTCAAGTTACAGTAAATGAGAAAACTATTACCTCCCTTCCATCCAAACCTTTCATGGTTTGAAGACAATCAATGTCAAAACAATAGTTGTTCTGTGAACCATCCAAATCTTCGGTCCTCCTCAACACCCCTGTGTACTCACAGATGAGAGCCCCAGGGAGGATAGTGTCCCAAGTCCTGACTCCCCAACCTTTTGAAGCTGTCTTAAATACCTGCAAAATTCAGCCTGTTAAGCAAAACATAGCTAGATACAAATGCTAGTAAGAGGTGTCACTCCCAACAAAAGAATTGTGAAAGGGGCCGAACTGTGGAAGCACAAGGAAGAATGTGTTTCACCGTTGCAACCCAAAGTAGTCCTTCAAATAGTAGCTAATAGAAACAACATTTGGTCTCTGGTTGAGCACATGTATTCAGGAGGGGAGGGGGTTGAGGGTTGACCCCTCCTTTCACAATAGACTCTTGGAAAAAGAAATACCAACCTCAAAGCGATACTGCAAACCCTGTTGAGATGTTCTGTTTACACAGTCATGGTTGCAACTGCAATTAGCCCCACATTCAAATACAACTGCTTTGGGCTCCACCAGCCTATAGAATTAGAGGTAAAATTATTGAAAAACAATAGTTGCAAAATCCATCCAAGTACGCATTTAAACATTGCGCTTACCTGCCAATGTTCTTATATGATACATAAGGCAGATCAGAACCATTGCGCTTAGCACATGAACAATTTTTGTTGCTAGCGCAATCTCCTTCACAATCACAGCCAATAATACTAGATGGAATCTTGATGTCCTTTGGAATTTTTAGAGACTTCAAGTATGTGAAACCTAAAATGTTGCCCAAGGTGACACTAAGCAATCAGCCACTGATGATTAGTGTATAAATTGAAACAGGAACAGGGATAGAAACTACAAACAACAGTAGAACAAGATGAAAAATAAAACAGATCTGCTAGAAGCAACACAAGAAATTCACATAAACAAGAAACATTTGGCACTGAATTTGGGCAGCTTAGTTGCTATTATGTTAAAATAGTTTCACAGAGCACTTCATTGTATTATCTTGTTTATTGGTACAACTTCCAAATATTCCTTTTGGGCACCTTGGCTAACTGTTGTTTGTAAACCAAACTGCAAATGGAAGTATTGTTATTTTCTACTCCCAACTGTTACAGAATAAGCGATGTTTTAGACCTAGACATGATCATCAAAATACAACTTTGACTACTGACTTTTGTTGTAATCAAATTTATAACCATAGCAAAAGTATAGTGTTATGAAACTATATTTTTGATACAATCTACCTGTATCATTTTCAAAATATCCAAACGCAACATATAATGGTTGACACCCAACTCAAAATGTCACTTATTTGAAACTCGCAGAAAAAATCGTGGAGGAAATGTGGAAGGAGGAAGAGCCATTAGATAGTACAAGTTCCAAAATTCTGATTTGCGATATAAACTGCTATAGTGCTATTTGACATATTCTAGGATGTAGCTTATTCAAAATTTAAAAGTCACACTACACACATTTGCTCTAATTTATCATAAAATGCAAACAACCCTGCAACAAAGATAATAATTAGTAGACAATTGATAAATTTGAACATACCAGATGGAGCAACAGGTGGATCATCAACCAAGTTAGTAGCAGGAATTGGAATATTTTCTTGCCCTCCAGAGATGTCATCACAAACCAGTCTATATAATTAAAACGTGACATATGATTAGTTTCATTCAAGGAAACTAAATGCATGGATGTTACCATAGCACAGTCATGAAACTACAGTCTAGTATGACAAATCTTTAAACATATATTCAGTTATTAAGATTTCTATTTGGTACAGATCCTTCCTTATCTCTAGTAGTTTGGCATGTTTATACAGATACTTGAAATAAAAAACTACTACTGTTTTCAAAATGCAGGTCGATTTAGTTTTGGTCTTAGTTAAATCTCTCTAACTTTGACCGAGTTTATATATAAAACACTATTAATTAAGATCTGCAATACCAACTAAATAAACTATCAAGAATACTGGATTTAATGAAATTAATTTAATGTTTACATTATGCATTTTTCCATGAACTTGGTCAAAGTTAGAGAGCAAACCTAAAACAGCTTGCATTTTGGAACCAAGGGATAATACATACTTGCACTCCAGGCTAAGGCAATACAACTGGCAATAGTCTTCCAATATTCTACCCACCATGTTTAAGACTTTAAGCACACATATCATCAATATGAGCTACTTTATTTAGAACACATAGCTTATGGGAAAAGAATGAATTCATGAATGGTAAAATAGAAACTTCAGTTTCGCACGCACAAAAAGAAAAAAGAAAGTTCAGGTGTTTGGATCATTTACCCAGGTAATTCAGAAATAGTTGTGGGAGCTTCTGCACGAGTAAATCGCACCTGGACACACAGATATGTGATGACACAAAATTTCCAGTATGTACAAAACTGCAAAGTTAAATTTATTATTTATTCAAGGAAATACTACAAATTCCATTTAATAGGTCAACTGGTCAAGCACAACTAGGTGGCTGTATTATTAGTACATTATTAACACAACTCAAAAGCATATTTCTCTTACAGAAAAAATGACACAAACATATTTCTGAAAGGAAAAGGCTACCTGCACTAGAACTAGCAAATGTGTTAGCGACTGAATCAGCAAATCTGAGAAGTCTCATGTTATTCACACATTTCTTCCCTACTGGCTGATACGATATAGTGCAAAATAAGTGAAGTCCACCCATCCAAGCCATAACAAGACAGTGGGTAATATCAGCACACCTAACTCAGTTTGCTGTCTCTGTTCAGGTATACCTCAGAAGTCGTCAATGACGGCTGACCCTCAAGCCGCTTCAATTTAAATTTGAAAACGACATGGCCTTGCACTCCGGTCTGCACCCAGTCATCTACAACCTACAGATTATCCGTATGAAATAACGAAAATAGAATTGGTCAGATAATGCAATAGAACTAGATACTAGCAAATCTATTTCTGGTGTGTATGTATCTCCATGGGATTGCAGATTAAAAGGCCCAATCTCCTATAACAAGACGAGAACATTTAGTCTACATTATTCATAAGAGAACTCAGAAAACATAAAGACCTTGTAAAGTCCATCGTAGGTGTAGACCTTTCCTGTATAACTATTCTTTGATAAATGACCTCGAATAACCCGAACAGGATTACCGTTGTCTCTGCTATTCTGCGACAGTAAAACAAATGAGATCAATAGAATAAGATTAATTTATATAATTAAGCTAGAGATCGGTCCATTCTAAAGTGTAAGTCAAAACATTTATGATCGATAAGAGAAAAAAAAAACCTATCAAGGGATGTTTCTTTTGTCCAGCCTAAGATGTTGAGTATATAAGTTAACTCAGGTGAAATATATGTGTCATGCATGCCACAGGCCATGGCTTGAACAAGAAAACCAGCCTTAGCCTACATTAGGCCTTATACAACATAACCTAAACCAGCTAAGTGTATGCAGTGTCTTGGTGTTTAGTTGTTCTGCACAGACAAGTCACTATTGGCAAAATTATGTTTGGTTGTTTAAATTTTGTTGCATGTCTTCCCTTCTGCTCTAAGTTTGTTTGTAATGTACTGTTTGTTTCCTAATAATAAATCTACTGTAAGGGTGCGATCCCCTCCAGTTTCCGTCAATTCAAAAAAAATGTTACATGCAGTCACCTCCATGTTCTAGTTAAGGTGCCATGTTTTTAGTAAAGGTGTGAAGGGTGAGAATAATTCATTTTTGCATGTGCAATCAGCTTGTGCAACCCTGCATTGTCTAACATGAAAAAATTTGACGTACTAGCCAATGCAGCATTAGGCATACTGCACAAATCTAGATACAGGCTAAAAAAGGACCCATAGGGTTCAATGAAGACTAGGCCTACCCTGCACCTGGTAAACCACACTCATAACAAACCCACTTACACTTTTGTTCGTGTTCCACATAAAAGGGTTAATATAGGGCTAGTTCTATTGGATTTTGGACCAGCTAAGCTTATATGTTGGTGTTTGTCACCCTACGCAAGCGAGATGGGACTAAACACCCAACTTAACATACACAAGTGCACATGATCCACCACAGGCTCAATCAAATCAAGTTGGTATTTCACATTACAACACTGATGTTATAGAAGAACTATAATATTTCTTTTGTTCCAAACTTCTAGTTCACTTTGGCTGCCATAAATCAAACTTCTTTAACATCAACCGAGTTTTCAGAAAAATATATAGACATCTACAAGTTCAAATAAAGTCTCTATTAAAATTTATTTCAAGAAGAGTTTGATTAAATAAACTTGATCATTTGATGTTTTACATGTTTGTGTATTTTTGTATAAACTTAGTCAAAGTTGAGGAAGTTTAACTTAGGACAAAGCTAAAATGAATTATAACTTAGAACAGAAGCATAACCACAAAAAAGGTGGGACACAGTATATTACATACAATTGATATAACTAAGTAACAGCTAATAACCACTTAAACAAACCTTCAATGCTAAATTCCCACGTTTCAACTCCTGAGATCCAATTTGGCGATGGTTACCAAGTAAATCATTTCCTCCTTGACCAGTATAAATAATTTCGTCGGCTTTGTCTAGATCATCTTCATATATCCCCGACATTACAATACAGGTGGCTAGTGGAAAAGTTAGCTTCTCATACTCCTTCTGCATAATTAAATTCAAATTATTAGTTATGGTACATGATCACTTCCTTTAGAAGCTAGAAATGGAACAGCCAATAAATTGCTAGACATTTAGAAAAATACAAAAGAAACAACTATAAGATGCTGCAACAAGAAATTACTTCCTCCGATCACAAACATAAGTCCAACTGTCCAAGAAGACATTGATAATCTCCACTATGACACTTTGACACAAAATATCTATAAAAATATTAAACAATGGAGATTTTCCCGGTTGATATAAAGATATAACATGATCTATTTTTCATAATGAATCTTTGCTTTTTCTCAAACGACGCAGGAGATCTTTGTGCCATTGAATTAAGTAGAAAAAACAAATGAGAGGCAGAGCCAACTCCCCTAGGCCACACCAATACAAGGCTAATAGCACCACACACTGGAAAAAAAACACGATAAAAACACCACCAGCAGCCAATGGCAACGAACTACATAGGATCTACAAGCAGAACCTTTTGAAAGAAACGACTACCACCCTCTAGTGGTCCGTTTGTTTCCAAATCTCCCAAGCAACTAAGATAATGAGCGAATAAAGCCCTTTATTTATGTCCTTAGGAGCTGCCTTGATTTTCTTGCTCCACCAGCTACTGAAACGTGAGTCCTCTGGTTGTGGTGCAAAAGGCAGCAACCCCAACACAGAAAAAAAAAGTTGTCTAAACCTGCCTTGCAAACACACAAGCAATCAGGATATGCTGTATCATTTCATCGGCCTGATCATAAGCCCCAACTTGTAAGGCGGTCAGCCATCAGCAGTCCAGCAACGGTTCTTGATTCATAATGTTACCATAACATATAATGAATCTAGTAACACAAATCTTATTCAGATATTGATAGGCGAAGGTAAAAAAAAAAGGTTTGACTAAAGATAGACCTAGATGAACTTATATATCTGATCTGAAGGGGTAGACACTTGGGAGTGCTGAAAGGGAAATGCTAATATTGAATAATTACATACAATGATAAAAGCATGTTGGATCAAGGTATGATTCCCCTATCAAATGAACAAAAGAGATGTTTGGCATGCTCAGAATGAAGTAAACTTGCAAATTCCCGATCAAAAATTCAGATATTGATAGTCGAAGGTAAAAAAAAGTTTGACTAAAGATACACTAGATGGACTTGTATATCTGATTGGAAGGGACACACTTCGGGGTGCTAAAAGGGAAATGCTAATATTGAATAATTATATACAACGATAAAAGAATGTTGGATCAAGGTGTGATTGACCTATCAAATGAACAAAGATACACCTAGATGAACTTGTATATCTGATCGGAAGGGGACACATTCGAGGTGCTGAAAGGGAAATGCTAATATTAAATAATTACATACAGCGATAAGCCGATAAAAGCATGTTGGATAAAGGTGTGATTGCCCTATCAAATGACCAAAAGAGATGTTCTATGGCATATTCAGAATGAAATAAACATGCAAATTTCCAGATCAAATGTTAATAGTAGAAAGTAAAAAAAAAAAGGTTTGACTAAAGATACACCTAGATGGACTTATATATGTGATCAGAGGGGTAGACACATGGGAGTGCTGAAAGGGAAATGCTAATTTTGAATAATTACATAAAGCGATAAAAGCATGTTGAATCAAGGTGTGATTCCTCTGTCAAATGAACAAAAGAGATGTTCTCTAGCTTACCCCAACTTGCTTGGGACAAAAGGCTATGTAATTGTTGTTGTTGTTTAGAGTGAAATAAACTTGCAAATTTCCCTATCAAAAATTCAGATATTGGTAGTCGAATCGAAGGTAAAAAAAAAGTTTGACTAAAGATACACCTAGATGGACTTACATATCTGATCGGAAGGGGTAGACACTTGGGAGTGCTGAAAGGGAAATGCTAATATTGAATAATTACATACGGCAATAAAAAGCATGTTGGACCAAGGTGTGATTCCCCTATCAAATGAACAAAAGAGATGTTCTACGACATGTTCAGAATGAAGTAAACTTGCAAATTTCCCGATAAAAAATTCAGATATTGATAGTCGTAGGTAAAAAAAAAAGTTTGACTAAAGATACACCTAGATGGACTTATATATCT
>CM041632.1:3585586-3605690 GCA_023333625.1 Bothriochloa decipiens
AAAGATACACCTAGATGGACTTATATATCTGATCGGAAGGGGTAGACACTTGGGAGTGTTAAAAGGAAAATGCTAATATTGAATAATTACATACAACAATAAAAGCATGTGGATCAAGGTGTGATTCCCTTATCAAATTAACAAAAGAGATGTTTGGCATGTTCAGAATGAAGTAAACTTGCAAATTTTCCGATCAAAAATTCAGATACTGATAGTCAAATGTAAAAAAAAAAGTTTGACTAAAGATACACCTAGATGGACTTGTATATCTAATCGGAAGGGGACACACTTCGGGGTGCTGAAAGAGAAATGCTAATATTGAATAATTACATACAGTGATAAAAGCATGTTGGATCAAGGTGTGATTCCCCTATCAAATGAACAAAAGAGATGTTCTATGGTATGTTCAGAATGAAAAAGTAAACTTGCAAATTTCCCAATACAAAATCTCCCCATCTATTTTTTTCATGAAAAACGTCTCTACACTTCTACAGAAATGTCTGCTGTTGTTACCTTTCCTTGGTACTTCATCCCCATGTAATCAATTCCATTGAGCCAATGGCTGTGGATGCCCAATACTACCATCTCAGCACGAGAATAAAACTGATCACCAACATCAATCCCTGAGAAGAATTGGATAAGAGCATCACTTTACACATCCATATAGTAAAATGGAAATGTGGAGAAAAAATATATAAATGAATTCATGCCCCTCAAACTTCATAATGCATTTTTTCCTTGGAGAGAAGTAGAATATCAACCTGGTAGATGCCCAATCCTCTTCTCTGGATAAAGCACGGCGTTCGTCTCTTGCATCTGGGATTTCAAAGATAAGAATAAGACTAGCAACTATAGCAAACACATACAGGGACACAGCTCGGTAACAGAGGAATGGCAAAGATCAACAAGGTACCTTGGTGATTGCCTTCAGGTCAGGCCGCTTAGATGGGCGTTTCTCTTTCTCCTCAGCTTCAGCCTCTTGCTTACTGCTCTTCTGCATTTATAAGGACAAAGTAGCATACAAAACAGTTTTCAGCATGGCACGACTTATATACCCATAGCACAGTTAACGAACAAATGCATACAAGAAATCGGTACTGCATAAATTCCAAGACAGCACTAAGATTCGCACCTTTTTACCCCCTTGGGTCTGACGTTTGAGGCCACCCTTAGCCTCAATCTCCTGTATGGCAGCCTGAGCTCTTTTCTGCTCCTCCTGTATCAAAATGCTTACAAATTCAGCCAAAAGCATGCACTAAACTGAATAATAACTGAACATTCAGAATTTCAGACACACAAAGGTACCTGCACAAAGTGGAGGTAGTGGCTGTTAAACGCCCTGAGTGTCTCCTTCATCCTCAGCTTGGCGCTCTTCCCGGTCCCCGTCGCATCATCTTCCGCAGCAACGCCAGCACAAGAGATCGGCACCGCTGCAATCACGGGCATCGGCTTCCTCTCGCCCGCCTCCACCTTGGAGTACTTCCTGCCCGGGCTCGTGGCACCCTGCTGCGCGGCCGCCGGCTCCGGCTTCTCCTCATCCCTCTTCCGCTTGGGGCGTCCCCGGCCGCCGGGCTTTTTCGGAGGCTCCTGGTCCGCGCAGGTGGGCCGGGTTGGTCTATTGAGGCAACGAGCACTGCGGCGCAGCACGAGCTCCTCCACCACCAGCGGCGGCGGTGGGTTCAGGGGAGCGGCGTCCATGAACGTCGGGCTCGGCACCGGCGCCACCGAATCCACCTTCGCCATCCACCAGCGTCACCACACCAACTTCACCAACAAAACCCCAACAAAGCAAAGTTAGAACCAGAGGAAAACCAGAAAACCCCACTTGCAAATGAGCGCAGCAAATCGCGTTCACGGCGGGCCACAGACCCCGCGTCGAGAGAAGCCAGATAGACGAGGATCTGACCCTTCCCGATGCTGCCGCCGAAGACGAGGAGCTCACCCCTGCGCTCCGCGAAAGCGGGAATGGCGGAAGGCGAAGCGAGGGGGAGAGGTGAACGAAGCGTCGAGAGCAGAGCAAAACAGGCAGGGTGGGCGGTGGGCGTCCTCTGCCGTTTCGGCTGCGGGAGACAATGACTATACTACCCCTGGGTGTTGGGGCGTATTCACGGGCACTGCCACGGGGGATGGGCTGGGCGTGTACGGCGGGATGACTATACACTGTCCGCGTGTTTGCCCGGGCGAGTTTGAATTTTGGGCGAGGCGCACACTGGACGGCTGAGGATTGGTGATTCGAATTGCAGGAGCCTGCGGCACCGTCGGATCGGGGGATGCGGTGTTTGAACCTGACATGTCAAATCGCTGCGGGCACTGGTGTAGAATCGCCAACGGCCAACTGCCCGGTGCAGGGGTTTCCTTGCATACCTTTCGTACTGTCTGTATGGTCGCTAGGGGCTAAAAAGGGTAAACTATAGCTGTGGCACAGGGCTTTTCCTGGATTCCAGGCAATGAAGGAGGTGTGTGGTTTCAAATTTTGAATTTCAAAATAATTGTTTGGTTCTGACCAAAGGACAGGTGTACAGTCAGTTACATCACAGAGCATGATGTGATGTTTTTTCTTTCTTACATGATAGAGTTGTTGTGCTCTTTTGAATTTTATGACGAATACACTGCTATGACAAGAAGACAGAGTGTAGATTCAATTGTGCCATCTATATGCTACATCAATATGGTGGAGTTGTCACCTTTTGACTGATATGTATGTCGTATAGCATTAAAGGTCATATATAAGTATCCCTCCTGCCACCTACCTTATACCAACCAAAACCAGCTAAGTAAAGTGGTTGCAACAATCAAGGTGTGATTGGTCAATGCAACAAAAGATTTAAAACGTGTTTGGTTTTTTTAGCCAGCTAGCCTCCAAAAGCTTGCAAGCTTAGAAAAATACTGGCAAAGCTTGCCAGCACACACTCCGAGAATAGCTAGTTGGCTATTCAAACATGTTTATAACTTATTTTTTTCACTTGGCAATAGGGCTAGATACCGAGCTAACTCGGGCTGGCTCATTTAACCCGCGAGCCAGAGAGGAAGAAAGAGAAAATAACAATAAACAACATATAATTTGTTCACTGATTCATCAATCCATCATCCATGCAAAAGGAAACATAAATATATGATTTGTATGTATTGATGAAATGGATGATGTGTGGCTGATATAAAGTTTTTTGTAACCAAGTTACAGATCAAGCAAATCCAAGTCTAAAGAGAAACATATATTAAATAATCCGCCACATGGGCAGGTTCGGAGTGGAACATAGCTAGAATAGGTGACTTAAGGTTTGAAAGCAATGTGCGAGAAACAAACATATTAGATTAATGGGTCCATTTTTTTGCTGGCTCATTGGAAATTCGTAACGAGTCGAGTCGAGCCAGCTGGTAAGCTTTGAGTCTTTTATCCAACCATATTTGGCAAGGTTGGTCAATATTTGCTTGAGAAACCAAACGCACCATTATTTAGGTGACTTTTTTTTAGATAAAGATTATTTAGGTGTATTTAGGATATGTTTGGTTTGTTTTTTGAATAGTGGTTTTGCTTTAAAAAAACAAAATGTTGATCAAACATGTGAACTCATCTTTATATCATTTTAATCCTTTTGCTTCTATTATTAAGTCATAGATATTCCATTTTGAAACAACTACTCACCTTCCTCTAGTCGACCATCTCAACGTAGGTCGAGCCGGCGGGTCGCCCCCTCTTGGTGTCTTTGCTCTCCAGGGACCAGGGGTTAAGGTGCATTGTTCAAATAGTCTTCAAAATTTGAACTCTAAATCAAATTCGAACTCTGAATCATAGGTGCCCATATGTAAATCTCCAGACGTTTTAACATGTGCAAGGTCTAGATCATTAACACAAGCAGAAATTCCATACAATCTTCACGCTGATACTAAACCCCTCACAAATGTGTACACACATTGCATTTCACAAATAGCTACATGACCAAATCCATATAGCTGTTGATTTACTTTTTATAAGGATTGTTAATTTACTTTGAAAACTATAATATTTGGTAAATTAGTGTAGTTAGTCTTTTTAGAACCTGTCTTTTTCACTTTAAAACAATCCATAAGATATGATCTTTTCACCATTTTCAGGAAGTCCAACCGGCTCTACATGAGGGGTATGAACCAACATATTTCACACCTGGTCCTATCATTGGACTAATGCACGCTCCAGCTACATGTGTATGATCTACATCTTTCTTATTAGTTGATCGATCAACCTTAATCATCTAAAATACACTAGATAACTATTTTTAAAATTTATCTCTCTTAGTTAAGAAATATATCTATTATTATACCTTCAATCACTTTCTCACCATTTATTATAAACAACAATTATGCACTATGATCTAATCTGAAAAGATAAGTATCCATAAATATTACTATTTGTGCCAATTTTACAACCGGATGTAAAATGATCTCATTGTTTATTTATTTTTAAGAAAATGAAATCACTTGTAACTATATTTATTATAATTGTACTATTTATAGTTAACACTTGTAAATATTTACAATAAAGTTGCTTCCAGCTAGGGTATCCCTACCCCATTTTATATAAAATGAAACCATGTCATTTTTTTATGATTTTAATATTTACAATTGAAACTTAGAACCCCTCCTCATATATTGTGCTATGATGTATTATATTGAGATATTAAGAGTCTAAGAGATACTGTCCCTGCCTCTCCTTATATACTCTAGAGAGATAGTGTTATAAAAAATATCCTAACCGACTATATGGTAGGTATTTTATTTTAATTATAATTGCTATATTATGGGTTGAGCCGTCCCAGGTGAGAGAATGTCGTACTGATGGCTAGTTACAAACCTTAAATTCACGTTTCTAAAAATTTTCCCAGAAGCAAGAGAACCCACGAAACTTTGAACAACCCGCTTAAAAATTGAAACTTTGGAACAGATTGTACAAAAGGCAAAAGAAAGAAAAATCGCCGTCCGTGGGATCGAACCAACGACCACATGGTTAAAAGCCACGCGCTCTACCACCGACCTAGGACGGCAAAGATGCTCGGAATGGTTAGTTCCTTTATACGAAGGCATCAGCTATTATTTTTCCTACAAAAAACTGCTTCAGAGTTCAGACTAACTTCACTTGGCTGAAAAGGGTAACGGAAACGGGAGAGAACAGTCGTGTTTGGCTTGATAGGTGCCTTCCTGTTCATGTTTACATAGTAGCCTAGATCTTGGTCTGCATCAATTGTGACCCGGGCAACAACATCAGCTCGGCAGACAACACAAGCAGACAGAGCTTCGTAGTACACAGTTACTGTGGAAGCAACAGATACATCTCTGATCTCTGCCATCATATAACAACCATGGTCACGGGCCATGCCGTGTTCGTAGCCACCAACTCGTGTGATCACACGGCCTGAGGCTGCTGCTGCTGCACGCCATAGTCCTTGAGTGGGATCACGTCCATCTTCTCGCCGAGGAACTCCGGGAGCTGGGTCTCGTCGATCTCCCGCCGCAGCGTCTCCTGTAGGTTCTTATCCTCCACGAACACGAACTGCGAATGAATAACAAATCGCATCGCCTCAAAACAGTCAGTCAGTCAGGAGACGATCGATCCGATCGAGGATGAAAGCGAGATAGCTATGGATCAATGATCGGAGATCGATCGACATGGGCCCATATGGAGTACGTCACCTTTTCCCTGGTGTTGGTGTCGATGAAGGGGTAGATCATCTTCCACGCCTTCATGAAGATGTAGGGCACGTGGATCATCAGCGCCTTGCCAAGCCGCTCCGGGTAGTAGTTCTGAATGCACGAGGCAGCGCGCAGGAGGCCGGGGAATGGTCAGCCGATCGATTTGCTCATGTTAACTCTAGCTGTTTGGTTATTACTGTGAGGAAAGGAAGCTTTGTGCGGTTTTTACACTGACAGATGTATGTACCTGCAAGATCTCTATAGCCGCAATGTATGCCCGGACGTCAACGTTTGAATACCCAAAGCCCTTGATATCGACAATGCAGAGGAATTTCTCCTGCCCTCTGGGGATTCTGCATTTATTTTGGCTCCGCGATGATGAATTACGAGACGACGATCTTTTGTAGTGTGTGGCTGAAGGAAGCTGAGAAACCTTCAAACTAGCTAGATGTGCAGGCTTCACTGATGATTATGTACCTGGCACAGATCTTGTCGAAGAAGTAGACAACAAAACCTGCACAAGAACAGCTAACCGTGTTCAGGCACAGGTACCCGGTCAATCAGACGCCACCAGGTTTATTTATTCAATTTGGTGTCACAAATGTTAGCAAGCAAATTAAGGAGGAAGGAGCCATGGATGCAGCAGCAGTCCAGTCCAGCATGGTGACCAACCACAAGGGGCGCGTGTACGTACTCTTGAACTCTGCCATGTCACGGCCGGCGGAGCAGTGCCTGGCGGCGAAGGCGACGACGATGGGGCGGCCGGCCCTGTCGACGCCGCCCATGCACAGCTTGTCGTGCGCCAGCTCCCTCCTCACCTGCTCCTCCGGCACGGAGCCGCCGGGCACCGCCTCCCTCCGCCACTTGAGGAACTTGAGGAACATGGCGGAGGCCTTGTCCACGTCGTGGTCGCGCGCGCGCAGGAACCGACGCAGCGTCAGGTTGTCCACCTCCTGCACGCGTACGTGGCGCGACTCGAAAAAATTAAAATGGCAGCTTGATTACTCCGATCAGTTTCTGAATGAAAGCGATTACTGAAAGGTCTTTTTTGAGAAGAAATGGCAAATTAAAGAGAAGAAGCGTGAGAATGATGGGCATAATGGTTGCTGGTTGGCATGCCTGTTGTAACTTTCTTTTTCAACGTGATGCCTCTGGATTTGAGGCTATTTTACTATTCCAAATCTGCAATATTCAGCAGTAGTAGAATGGTATAGCTGCCATGCTTGGCGAGTGTAGAGCATTCTATATTCATGGATGCGAGTGAAGTGCCCAACTGCCCAAGAAAGCGCATGCTACCCCCTGTTCAGCTGTAATTTTTTTTTTTTTTGATTGTTTGAACACTTGATCTTTTGACGAATCCTACAAGATAGCTTAATTTATACCCACGCCGTTATCTCATACACAACTACCCCCAGACATATGGCGCTGTTATTGCTGCCTATCGCCTATCGGTGATAGTGGTAAAAGCGATAGAATGCGACATGTATATACTGTATTAAATTGTCAAGGTATAATATTTCGTTTTGCCTTTGTCCTGTGTTAAACTTGTTTAAATATATCAATACCTACAAGTTAATAAATGCACTGTCAACATAATTTGAACTAAATAATTTGATGAAACTAATTTAATCTTGTGTATGTCAGGCAGAATTGGTTGAAAATTAGAGAAGTTTGACTTAGTGAGAATTTAACATGATATATATTTTGATGAAATGAAGGAGTTACCCTTATTATTATTATTTTTTTTAATAAAAAGAAACATGGCAAGACCTCTCCCCGTTCCCGGATCAAATTGAATTGACAACTATAATAGAGAAGAGGGGATACCAACCCTTTAACTGCAAATTAAGCACGGTACGACAAAGAAATGACGATTCATGAATTATCTTTCACGTGTTGCTTTAATTTCAATATGGACCGGGCAGACTCTACACACTGAAAAGTTTTTTTCAGTAAGCAACGACAGGAGGGATGATGAGTTCCTACCTGATTATATTACCACAGATTCCAGATATGTGTGGTGGATGGAGGTCTCAAGGGCCGAGTTCCGTA
The DNA here is from genome assembly GCA_023333625.1 of Bothriochloa decipiens. Classification (NCBI taxonomy): domain Eukaryota; kingdom Viridiplantae; phylum Streptophyta; class Magnoliopsida; order Poales; family Poaceae; genus Bothriochloa; species Bothriochloa decipiens. The sequence goes on from CM041632.1 coordinate 3,593,303, forward strand.
TTGCGCCAATTACAAAGAGATAGATAGCAGGGGTGGGAAGAGAGGTGGTTACATCCAACTTACTTACTAACATACTGAAAGTTTTGCTTTAATTAGTTATTAGGAATTTATTTGAAGGAAAATTAATCATGTAATGTACATTTCAAAGCATTCTACTCCGTATTGGTGATTTCTTCTTGGACGAGGGGCAAGACATCAAAGCTCGGAGCATCCAACGGACCTCTTGTTTAATTGATGGAAAATAGTATTAGTTAATGCAGTATTATGTTAAAGCTAAAAAAGAAACACTAAAGCTTCCAAAGCCGGGAAGAAGAACAAGAACAGTGCAGGACAAGAAAAGAACAAAGCAACGATGATGCATCGGTACTGCAGGCTGGGCGAGAGACGACAGGCTGCAACAGGCGATGGAGCAATGGACCCGGCGGCCGAGCAGGTTGGTGGGTGGATCGATGACTCGATAAGCAGGAGCGAGCAGCTCACCTTGGCTTGGGGGTCCTGCGCTTGCACCATGGACCTGAGCTGAGCGACCTTGAGCCACTCCCCTTCCCCCGCCGCTCCGCCTCCAGCTCCAGCCGCGCTCGCCATCGATCTCCTTCAATTCCACTTCCACGCCCTCCTCGCTCCTCCTCCTCGACCGATCCGCACAGCCGCAGCCCGGTGCTCAAACGAAGCAGCTGGCGATGCAGCTGGTCGGTCGGAGTCCTAATTATATAGAGAGAGCAGAGAGAGAGACTCCAATGTCTTCGTCTTCTTGTTGTGGTTGTACAAAACAAGTACATACAGTCGCGATAAAGCAAAGGAATCAGCGTGGGTCGCATGGCGTGGCAGTGGCTGGGCATGTATAATTGTCTTGTATTATTTCCGATTTGTTTTTTTTTTCGTTCGTCATCCCGTTGGAAGTCAGACGCCGATGATGTGAGTGTGACCAGGCCTACGCCGTCCTGCTCCGCGACGACGGGAGCATCGGGGTATTTTCGCGCCCGGGTAGCATCGGACACCGGCGCACGCTGCCGTGGCGACAGCTCTCACACGTGTCTCGCCGGCTCCTCTGACCGACTAGCCCCTCTCTCACCCCAAATTCCCTACTCCTGGCCCTGCTGTGGAGTGTAGATCCTGTGGCCTGACGATGAGTTCATCGGGGATTATTTAGGATCCTAGGCCGAGAAAGTCCGCCCATGTGTTCTGCCAACAAGGAAACATGGTCAGTCCTGGCCACTTTATCGTGCATTCTTTGCCTGAAAAAACTTCATCGTGCATTCCTGCACGGGGCCGCCTAATCGTCTCATCTGACTCTGATCTGAGTGGTCTTGGAGCTTTGTCGACCCTTCATCACCGATTCACCGTCACGCCCACGCCGCTTCGCTACTGCCCCTTGAGGCCTTCACGGCTTCACGCCGCCACCGACAGCATGTGGCTGGCTCTCGCTGCCCTGCCACCGACCGGCCACGCGCGCCGCCACGCGGACCATGAAGCGCAAAAGGGCCGCTGGCCCCCGGCCCCGGCAGTGGCCTCCCATCTCAATTGTTTCGGTCTGCCGCGTGCCAAGACACAAGGGGCCCGTACCCCGTACCTAATCCCCGCACAAACAGGGAAACCCCTGGGCCTTGAAAAGCACAGTCTCCTGTGCAGGTCGTGCCCAATGAGAAAATGGAATGATTTCCTCTTCCTGATCCCTACCTTTACCTTAAGAAAATTAAATACGCTATAAGTCCATTAACTTGCGGCTATGTCCTAATTGAGTCCAGCAGCTTAGAAACCGGTTATTTGACCCCGAGAACTTTAAAACCGGTTCACTCCAGGTTCAAAGGCTAAAACCAGCCTGATTTTGTCGCATCATTTAACAAAAAAGCCCCTCCCCCATCTCCCTTCTTACACCGGCGCCCCTCATGGCCGCCAAAGCACACGGGCCGCAGTGGCTGCCTCTGAGCCACACGCGCCAACCTGGCCGGGCACGGGCGTGGCCATAGTTGCCGGCCCATGGAGATGACCACCGCGGCCGCGCCGTCGGCCTGCTCGCGAGGCCAGGCCGCGCTTGCGGCAGCGTGCTCGCGAGGGGACGCCATTGTCGCCCGTGGCGGCCGCGGGGCACACGCCCTCGCCGCCGGCCTGCTCAGCGCGCGCCCGCGGCGGCCGGCGCGTGAGGCGAGGCCATCCGAGGCACCGCGAGCGCGAGATCCATGGGTTGTCGCTGCGCGCGGGCTTCACCGTGGCACCGCCGCTGGGGGTGCGATGGAGATGGAGGGCGCCGGTGTCAGAAGGGAGATGGGGGAGGGGCTTTTTTGTTAAACGATGCGGCAAAACCAGGCTGATTTTAGCCTTTGGACCTGGAGTGAACCGGTTTCAAAATTCTCGGGGTCAAATACCGGTTTCTAAGTTGCTGGACCCAATTGGGACAGTGCCGTAAGTTAATAGACCTACAGTGCATTTAACTCTTAAAAAAAGATCGCCCTTCAGAAAATAACAAACTCTGCTTCTCGAAAAGTTAATCTTTTGGAATTTTTGACTAAAATACATAGAATAGTATAAATATTTGTACCTTTAAATAAATTTATTATAAAAATATTTTTATTATACTCTATCAAATGGTATTTATTATACATCATAAATATTGCTATACTTTTGTATAATATTCAGTCAAACTTTAAAAAGATTTATTCAATAAGCGAGATGTGAGTTTATTTTGGAACGGGTAAGTACGTCATGAGCGTTGTGGCGAGTTTAAAGCAAATTGCTCGCATGACTACGTACACCCTCCGCCCATGAAAAAATGCATTCTCGCATTTTGAGAAGTCAGTCGTTTTGAACTTCAACCGAATTACAGAAAAAGTTACTAATATTTTTTTATACAAAATAAGTACCATTAGAAATTTATTGTATAACAAATTTATTCAGAGACACAAATAGTAGTAATAGGAGATAATCCCGTCGTTGCTACGGGAATCGCCAAAGAAATTATACTACTTGTATTTACTAATATGATTAAATAAATATCATAGTACATGTTAGTGGATGATTTTTAGTATTTTGATCTGGACAACTAAATATATGTTGGTAAATGATGTGGTTTGTTAGCGTGAATACATTGAATAAAATATAATGACATGTGTTAGTTAGATGTGTTAGTGATGATGACATAGACACTTTGCATGGCGAGATATAATGTGCTGATAGGATGTTAAACGGATGCTGACAATGACACTTTGCATGGTAAAAAACTCGACTCACGGGGAGCTAGGTCGAGAAAATCCCCGAACCTCTATCCAGCGGCACCGCAGCTCACGTGAGACTGGGCTGGCCACAGACTAGTGCTTTGGCATGGGGCGGACGAGGGGATTTTTTTCACCTTCGGTAGGATGGACAAACGCACCCACGAGCGCTCGTGGATAAATATATATAAATTTTCTCCATCGAGTGCTCTAGTGGGGGTTCGAACCCCACCAGGAGGGTGCAACGCGCTCCAGCTAGTCAATTGAGACTAGCGGACGCTTGCGCTTTGCATGATAAAAGAAATAACTAGTTGAGTTTATTTTTATAAAAAAATAAATTTCTTTTTTTTTACTATAAGCTTAGTTAAACTTGAGTTAATATGACGATTGCGGATCATCTATTTAACTTCGTTTGAACGGGTCTGATAGGAAAAAAGAGGTAATGAGCATTTGTGCGTTTTTACATCGAGTACGGTGTAACGTGTCATTTATATATATATATCACTCGTGCTAATTAATTATGCACGTCGCTATCGCTATCGCTCACGCATATAATATTCGTGCGCACAGTCTCGTTGAATATTTATATTGTTTGCATAGTAGTGAATACTATTGCCTTTAAATATTTAAATATTCTGCATAGTAGCCAAATAGTGTGCTTTGAATATTTTATATAAAGTGTGCAACACGAGCGAAGTGCTCGTGTACTATTCATATTCTGAATTTGAATAGTATAACAAATTTGAATAGCACAACGAATTTGAATAGTATCATGAATAGTAACTCATGAATTTTGAAGTTTAAATTTCAGACATTGAAGAAGATATTGACTAAATAAGAAAAGTCTAGGCAGGCTGTGATCAATATCAATGAATATATATTCCCTATGTTGATAAGGTTTATCAAAAATTCAGCCCGCGGAAGAATAATATCGAATAATAATATACACACGTGCCAGAGTTTTGATTAATGTTTGCAACATTAATCATTCGGGCGTGGAAGACCATATATACCCCCTGAATTTTTTTGAGTAAAAACAGCCAGCGCAACAGCCAGCGCAAAAGAAATATACAGTGAATAGAATAAAATATTCTGAATCCATCAGAGAAAGCATCAATTATCGAAGACGAAGTCGTTGTCATACAATAGTTCAAGAAGATAATTGAAGACGCAGGCGTTCGTTATCTTCAGAAGACAATGCAACGTTGGCAGGTCACTATCTGGCAACAGTAGAAGCCGATAATTAAAGACGGTGCGTCATCCAGCTGTGAAGACGATAAACTCGAAGGACAGCCAGATAAGCGCGAAGGACGCTCCAGAAGGCTCTCTGAGCTCTTTAAAAGGAGACACCGAGCGTTTGCATTCAGTATCAGAAAACCATCAGAAAAGATCGAACAATCGAACCATCCGCCCTCAAACCGAAGCACCCGCTCATCACCTCACTCACTCCACGAAGACTGCACTCCACTCTCATACACCATGAAGCCCACTACCTCAGAACTCGTCTGAGCTAGTCCACCATTAGCCATTGTAGTAACCATCCACTACCACTGTACAATACCACCTCTGTAAATTAGAGAATAAGAAAGATCACCGACTTTTCGTGCTTGTAAGGTAATTAAGGTTTGTGCTAAGCGCTTGGGGTTTCCCGAAAGGGAAAACCGTATGTAAGCTTGTCTTGTGAAAATGGATTAAGCTTTTCTGTTTTAATCCCAATTGTCCTTTAAGCTTGTTCATATGGGACGATGTCTCTATGCTAGGGACCCTAGAGGAGAAACCTCTGCGTTGAGTTGTTCTCGTGTTAGCCCATGTAGCGGCGTTATAGAGAACCCTGTGTCCGCAAAAAAGTGTTCCCTTCGGGTGGAACTGTCTGGGGAGACGATAGTGCCTGAGTCCTGTGTGTCCATGGTTGGGGATAGCGAGGGAGAAGAACAGGTTAGCCTGGTTCTATAGCGAGCTAGGTGATGCATACGGTGAGTACCGAGTAGGACTGACACAAGCATAGCCACACGACCGGCTGAAAGTTTGGTCTCGCCAGCCCTGCAAAGATCCTGAGAATATATAATTCCGCATACATAATCTGCATTACGCATAATTAATTGCTCACTTAAAATCACTCGTGCTAATTAATCATGCACGTCGCTATCGCTCACGCATATAATATTCGTGCGCACAGTCTCGTTGAATATTTATATTGTTTGCATAGTAGTGAATACTATTGCCTTTAAATATTTAAATATCCTGCATTGTAGTCAAATAGTGTGCTTTGAATATTTTATATAAAGTGTGCAACACGAGCGAAGTGCTCATGCACTATTCATATTCCGAATTTGAATAGTACAACGAATTTGAATAGCACAACGAATTTGAATAGTATCGTGAATAGTAACTCATGAATTTTGAAGTTTAAATTTGAGTCTTGAATTCGAATATTAGCCGAGAATACCCCGTACTCCCTGCCGCAGTGGTATCGGAGCCTGGTTAATAAAATTTGAATTTAAGGGATTTACTAAATAGTGAAAATTGAAAAGTTACATTGTCTAAATTTAGAAGTTAATACAGAAAAGTCTGTTAAAGACTAAAGAGAATATAAATATCAAGTGCAAACTAAATAGTTCCGAAGAACATACTTGGCATACTTCACACGGACAGTTAAATTTAGTAGTAGACTTAATACATAACTTCTATATATCTTGGGGTAAAAGACAAGATGATTTGGAATTAAAATTTGAGAGTCTTCATAAAAATCATAAGCAATTAAAAGATCAATATTTAGATATCAATAATAAGTTAGAAATAGCTTTGCAAGCTTTGGAAGAAAGTAAAGTTTCTTTAGAAAAAATTAGCCAAAATAGTGACTATATTAAAAACGATATAACTTATCTAGACAAAAAATTTGAGAATACTAATATCATTGGTCATAACAAAGAAATTGTGTTATCATCTGCAGAAATAACTGAATTTAATAGATCATTAAATTCAGAAAAATGGCAGTATCTGAAGGCTACTCTAGAAGAGACAAGTCACTCTAAATAGTGAATAGAGATATAAGACCTTTAGGTTTAATAGATAAAATAAAAGGAGGATGTGATGATATAGAGACTCTGGAAGAAATGACAGATGTGGAAAGAGATCTTGAAAGATATCAGAAAGATACTTTAAGAAAGATAAGACCCCAACAAATATATCAAATGGGTTGGTTTGAAAATAAAAACGGATTATACAGAATATCTAGAGAAGTTGAATTAAGTGTTCTAGCTGATCCTGTTCAACTAAGCATAGTTAATAAGCAAATTGAAAATAGGTTAAAATATTCTGGATATAAATATATACATCAAGGAATGTATATCATAGGAATTAAAGGTATGACAAGAAAGAAATTAGGGACAAAGGTCTTAATAACTTTGTTAGACAAGAGATGGGATTCAATAAATAAAGTGGCATTAGGATTTTTAGAAGGTGATATGAATGAGAATATGCTAATAACATATATAGCTCTAGACTTATTAATGCCAGTAAAAGAATTTATAGAAAAAATGGTTTTTGGTTTTCAGACTAAAGGCTATGAAGATTTTAAAGGAACAAACCTATTAGTAAGCATAGAATTCTTAGGAAGGCTAACTAATAGAAGTGGAACTAAATATAAGATAAATGTAAATAATATAATAGAAAGCCTGCAGTCTAAAGGAATAAAGTTTATGAGTCCTCTAAAAATAAGCTCTGAAGATAGAGCAGACGAAGAATGGAATATAAGTACTCTAATAGAGCCAAAAATTTTAAAGCAACCTAAAGATTATATAAGCTATGAAAATAAAAGGGGATCAACTAGTATTAGGTTTGTAGGATATGAAGATCGAAACTTTGATGACTTAGAAATATCTAAATCAGAAGCAAAGCCAGTAGAAAATAGAAGGAATAGCATATGTGAATTTATGGAAAGTTTAGATATAGATAATAAAATAAAACATTATGAGCAAAAGATTAGAAAAATTTCTGATGAATATTTTAGAACTGGTATAAGTGAATGGAATGCTATAAGAGAAAAAGAAATTTACTTTAGATGACAAATTTATAGGCTATGGAAGATTAAAGAAGATAGAGAGTTAACTAACAAAAAATTTAGTGTTCCAATAAAGAAATACGAAGCTAAGCCAAAACTGATAAAAGTTGAAAATAACAAAGTTCAAAAAGAGTTAGTTGACAGTAAACTTAAAATAGAAGATAAAGACAATGATATAAGCGAAGAAGAGTAATGAGAAATTAATGATAAATTGCTACTAGAAAGTTATGAAGAAGAAGGTAATGAGGATATTAATGAAATAACTAGAACTAACTCTATAGATTCTATAAAACCTTTAGAATATGAAATACCACATAAAAAAGATATTGCTATAGAAGCAATGGAACTAGATCCAAGTGCATCAAAAAGAAAACGAGGTTCAGATATAAATATTGAAGGAGAAAAAGAAAGGCCAGCTAGAACTCCAGGAATATGGCCGCCAGAAAAAGAAGAAACTACATATAACTATATACCTGGACAATATACACATATGGGTTCAAAAAGAAGAGACTTTGAAAAGAAGGTCCAATTTCAAAATTCTAAAAGTGATGGTGCTATATTAAACTTAGCAGCACATGACCCTATAGATTGGCCGAATATAGTCAGCATATGGAAAGGATTAATAGTGCAAAAATATATACAAAACCAACATAATATTGGGAATAGAGTAGAGGATATGATTACATATTTAGAAACATTTTTAGGAGAATCAGCTAAAATTTTATAGGAACAATGGGTAGAAGCTTTTCCCATTTACTATCAACAATTAAAAAGAGCTGGAAGTAATCCATATAATTTTGCAAATATTATATCAAGTATTATAATAGGAGAAGACCCTGAACTTGGATATACTGTCTTACAAAATGAAAGGTTAAGAGAATTAGAAAAACTATCACTAACAAATTGGAAAAAAATTAAAGAATTTTCTCAGCATTATTTATATAATGCCTCTACTGCTAAGCAAGATTATAATAAAGGCATTGTTGAAAAATATTTTCATAAGTTGCCAGATCCTTTGGGATCTATGATATATGAAGAATATAAAAAAGAAACCAATGGTAAAGAATATAATATCTCTCAGGCTATAACATTTATATTCAAGCAACTAAGAAAGATATGCACGAATATTCAAGCTCAAAGGTCAATGAAGCAATCTGATTATAATTTTTGTAATAAAATAGTTCAAATACCATTAACATATGGAGAAGAGAAATCTAGGCATAAGAAATATTATAAGAATTATAAAAAAGGTAACTTAAGAACAAAGAAGCGCTATTTTCTGCGAAGATCAGACAATAGAGCTCCTTTCTTGCATAAGAGAAATATAAGAAGGTATAATTCAAGAAAGAATTATGATAGTACTTGTAGGTGCTTTATTTGTAATTCATCAGATCACTTAAGTAAAACCTGTCCCAACAAAGATAAGAAAAGGTATTCTAATAAGCAAGAAGAACAAGAAAAGGTTCTAATAATAGATAGTGTAAATAAAAATATTTTAGTATGTGATGATGATATAATGGATGATGAATCAATATATTCAATTATAGAAACAGATGAGATTGAATATGATGAAGAAAAAAAATCAAGTGATGAAGAATTAGATTTAATTGATGAGTTATCTGGATTAAAGATAGAAATGATGGATCAAATAATATTTAAACATATAAAAGAAAAAGATAATACTTTACCTGATATATGTTTATATTCATCTATTATTGCAAGAATAAATATAAGGTGTGTATTCTGCATATATTATCAAGATCTAAGAGAAAGAGCAACATATAGTCTATGCCAAAGACAAGCCTGTGTGTTATGTTTAGATCAAAAAGAAAAGGAAAATAAAATGGTAGTGAATACAAAATATGAGAAAAATAAGATAGCAGAAGAACTAAAGTCAGGGAAAGTAGATTACCAACATATAACTAATATTTCACAAGAGTTTTTAGTTCCTAGACTAAGTTTCAAAACTACTCATATGTTGTCATACTTCCCACAAGAAATTATAGATTTAATATGGGAAAAATATGCTGAAAGGTACTATAAAACCTTTCAAGACATACAAAATTACTTCATGAGAATATATGAAGGGAAAGAAAGGCAGCCAGGAATAACTGCTAATGCCAATACCTTTCCTTTAATATATATAGATGAAATACTTATTGTCAAGCCTCATCAAAGATTTATAATACTCATGGCTGACATAGACTTGAAATATTTTAGAAATATACAGAGAAATGCTGAAGATGATATAACATTGCAGACCATTATTGATCATGGACTAATCCATGATATATATGGTACGCTTGAAGAAATTATTAAATCTGATCTTGGCAAGGCTATTAAAGAAGCATGCAAGAAGTTAGCCTGTATCCAAGGTAAATATAAGATTAAATTCTGTTCTAATCCACCAAGATTTACTCAGCCAATAAGACCAGCTAGTCATGATATATATATTATAAAAGGTCAATATAAACTCCCCAATGTATGAAGAGTTAAGGAGAAATATGAAGAGTTATTTGCTAAAAAGACAAACCATGATAACTGGAGAGTATTCAGTGAAGCAAAAGAATTACAAGGAGATACTATGTTTAATTCAGAATATCATATGATATACCAAAATAAGATAATAAAGGTGTTCTTACGAGAATACTAGATATAGCATAATACAACGAGGAGTTGGAAGATTGATTAAACCTAATTATGGTGAAGAATATGATCTAAAAAAAATACAGAGATTTATTGTCTCTTCATGAAATATATATATATATATATATATATATATATATATTGACGAGAAGTTCATATAAAAATTGACGACACATGTAGACTCGTACTTTTCTTTTTGCGAAATGAACTTTATCTCTTCATTCGAATGGACATGTGGTCCATCTTCAACTGCTCAAACAAACACACACACAAATACAAAAGGTATATATAGCATTATTTGGGATAATTTCATTGCAGCCTCTGACACTGTCAAGTGCCAAGCACAAGACCCTCAAGCACAACACAACACTGTATACGGCTCCGGCCTCCTGCAGAAACAAGCACGATCGGTACAAGGTCCCTCGGGCAGTCAAGCGCCAAACCTCTCCCTGTCATGTGGGGCATTGTAGTCGATGTTGGGGCCAGCGGGGATAATCCCAAAGGGGTTTATTGACGGATGGCTTCCGTAGTAGTGTTTCCTGATGTGCTCCATGTTGACAGTGCTGCTAATGCCAGGGATCTGGTAGATGTCCTTGGTGTAGTTGAACAGGTTTGGGTATTCCCTCAGCAGCTTCTTGTTGCATTTGAAGTGGACGGCGTAGACCTGTGATTAATGTTGGTCATATAGGTCAAATCCAAATGCATTTCTAATTCTGTTACATATTAGCTTTATAATCAGGAACGCAAAAAAAAAGGATTTTGTTGTTAAAGAAAATGAGTATATGCCGCTCATGTGGCTAGAACAAGTAGTGGTTTACTGTTTTACATAAATTTATATTTTGTTAATTATTGGTATAAAAGAACGCTTTATGCTCAGAGTACATATCAATACATCAGATCTGCACTAAATTCAAAATCAAGATATGTGCTTGAAAGAATGTACTGTAATTTTGCATGGAACAAACAGGAGAACAAATCTTGCAGAAAGAAAACAACAATCAGATGATTTGTATTCTGATGACTGATCGGCAAGAGTTTACCTCATCGAATCGAATGAGAGTAACAAACAGGCGAATATCAGCCTCAGTCAGCTGGTTGCCACAAATATAGCGTTGCTTGCCCAAAATCTCCTCACATTTGTCCAGAGCTTCATATAATCTTGCCACAGCCTAGAGACATTGAAGGACAAGACAAGGTTCGGTTAGCTGAAATGTGCTGTGTGATCTGTGATCTGACCAAACCAATTAACCAATCCGTGTCTCAGAGCCGATAATAGGAGCATGCAGGGCAGTGCAGCTGCAGCAGTGCACACCTCGTCGTACGGCCCCTGCTTCTTGGCGAAGCCGCACTTGTACACGCCGTTGTTGATGGCGTCGTAGACCAGCTCGTTGACCTCGTCGATGGAGGCCCGGAGGTGCGCCGGGTAGAGGTCCAGCCCGGGGTTCTCGGCGATGTCGTTCAACTCGGTGTTGAGCATCCGGATGATCTCGGAGCTCTCGTTGTTCACCACCGTCTTGAGCTGCTTGTCCCACAGGACCTGCAACGCATGCAATGGAATAGTGACATCAGCTCGGCTGTTCTGTTCTGATCATCTGCTTCTTTGGTGGATCTGGATTTGGATTCGGAGTCGGAGTCGGAGGCTCACGCACGGGCACGGTTGGCTTGCCGGCGTAGTTGGAGCTGGCGATCTCGTAGAGCTCCCTAACGCTCCTGGCGCCGTTGAGAGGGTCCGGCTCAGCGCCGGGCTCCTCGTCGGCGGTGGCGGGGAACACCCAGCCCAGATGGTCGTCGGTCTCCTTGGTCCGCTCGAAGATGGGCTTCACGGCCTGCAATTCCGTGCGGCACGGGGAACTGGAATCAATCGGCGGCCGACGACGGACCGAGCGAACTCCGAAGCGGCCTGAGATCCGGCTTACCGTGACGCCGATGGCGTGGTCGAGGCCCTTGAGCTTGAGGAAGGCGAGGCAGCGGGACGCCCAGGGGCACGCGTAGGAGACGTAGAGGTGGTACCGCCCCGCCACGGGCGGGAATCGGCCGTCCCTGGAGATGGAGCTCCGGAAGGTGGACGGCGACCGGTCGAAGGCGCCGGTGTCTGTGACCTCGTCCAGCGCTGACCGTGCCATCTGACGAGAAAAAACAGAGCAACCAGGATCCAAGCGTCAAGAAAGAGTCCGACACGCCAGCAGCTCAGCTAGCTAGGAGAAACAAGAAAACAACCCAGCCTCCCAGGCCAGGTTACCTTGACGGGGTTGAAGGAGGAGGAGCCTGCGGCGGCGGAGACGGAGATGGTCCGGGCGGCGAGGAGGCGGTGACGGTGGGTGAACAGGAGTGAGGATGCGGTGCCGAAAGTGGGCGTGCGAATTGTTAACATATTTAGCAGCAGACAGAGTGGGGTAAAGTGGTGGCGGCGGCGATCGGGGAGCCAGGAGGATAGTATTGAATTTTGATTTGTAGTATGAATATCTAAAAAAAAAAA
>CM041632.1:3606090-3680236 GCA_023333625.1 Bothriochloa decipiens
ATTTGTTACAGGCCAACGATTACGTGTATCAGCAGGAGAGAAAGAATCCATTTCTGCTGTTGCATATTACATCGACGGTGTATATTACTATTTCAAAATGGTCTCGAGGTATATTACTATTTCAAATCTGTTGTACAAGTTGACGATTCCATTTCAGCTATCATGGACGGGGCTCCTGCGCTAACGTCAGCACTGATATAAGTTAAAAAATAAAATATTTATCTAAAAATGTTATAACTTTTGAACGGTGTAGTCGTTTTAGTTTTATCTTTTGGTTCTATAGACTCTACTTGTGTGTAGTTTCCAAGAAATTATTTCACCTCAATCTAACTTCAAAGCACATATGCTAAGAAGTCATATGACAAAATACTGCTGTTGTGTTTTGTTTGTGGAAGGAGTTGGTCCATCTTCTTTTGGCTTCTTTTTTTATTAGGTTTGTGGAATGGAATGAGTTAATTATCACTATCTCATTCCCCCACTGGCTAATATTTAGCATATTGACAGATGAGAAATGGGTTGATTCCCCAAAATTCATGGGATGAACTTATGGTGCATCATCTCCGAAGCATGGAGTGATTTCACAAACCAAATACACCATAACTTCTGACCCATCAATTTAGATATATTTCCCTGGATATTTTGAGGCCATTTAAAGGCTATATAGATTATCTGAACACTCAAATATATCATTGCAAAAAGGAAGGTCATTGTCAAAATTACAAAATCTATGACGCAAAGTTCAAGCAAAATGAGTCGTGCTTGGCTTTTTGCATCAATAAAAATTTGATGTGATATTTAGAAGTTTCTATAACTAGGGTTTTGAATTGAAAAGAATAAAATGGTAATGAAACATCAAAGTAACAACACGAGATCCAGCAGTAGGAACAACAGTGGTATTGGTATTCGGCCTTCCGGTAGCGGATATAGGCCTAGGCCATCGTATGTCGATAGGGTCATATTCCGTAATAAAGTTCAGTGGCTAAAGAGCCAACAAGGACCACCTGCGAGCGGCGAAGAAGCCGATCAAGAAAGTAGAAAGATGGAAGAAGCCTCCTGAAGGCAAGATATTGATGAATGTAGATGCAAACTACATGGCGAAAACAAGTACAAGCAGTACTGGAGCTGTTATAAGAGATTCCGCTGGAGACTTCATTGGCGCCAGGGTTGTTATTTTGACAGCAGTGTTGATGCAACGACAGCAGAGGCTTTAGCTCTCAAGGAAGGATTAGTGTTGGCTCAATCTCTGGGGTGTAAGCAGATCATGATTGAATCGGATTGCCTGGAGGTGGTTGATGCTAGAATTGTGATTCTCATTCATGGGCCAACCCCAGAGGGTAGCTATATATAGTGTTCATACATGGGCCTCATAGACCAAATTCCCTCATACTCAAACACCCCCCCCCCCGCAGTCTAGACTACCGGTGCAGCGGAGTCGAAGACTGCACATGAAAGAACAGCCGGTCGGGGCGGGGTCGAGGCCACGCCCAGCAGTCGAGGCGGGGTCGAGGTCGAGGCCAGCAGTCGAGGCAGGGTCGTCCGTCCGTCGAAGTCCGTCGAAAGTCGGTCGAGGCTCCTGCAGTCGAGACCCCCTCCCCCCACAGCCGCAACTAGCCACTGGTGATGTTGAGGCTAGAGCGGTACTCGGAGAAGGTTGACGAGGGGAGACCCTTGGTGAAGATGTCAGCGAACTGGGAGGAGGTCAGTACGTGGAGCACCCGAACGTCGCCGATGGCCACCCGATCGCAGACGAAGTGCAGGTCAATCTCCACATGCTTGGTCCGCTGGTGCTGCACAGGGTTGGTGGAGAGGTAGACCGCGAAGACGTTGTCACAGTAGACGAGGGTGCTCCGGAAGAGAGGGCTGTGGAGCTCGGCGAGGAGCTGTCGGAGCCAGGAGGCCTCAGCCACGCCGTTAGTAATAGTGTGGTACTCTGCCTTGGCACTGGAGTGGGAGACCACGGGCTGGCGCTTGGACGACCAGGACACCAGGTTTCCACCCAGAAAGATAGCGTAGCCGGAGGTGGAGCGCCGAGTGTCTGGACACCCGGCCCAGTCCGCATTAGTGTACACGACGAGCTCGGTCCCGCGGTCGAGGCACCCTGTAACACCCCAGGTGTTAACTACATCTTTGCACTACACATCATGAGCATGATCATATCATTTGCATCAAATCGCATTCATGACATGCCTTGCTTGATGTCTGTTGGCATTTTGTTCAAAATTGTTTGACCTGGGTGTTGAGTTGTGATGAATGTGTGCAAATAAATGTGGTTAGAAGCTAAACATGATCAGAAGAGTATTAGGGTCAATGTTTGCTTGGTCGTGTGGTTTCAAAATTAAGTATTGAAAAATTAGGGTTTAATTACCTTGATTGTGTTTGCTCGGCCTTAACCAGAAATGGTATCTACAATGCTTATATCAAGTTGGACCCTTAATATGGGTTGTAGAGAAAAATATTTAGAGTAAACTTTCTATTTTCACATAATCATGAAAATGCCTTTTAGGCCTTCAAAAAGGTCAAAAACAGTGGGTAGAATATTGGAAAGTTATATTTTTTATAATTTAAATTTGACCCAAATTCATATTTTCAAATCTAGGCAGAATTAGTTAAAACATTATATATATGAAATGTTCTACTCATCGAATGGAGCAACTTTGGTGTTCAAAGTTTTTCGAAATTTGGCACTGTTTGGAAAGTACAGCGAGTCAAAGTTTTCAGCTCAAGACAATAGTGGTGGGACCCACCCGGACCGCCGTCAATGGTAATGGCCGAATCGGCCGCACCTTCGCTCGCCGGTCATGGCCGCCGCCGCGCGTTGCCGTGGCCAAGCGCCTCTAGCCCGCATTTTCTCCCTCTCTCTCTGCTTTCATGGTCGCTAGGACCTGCTGGTGCTCATGGCGTGATTGGCTTGGCCGCTTAGGGCTTAGCTCGCCGGAGCCCGAGCAGCGCCGCCGCTGGACCCGGTTCCGTCCGTCGGAGGTAGAAGACAAGGGTGTCAACGCAAATTTATTACTCTTTTTCGGATCTTGTTTCAAAAGTGCCTGGAGTCAGTAGACTTACAGATCTGGGCTTGCATAAATTGCGAAAAGTACAGGGGCCTCGAAGTAAAGTATTTGTCCTATATGGATTTTTATTTAATCCCGAAAAAGATTTCCATAAAATAGTTTTAAACTTCTAAAATTCATATCTCAGTGAATATAACTCCGATTTGAGTGGTTCAAGTTGCTAAATTTTTCTTATGATGTATTCTAGCTGTGAAAAATATGAAATGCCATGTTTGGGATATGTTTCTGTATAACTTTATTTAAGTTGATTTATTTACATTAAATACTTAGAATCTTTGAAAATACATAACTAAATCTAGGTTGCTCAGAAAAATGTGATTCTTATTAGGTTAGTCTTTTGCTGACCTGCTCTATCTATTAGAAATATTTGGTGCATGTGTGCTATATAAAAATATAAAGTTGTAGTTTAAGTGTGATTTTAGGGTTATTCTTGGAATAATTCATAAATGAATTACATAGACCTAGTTTGGGGTTGATAATTTTTTTAGGCTATTTATATGCCATGAGGTAGCTCTTGATATGGTGAAACATGAGGTTTGATACACTTCATAGTACAAAGTATCTTTAGGTCCCCTTTTATGTGGTGCCTTGTGATTTTTGTGTAGAATGATAGGATTATCCAAATGAGGTGAAATTTGGATGGTAGGCTAGAATTGTCATGTTTTATCCTCTGTAATTTTGTTAAGTTTTTATATGAAGTTAAGCTAGGTGTTGCAGTTATACCCTATGACTAGAATTGTTTTATTTAAACCTTACTTAGCCATGTCATGCCATCAATAATGTTCCTACAGGCATGAATAGGACGTTTGATCTGTTGGTGCAAGTATGCAGCTTTAGTTGATGTTTAGGATATATTACCGGGTGTAGATTTGTTGGTAATGTATTGTGTGTGTCTTGAGTAGAGTGGTGGTAGTGTTTAACATCTGATTAATGTGTCAAGATGGTTATGCTTAGTATAGGTCTTTGGCTTTACTGGTTTGTTTGCTAGTGAAAGTAAGATACTTAGTTGCTTTATTGGCTTATTTGCTGACGATAAGTAGAAAGAAAGTTCCACCGATAGACTTGCATTGCTGTAGTTGAGAATACAGTAGATGACATATGTTTATGGTACCTGTTCTTGGATGATGTTGACCACATTGTAGAAAGGATATGCAAGCATTCATCATCATCATACTCCATTATCATACCATGTGTATTCTTTGTATTCATACATGCATCCGCATCATATAGGATCGCTAGGAGAATCTAACATGACATGAAACGGGGATTCAGAAGAGGAATTCCGAAAGGAAGCTTCTACCAGGAGGTGATCTAGAACCAGGAGCCAGATGTGGAGTGATCGAGTGCTTGGAGCTTTAACCTCGCTCATTAGAGGAAGGCAAGCCCCGGAGCATTTCTTCCTATGGTTTTACAAATAACCTACTTTGCGTCCTTTACTGTTTATGATGCATTAAGTTTATAGTTGATCGATAACTTGATGCATTATGAGTACCCTTGACCACCTGAGATACCAAAATACCATGCTAGGTGTTGTTACGATATATGCTTAGCCCTGCTTAACTAGATCGGTAGAAGTCGGGTGATTTCCTATCATCCGCGAGATATAGGTGGTGACCCATAATGATGAGCTAGGTTGATGTTTGAGAATAACCATGAGGAGTAATAAATCAAGACCGGGCGGGATTGATGCTGTGGATAGAACTAGAGGTTCTGTGTGGTTTTATCCCGTCTGTGTCGAACTAGGACCCTGTCCGTTGTCACGGCCCTCAAGTCATGTTGAACGGATGCCCCACATTTAGCTGGAAGGGTGCGATCATCCGACTGCGAAGCCTCGAGACTATTTGGGCTGGGTTTTGACTTGAATGCTCGTACTGGAGATGGTGGTGGTGATGACAGGGGCGCGAAAAGTAAGCCTGAGGCCGGCAGAGACCGGCTAGTATGCAGCCGGGCGGCTCCTATGTACGTTGGTTCGGTCAGTCTCGTGAATCTACTCGAATAGGCCGAGGTGACCTAAGGCAATCAAGGAACAAGTTATCTGGGTTTGTGTGGGGAATACATCACCAGCTGGTTTGTAATCGATTATAATCACCATCGTCCCTAGATAGTGGACACTGCCTTGAGCACCGGCATCATAGTAACAACTTGAATAAAGAGATAAAATGGTTATGATGTTGATGCTGAAAGATGCTCAACTGAAAGTGGTTACTATTCTTGCTTGATAATTACACCATGACTATTTAGATCAGGTGCTAATCTAGCATAATCAGGTTAATGACTTAAAAATGCAAAGCTAGAAGGTCGTAATAATTGTTACTAATCAGCTCAAGCTTTTATGCAAAGAAGTAAGTCAGCCAGGCTACATATACAGCCTTGCATACTCCTTGCAGTCACTTTATTTTTGGTTTATGACGGGTAAGTCTAGTTGAGTATATTCTCATACTCAGAGTTTTATTCCCACTTGTTGCAGATCATAAGACTATTGCTGTGGCAACAAGATGGACCTGTATCCCACTACGGGAAGACTAGACCTTGGGCAAGGTCAACTCTTATATCTCGCCTAATTGTTGTTGTTGGATGTCGACCCTAAACTGGCAATGTATTTATAAACATAGGTGTGAGTTTATGTCAAAAATATATCTACTTCCGCTATTACTTGCAACTCTGATTCAAAAAGGATTTATGTAAAAATAGGTGAATGGTAACTGCTGAACCGTATGATTCCTGGTATGTCGTTGGAAAAGTTTGAAATCCTTCGAGATTTCACGGACTACCGGGTTAATATGAGCACAATGTGGTAACTAAATTGCCTCGGTGGTTTATTTAGTACCTTGGGTTTATATTAATTGGGCGGTTTTGTTACACCATCTCCCCCCCCCCGCAGTCGAGACCCCCCGCGGTGGAGGAGCAGGACATAGTCGACGGTGCCGCGGAGGTAGCGGAGGAGGTGCTTGAGAGCAGTGAGGTGGAGCTCTCGAGGATCATGCATGTGGAGACATATCTGCTGAACTGCATATGTGATGTCCAGCCTGGTGAAGGTGAGGTACGAAAGTGCACCGGTAAGACTACGGTATGCAGTGGGGTCGGTCACTGGGTTGCCCTCGGCCTCTGACAGCTTGCCCTGTGTGTCAATTGGAGTAGAGCAGGGCTTACAGTTTGTCATCCCAGCTTGCTCGAGGATATCAAGGGTGTACTGCCGTTGGTGAAGAAGCAGTCCTGTGGGTCGAGGCTCAATAGTGACCCCGAGGAAGTGGTGGAGCGTACCAAGATCCTTCATAGCAAACTCCTACTGAAGAGAGGTGATGATACGATAGAGTAGGGAGGGACTGGAGGCTGTGAGGACAATATCATCAACATAGAGCAGCAGGTAGGCAGTCTTAGCTCCGTGGTGATAGATGAACAGGGACGTATCTGACTTGGCCTCGACAAAATCCAGTGTCAACAGGAAAACAACAAATCAAGATTACCACGCCCGAGGGGCCTGCTTGAGGCCGTAGAGAGACTTGTTGAGCCGACAGACCATGTCAGTATGAGAAGAGTCAACAAACCCCTCTGGCTAGCTGCAGTAGACCATCTCAGTGAGACTATCATGCAGAAAAGCATTCTTGAAGTCGAGCTGATGCATGGGCCATGAGCGACTGAGAGCCAGAGAGAGCACTGTGCGGACTGTGGCCGGCTTCACCACTCGGCTGAATGTCTCATCATAGTCAACTCTAGGGCGCTGCGTGAAACCCCGGAGAACCTAGCGAGCCTTGTATCAATCGAGGGTGCCATCAGCCCGCTGCTTGTGTGTCCAGATCCACTTGCCGGTGATGACATAGGAGCCGGGCGGACGCGGCACCAGATCCCAGGTCCAGTTGGCGAGGAGGGCCGTGTACTCCTCTTCCATCGCATGGCGCCAGTGAGGGTCGGACAAGGCGTCGCGAACAGAAGAAGGTATAGGAGAGACCTGTGGGTCGCCGGGCAGTGCTGCGAGAGCCCGGGGCCGCAAGGTACTAGCCGCGCATCGCGTCACCATAGGGTGAACATGAGTAGGGTCTCAGTGAAGAAGTGGTGGGTGGTATACCGGCGGCATGACACGGGCAGCCGGGGGCTGCGACAGTGGTGTAGGCGTCGCCGACGGAGAGTCAATCGAGGCCCCCAGACCAGAGGTCTAGGCCCTCTCCCCCCGTGGTCGAGGGGGGTCGTCTGAAGCGGAGTGTCGTCCATCACCTGCGGTCGAGACCCCTCTGCGGTTGAGGCCCTTGTCGCGGTTGAGGCTCCCGGGGTGGGCAGGGGGGTCGTCCGAAGCGAAAGTCCGTCTGTCACCCGCGGTCGAGGCCCTCCGCGGTCGACGAGGCCCCCTCTCCTCCCTCCCGCGGTCGAGGCCCCCCGGGGTCGAGGGGGTTCGTCCGAAGCGGAGTGCCGTCCATCACCCGAGGGCCCCCGTTGAGGCAGTGTCCAGCCTGAGGGAGAGGTTCGAAAGGTCGAAGGAGACCTCGATCCCTGGTCGACTGTTGGGTCAGGTAGCCCGAGGGAGTGTCCGTGGGGTCAGAGGGGGCCTCGATCCCGGTGTCTATGGTGTTGGTGGTGGAGAAGGGGAAGACTGATTCATCAAAGACCACATGACGAGAGATAAGGACCCTTCGAGAGGTGAGATTATAACAGCGGTAGCCCTTATGATCTGGGGAATACCCGAGGAAGATACACAAAGTCGACCGAGGATCCAGTTTGTGGGGAGCGGTGGCAGCGGTGTTTGAGTAGCACACACACCCAAAGACACGAAGGTGCTCATATCATGGGGGTACCGAAGAGAGCATGGTGTGGTGTAGGAGCTGGGCAGGAAGCGAAAGGAAGGCAGTTAAGGAGATAAGTGGAGGTGCGCAGACTCTCAGCCCATAAGCGAGCAGGAAGCGACGCCTGGAACAGGGTGCGCATGGTGTCGTTTGTGGTGCGAATCATGCGCTCGACCTTGCCGTTTTAGGAGGAGGTATACGGGCAAGACATACGTAGTTGGACACCGTGAGTGAGGAAAATGCACGAAAGGTGCTATTATTGAACTCGCGGCCATTGTCACACTAGACGGCCTTGATGGTGAGGCCAAACTGAGTCGACACCAAGGCGAAAAAATGGAGAAGTGTGGGAAAAGCGTCAGACTTGGCAAGCAAGGGAAACATCCACGAATAATGAGAGAAATCGTCAACCACCACAAGATAGTATTTATAGCCAAAAATGCTGAGAACAGGTGATGTCCAGAGGTCGCAGTGTACAAGATCAAAAACTTGAGCAGCATGTGAGGAAGAACGATAAAATGGAAGACGAACATGACGGCCCAGCTGGCACGCATGACACAAATGCTCATCGTGAGCTCGAGTACAACGTATGTCAGAACTATGACTAAGCTGCATTAGAGCATCACGTCCAGGATGGCCGAGGTGACGGTGCCATGTGGTGGAGGAAGTAGTGGCAGCGAAGGCAGCTGACAGAGTGGACCGTGAGGAAAGCGAAGCAGATGCTGGAAATCGAAGGGTGTAAAGGGGCCCCGTGCTGTCACATCGGAGAAGAGGACGCCGAGAAGCCAAATCCTTCATAGTAAGACCAGAAGAGTCAAATTCGACAGAACAAGAGTTGTTAGCTGTAAATCTACGAATAGAAAGAAGGTTGTGAACCATAGAGGGTGCAACAAGAACATCCGAAAGACGAAAGGAGCCATGAGCGCCGGCGACACCCACGGACGTGATAGGAAGACATGAACCATTTGCGACCATGATGGACGAAGGGTGAGAAGAAGGAGGGTGAATGGAGGAGAGTATACCAGGGTCGGGAGTAGTGTGGTAGGTGGCACCCGAGTCGACAATCCAGTCGGGGCCGACAGGCAGTGTCAGGGCCATGTTGCTGAAGGAGGCAGCCAAGGCCGTCGAGTCCCAACCGACCGGCCCGGTCGAGGTGCTGGAAGGCGCAGCCCATGAAGCCGAGGAGGGAAACCCCAGAGGAGCAGTAGCAAGCGTGGCCACTGGGCGAGGGGGTCTCGATGCCTGGCTGGGAGCTTGGAAGGGCCACATAGAGATGCGCCCCGACCACAGGTTATGGAAGGAGGGCCAGGGTGCGCCTTGTGGAGGTGTCGGCGCCTGGTTGCTCCCACGGCCAAGACCCGCACCACATCCTCCTCCATGGCGACGACGCCCGCCCGTCCTGCGGTCGAGGCCCGCCGGCGGTCGAGGCCCCCCACCCCCGCTCGGCTCGAGGGGGGAGGATCAAGCAGAGACGGCGGCGACGGAGTAGCGGCAAGGGCAGTCGAGGAAGACGCGAACCCCGGTACGAAGGTGGACCCGGGCTGGACGCCCTGAGTGAGCTCCTCCATGACAAGATCATTCCGGGCTTGCAGGAAGGTGGGGAAGGGCCGCTGCCGGGTGATCCATGTCCGGAGGTGGGCGTATCGGTCACTGAGCCCGCGGAGGACGTTGAGGACCAGGATGCGGTCCTCCACGGGCCAGCCAAGGTCTCCGAGGGAGTCCGCCATGCTCTTCATCTGGTGGCAGAACTCAACAACTGAGAGGTCACCCTGGACGAAGGTACGGAAGCTCGCATCAAGACGCAGAGCTCGGGCTTCAGCGTTGCCTAGAAACTGGCCCTCGAGCACAAGTTAGGCCTGGCGAGCATCAGCAGAGTTGCGGACAAGGTCGTGTAGCTCGAGGGAGATCGTGCCGAGGATCCAAGAAAGCACAATGCTGACGAGGTGCAGCCAGGAGGGGGTCTAGACTGCGATCGAGGTGTCAAAGAGGACGTGGTCGTCGAGGGCATAGCGACGGAGGGTGAGGAGCACCAGGTCTCGCCAATGGGAGTAGGAGGGCGACTCAGGCTCGAGGACGACCGGGACGAGAAGCCGGATGTTCTGGACACCCCAGGCCTGGTAGTGGAGTTGCGCCACGAGGGGATCTGCTGGATCGTGCCAGATGACCGCGGTGTGGGCCCCGCATCGAGGGGGTGTCGAGCCGGAGGGGCCCCGACGCGTGGGAGGCAGGGAGGACGAGAAACTGTTCTGCCTCGGCGATTTGGCGGGCCAGTGCATCGGCCGCATCACGCTCGCGCTCCCAAGCGAGGGCGGCCGCACGCACGCGGGCCTGGCCTTCTGCAGCAGCAGCCCAGGCTGCTACGAGGGCGGCGCCAAGGGCGGGGTCAGGACCCGCTGCGTGGAGAGGGGCCGGCAGGGTCGGAGGGGCGGGGTAGAGAGAAGAACCCACGCCCGCGCCAAGCACGCGCGGCGTGACGTCAGCGACGACGCCCGCTGCTGCATCCGCGCCCGCAGCCGCGTCGGCGCCCACCCCGGAGCACCCGCGCCCGCGCCCGCTCCTGCGCTCATGCTGGCGGCCACGTCCGCCATGAGGAGAGGAGCAGTGGCAGCGCCGGGAGCGCCGGGGGCGGCGGCGGTAAGAGGACGGACAACCTGCGCCCACGTGTAGTTGGAGAGAGCGGGGAAGCAATAGAGGTAGGTGGGAGAAGGAGGAGGAGGAGGAAGACCAGCCATGGCGGCACCGACGGCGGCGGTGGCGGCGATGGCCGGCTGAGGAGGAGGGGAGGGAGGGAGAGAAAACATAGCTCGATACCATGCTAGAATTGTGATTCTCATTCATGGGCCAACCCTAGAGTGTAGCTATATATAGTGTTCATACATGGGCCTCATGGACCAAATTCCCTCGTACCCCAATCTATGATGAGTGTTTTTCTCAATGGCAAGCTTTTGATTCAATCTACATTAACCATTGTAATAGAGAAGCAAATTGTGTAGCGCATGATTTAGCTAGAAGGGTAATGCAAAGCAAACTTTCATGTAATTTGGTCAATGAATCCCCTAGTTTTATTCTAGGAGCTTTGACGAACGATGTAACTATTTCCTAAGATCGATAAAGGGCGCCAAATGGCTTTACTCAGAAAAAAAAAGACCACATGCTACAGTGCTAATAAGGACCATCAGTTGTCGATTAGTCTTGTTTGTGTCTGCCATTCAGTAATCGATATTATTCCATTTTTGCAATAACCACGTAGCGAAACGCAGACAGTTCGGCTATGATTTTTCTTTCTGAATTCAAGCTAGCGGGAGAGGATCCCTCCTGAGCATCCATCATCTGTGTCATCGGTGAATTGCTCGCTTATCATTCGGATTTACATAATATAAACATGCTGGATATGCATGGTTTTTTTTTTGACAGGGGATATGCTTAGTTCGTCTGGAAGAGAAAAGTTTGGTCACTGAAGACGTCGAGTCCATCTTTTAGCGCGTTCGACGTCGAGTGACCATGGCTTACTGAAAAATCGGAGGACTGACGCGGCATTGCAAGAACTAGCAATGGCGTACGTTATTCTTTTCTTATATATTAGGAGAATGCCCGCGCGTTGCTGTAGGAATTATGATAAAATTATACTATAATAATATATGTTAATGGATGATTTTTAGTATTTTAGCGTGGACAACTAAATATATATTAGAAAATAATGTGATTTATTAATGTGAATAACGACATGTGTTAGTTGGATTGTACGTGTACACTTTGCATGGCGGAATAATGTGTTAGTGAGATGTTTTAGTAGATGCTTATGTGGACGTTTTGCATGACAAGAGAAATAGTTAGTGGGATGTTCTAGTGGATGATGACGTGGATGCTTTATATGTCAAGAGAATTAGTTAGTGGAGTTTATCTATATAAAAGATATAGATATCGTTTAGACATAAATGATGCTGCATCCATCCCATTCTTATTTTCATCTCCGTTCAGCGCTCAGCGTCAGGTACGTACTACACGCGCTTGCTCGATCACCTGCAGCTAAATATGATGATCATCGAGCTCGGCTAGCGGAGCAGCCAGAGCGGAGCTACATTTTACAGTTACATACTTACAGTTAGTCAGTTACACCACCGTCAAGATCGAATCAGCTTTGGGCTTTTTGGATCGCTCATCACGTCACCGGCCGGCCATCGCTAACAGACAGACTCATCACTCGGAAACGGGCTGAGGCTGCTGCCGGGCGTAGTCCTTGAGGGAGACGAGGGGCATCTTCCCGCCGAGGAACTCTGGGAGCTGGCTCTCGTCGATCTCCCGCCGCAGAGTCTCCCGTAGGCTCTTGTCCTCCACGAACACGAACTGCAAATGCACGCAACGGGGCAGCTATTAGGCAGTGATCAGCTAATATTAAATACATTGCAGATACAGCTTCTTCTTCTAATTCTTTCAGAGAAGCAGCAACTTGCTCATAGCGACATCCATGGATGGATGAATGGATCGATGGCAGCATGGCAGCTCATCTATCATCACCTTGTCCCTGGTGTTGGCGTCGATGAAGGGGTAGATCATCGTCTTCCACACCTTCATGAAGATGTAGGGCACGTTGATCATGAGCGCCTTGCCCAGCCGCTCCGGGTAGTAGTTCTGCGCCATCGACAAGGGTGTCAGTCACCGATTCGACATTTTCAGGTACGATTTGAGTGAAGAAAGCAGAAGCGATTAACGTACGCACCTGCATGATCTCAATGGCAGCGATGTAGGCCCGGACGTCGCAGTTTGCGTAGCCCCAGCCCTTGAGATCCACGATGGCCAGGAACTTCTCCTGGCCTCTGGGGATCCTGAATGCATATGGTCGCGTTTCAGTTAAATCCGCATTGCTGGACACAGAGATACATTTTAATTTACCTGGCACAGATCTTGTCGAAGAAGTAGACCACAAAACCTGCACAAGAAGAAGAAGGAAACGCGCACTCATTCAACAGCAAGAAAACCTCCTCACGAACGAATTGAATCGTGTGCAGTGCATATTGTGTTACATGATGCAACATGAATGCACTTCGATGAAAAAGCAAGGCCAAGCAGTGCAGTGATGTTCAGTGCAGACTGCTGCGGAGATGGTGAGACGTACTCTTGAACTCTGCCATGTCGCGGTTGGCGGAGTAGTGCCTGGCGATGAAGCCGACGATGATGGGGCGGCCAATCCTGTCGACGCCGCCCATGTAGACCTTGTCCTGCTCCAGCTCCCGGCGCACGGCCTCCTCCGGAACGGACCCGCCGGGCGCCACCTCCGCTCGCCACCTGACGAACTTGAGGAACATGGCGGCGGCCTTGTCAACATTGTGGTCGCGCGCGCGCAGGAACCGACGCAGCGTCAGGTTGTCCACCTCCTGCCATCCATCCATGGGGCGGTTAATTCAGGTCCTAATTAGTTGTTGGCTACCAAAATTTGCCATGACAAGGATCCGACAAACCAAAATTAAGTAAAAAATGTGAGAAGTTGACAAATTTTAATAGCTAACTAAAATTTGTCAAAATTATGGCTTGCCAAATCCTTAGCATGAAATATATTACATAGACTGTGTATGTATCACCGACTCCAGTTTCTTACACCTTCTCCCAAACGGACATATAGAAAACAGCTACATGCAAGAAGCCTGAATGAGCCGAAATTAAAAAAAAGTGGTTTCTTCTAGTTTCTCACAAAATCTTAATAAAAATTATTATAAAACTACCATTGAAACCATTTTTACAAAATGGCTCTAACTCTACTACTAGAGAAGTTGCTCTCCGCCGCCACATGAGGAACCAGATATCTTAGGATGGTCCTGCCAAACGAGAGTCCTTCAGCAGTATATGATTATAGGTAGCTAAAGCAGATAGTACAAATGGATGACTGGTAGTAGTTGTAATAGCTAAAGCAGTTATATTGCGTGGACAGTGAAAGCCTGTGATGACGATTGCATGCGTCGTCGAGCTAGTGCAGATGAAGACGTACGACGATGTGCTTAGTTACCGGTATTAGACGACTGGTATAGTTGTAATAGCGACAGGACGTATACCCACACCATCAATGAGATTGGGACACGACTTTCGTATCTGGTCTTTATTTAATTACTTGCAAAATTGCCATGATATATTCCTTTCTTTTTTTTTTTGCGAATAATGATATATTCCTCTTTGTAACAGAATCGGTACAATTCAAGATCAGGTTAAAGTAATTAAAACATCTTAAGTTCGAGTGTGGAGATGTATAAAAAATACAGTACCAACATGTATGACTTGAAATAAGTAATACTCCTACTACGTACGATGAATAAAGATTTCACGACGAAGAATCATCTAATGACGTTTAATATATTTTTTTTTATTTTCATTGTTCCTAGAACTGAAGGGGCGTAACGTAACGAACACACAATCTCCAAGGCAGAAGTGTGACGGTCCGTATTTTGTGGTTTCATTCAGGCCAACAGATGAAATTAACCATAACCGTGCAAATGATACACGATACTACTATACTAGTGGCACGTACGGTGTTCCTCCAGGATGCCAACTCAAAATCTCTTCCCTGTACGCGCGCTGTGCTCAAGGATGAACGAGCTGAATATAGCACGGATCATTCTTCATGGAGTAGGTTCGATGGCACTAGTGCGCAAGCAGAAGCGGAGGACGGACGGCTACGGCTCGAACAAGAAGATGAGTTGAGGTGAAAGAGAGGCGACGACTGACCGTGGCGCGGGGGTCCTGAGCCTGGACGAGGGCCCTGAGCTGGGCGACCTTGAGCCACTCCCCTTCCCCGGCAGCCCCGCCGGCAGCGTTCGCCATCTCCGTCCTTCCTGTTCGTGTTCCTCAGCTCCTGGATGGATCTAGCAGCAGGAAGAGAGCAAGGAGGAAACAGGGAGAAGGCGTGGGCTGAGCCTATGCTCTCAAGCAGGTGCGGGCGGGGAGACCTAAAAGTCGCAGCAGCAGCTTGTGGCTGTGGACGAGGAATGGCTAGCTGCCTGCAGCGACCGACTGACAGTCGTCGGTCAGCTCTCAGCTGTGGACTGGGGGCCTCGAGGATCGGAATGACTGGCCGGCGCGAGCCAGAATATAACTGAGAGACTGATGATATGCACGATGACTGTGGTGACATGCGTACGGCGGCGGCGGATGGTGAGGCCAATCCATCTCGGTTGACAGTGCGACGATGAGAACGAACGAGATGGAACCACGGCCGCCAAGCCCCGAAGGCCCACTAGTAAGTAATTCACAGACCAGCACCGGGATTTGGACCAATGGGTCGCGCGCCGTGGCCTGTATAGAGATTTGAGAGGCCCATCTAACCTGCACGGAACTTTAGCGAATTATTATTATAATATAATAAAAATACCCGTGAAAAAGGTAAGGTATTTTGGACACGCATGCATGCACGACCCTTGTTGGTGCCACCGGTTTGGGTCTGACCCAAGTTAAAGAAAGGAACGTCAGTGCTTGAAATGCCTGGGCACTCACGCGTTGAACTAACTAGGCAGACCACCGCGCCGCAGACAGGAGACAGCAAGCAGCGTCGCCTATTTCCGCGTGTGCGGCTGTTTTATTTGGCCGGATCGACGCGTCCGAAATACGTACAACGGCCGCCGCGCCTGCCGCCGCCATGGCCATGCCAGACGAGCTCGCTGGCCGCCGTTGCCGCTCTGCATACTCTGTCCCGGCCGAACGGGCTTTGTTTTCTTCAACCGATGACGCGGTTGACCAACCACTTCTTCTTGAGTACCCTACTCGTACAAGTTTGGTGCAGTGTGCGGGTACATTCCGTGCTCTAGGTCCATGGAGAGTCGGCAGCAAGGACTCCTCAGTGTGCGCTCGCAAGTCAACCGGCAACCCACGTTGTTAGCAGACCGCCGGCAACTGCCAACCACGCCACGCCTGCCCTCTTCCGTCTTCACCGACAGCCTAGGAATGACTGAACCCAAACTCTCGGGCCTCCTAATTTTCTCATCAGAGAAGAGATCAGACAGACGAACCAACAGAGGAATGCATGCGAAACAGAGATGCTGCGAGACGACGAAGCCAACCTCCAACGCCGGGCAAGCAATGCATACATAGTAAAGTGCAGCTTTTGCCTCGTGTTCCTTGTGACAGTTCGGAGCAACTAACAAAGCAGGGAGATTAAGTGCAACTAACAAAGAAGAAGAGAGGATACTTCCCTTCCCTCCGGCTACGGGCAAGGGAATCTCATCGTATCATCATGCTGCCATGCTGTTGATGAGCAGTGGACTGCTTGCAGTTGCAGTCTGGGACCCGGTTTCATCCTGTTTCCGAATAATAATCGAAACCCTGGTAGTACAGTATGATAAACGTGTACCAAACCCATTAACCCATGCCCCGGAGTCCCGGACCCCTCTCGATAGTCGTAGCAGCAGCTTGCTAATCCCTTTCCGCAAATCAGCTACGCCATCAAACGTTCGTCACCCAATGTTCCTTTTTTTTTCTTGCTTTTCTTGTCATCAGTTCAATATTTTTTTTAAAAGAAAGTTATATTTTGTTTTGTTAATTAAACGAAAAGAAGGAGAGCATTACGCGGCAGTGTTGCTTTAATTTGGCGGCAACTATCATCACAGAAAGAAACCCGTCATGAGTCATGCTGAGCCATGAATATTATTCATGGATGCAGCATGCCCATGTGCAAGGGAACAAAACCTCATTCCCCATGCTTCACACTTCTTTCAAGAGAGAAAGAGAGAGAGAGAGAGAGAGAGAGAGAGAGAGAGAGAAAAAAAAAAAGACATTGCTTGGAAGTTGGAACAGGGGGTGAAAAGGAACTGAAAATGACTGCAGAAGCAGAGTACTAACACAGCAAGGCGACAGGGATGCGGGGAGGAGGTGAGTTCTGACAGCAACAGAAAATTAGCGGGGTCAGTCAGTGGTGCAATGCAATGTAATTTTCTCATGACGAAATGAAGAAATCAACTCAGGTTTTGTTAATTAAAGTATAAAGACAAGTGAGAGGTCCAGTCCAAGTTTGGTGAAATCAGGACGTAGGGAGGAAAACGAAAGAAACCTGACATCTGATGCGGAGGCAAGCCCCTCACCAAACCTCCGTTCATGGAGCACAATAACATTAGTTATTGGCCTATTGGGGGAGGACTACAGCTCATCATTGGTGTCTGAAGAAAGATTAGGAAAGCAGGAGGAAAAAGGGAGATACATACAGCACCGTACTCCTATATAGCATATCATACTGCAGCAAAAGAAGAATCAGCAGCTGATAGCCTTCCTAACCCTCCTTTCTCGCTCATCCCTTTCTTGCTTGCAAGTGGTATTAGAACATGACCCCTATTTCTCCGTCCTCCTGAAGCTCTGCTCAGCTGTGTTGTACGTGTGCGCGCGTTGGAGGAAGGAGGAAGGAGGAAGGAAGCCTAGGAAAGCCACCGCTCACCTTCTCGCTCGCCACCAAACGCCGCTTGGTAGGAGGAGAAAGAATTGGCCGAAAAGCTTCCCGTTGGCCGGGATCTCTTCTTCTTTAATTACCCCCTGGGGATTGCCTGGCTCATTAGACCAGATCAGACAGAGAGGTTGGGGAAGCGAGGAAGGAGAGACAGACAACAGCGGGTGCTCGCTGGGAAGAGGAGAAAGAGGCTCGTGGGGAGGTGAGGGATCCAGAGGAAGATGAGACGGTGGGTCTTGGCCATCGCCATTCTTGCCGCTGCTTCGGCGGCGGCGCTCTTCCTTGGCGCTGAGGCCCAGGCCGTCCAGCAGCAGGGCCACCAGACAGAGAGGATCTCAGGTGAGAGATGATGGACCTCTCTTTTCCTCGTGTTTGTTTCCATCTTGCTTCTGATCTTGATAGGCACATCCTTGTCAGTTTGTAGAACCCAAGCTGCTTGGTCTCTATAGTTGGGTGATTGTTGTGCATTTGCTAGTAGTAATACTTTGGTAAAGAAAGAATTTTGGCGTCGATTAGTGTGGCAGTTGACCTGTCAGGCCTCTGAATCCTGAATTCATAGAAGTTTGATCCTGATTTCGTGTGCTAATAAGTTACAGATAAACTGAATGCAGGTGTATCCATTGGTGTTCTATTCGTAGCTATTTGATCCAGCTCTCGCGACATTTAGCACCAAAAGGACACTTTTTTGACATGCTGGTCCTGCTCACAGACATGCTTTATATTATTGTGGCTGGCTGGTTGATGCACTATTTTAGTCTGTCGTGGCAAATGTAGAATGCAAGATGATGCTTATTATCATCCACACCTACAATTTCTATACCTCTTCTGTTGGTAGTTCGTCAGGCTTGGACAAATAGAATCGTACTCATCACTGAGCAATAACTGACTTATTATGACAGTTATGATTTATTCAGCTTAGCATAGGTGCCAAATTCACTTTAGAGTTTATACCTATATATGGCTTACTAGTACCTAGCATACTTTCCTTCCATCATTCCATTGAAACTTTTATGATCCTGTGATCCCTAGCATGGTTCTAAGACCAAGTATATTCTTTTCCCTACCTTTGTGCAAAGCCGTAATGCTGTGTCCATAAAAATGCAGGAAGTGCTGGTGACGTGTTGGAAGATAATCCTGTTGGGAGGCTCAAGGTTTACGTCTATGATCTCCCCAGTAAATACAACAAGAAGCTGCTGAAGAAGGATCCTAGGTGCCTCAACCACATGTTTGCTGCGGAGATCTTCATGCACCGGTTCCTGTTATCAAGCGCTGTCCGAACTTTTAATCCTGAAGAAGCAGATTGGTTCTACACGCCCGTTTACACCACATGCGATCTGACTCCTTCGGGTCTTCCCCTTCCCTTCAAATCTCCTCGCATGATGCGCAGCGCAATTGAGCTGATTGCCACGAACTGGCCTTACTGGAACAGATCAGAGGGTGCAGATCATTTCTTTGTCACACCACATGACTTTGGTGCTTGCTTCCATTATCAGGTACAAACACCACCAGTACATGAAGTAGCTGTAGCGTGCATTTATTTATGCTTCCACTAATAAAGATTAGATGCTAAGCAACAATAGATAAGTACTGAATACCAGCATTTGAAACAAGTTGGACATATCTAATTGCATCACAGAACATGGGGCATTGTGGACATCAAGATTCTTGTTTCACTATGAATGAAACTACTCTGACTAAACTAATTCGGGCTCCACATGTTCTTTGTCCCTTGTAGAAGAAACATGCCTCAGGTTGGAAATTTTGTTAGTTGTAATACTGATACAACTAACCGCCTAATAGAAATGACAGCTTGTTAAACTTCCAATTGGCACCTATTGTTATTGGATGTTCCAACATCCCAGATATTTCTGTAACACAAGCACTTCCATTTTTTCAGGAAGAGAAGGCAATTGGACGGGGAATCCTTCCTTTGCTTCAGCGTGCTACACTGGTTCAGACCTTTGGACAGAAGAACCATGTCTGCCTGAAGGATGGGTCAATCACAATCCCACCATTTGCACCTCCCCAGAAAATGCAGGCTCACCTTATCCCTGCCGACACCCCTCGGTCCATCTTCGTGTACTTCCGTGGTCTGTTCTATGACACCAGCAACGATCCTGAGGGTGGTTACTATGCGAGGTAAATCAGCTATCTGTCTGCAAGTGATGCAGCTTTGCCTCTTTTTTTTTTTACCCAGTCAGTCATTGCAATACTGCGTCCTGGGTCTGATCTCTGATCATTCTTCATGTTCTACAGAGGTGCTCGTGCATCAGTCTGGGAGAACTTCAAGAACAACCCGCTCTTTGACATCTCGACCGATCACCCACCGACTTACTACGAAGACATGCAGCGTTCAGTGTTCTGCCTGTGCCCATTGGGCTGGGCTCCATGGAGTCCCAGGCTGGTGGAAGCTGTGGTTTTCGGCTGCATCCCAGTGATCATCGCGGACGACATTGTCTTGCCCTTTGCGGATGCCATCCCGTGGGAGGAGATCGGTGTGTTTGTCGCCGAGGAGGATGTCCCGAAGCTGGACAGCATCCTGACATCCATCCCAACAGATGTTATACTGAGGAAGCAGCGTCTTCTGGCAAACCCATCGATGAAGCAGGCCATGCTGTTCCCCCAGCCTGCTCAGGCGGGAGATGCATTCCACCAGATTCTGAACGGGCTCGCGCGCAAGCTCCCACATGGTGACAACGTCTTCTTGAAGCCTGGGGAGAGGGTCCTGAACTGGACCGCTGGACCGCCAGGCGACCTGAAGCCTTGGTAGCATCTGCCTGCCATATTACTAGAACTTTTTGGGAAAAAGAAAACGAAGACTGAGGACATGCGCCCTTAAGTTACCATGGCTGCATATAGTGCTGACCACAAGCAAAACGTACATTTTTGTATGTTCTTTCTTCTTTCCCTATACATAGATCATATACCACATATCTTCATTTCTCTCTCTTTTTTGGCCCCTTTCAATAGGTGATGAGAATGTCAGCCTTGTCAATCATGTGGATATCAATTATCGTACAGCATTTTACCAACTCTGAATGTCTGAACTCATTCTCATAATCCTCCTGATCGAGCTGACAATTGCCATATATACTGCACATGGGCCGACAACGTGTTTGTGCTGCAAGATTCCGTTTCCTTCGCTTCCCTTTCATCATCTAATGGAAAGGTGAAACTAATTTTTGAAGCAAGATCATTGGGAAGCCTGTCTGATTTGCTGATGGCTGATGACTAATCAGGGCAGCATGTCGCTGCAGTCTTTGTCTGAATGTTGCTGAGTTCTCAAGGAAGTTGCGACGTGAGCACAGTAACCTAAAGAAAGATTTGTTGGTTGTTAGTATAATAAGCAGTGGGTGCTAGAAGGCTTAGAAATGTAGTCAACATCAGCAGGTTCCCTCTAGTCATTTTCTTAACCTTTATAGGTCGTACTATGATTCGTGGAAGGTTCCTGACATGGTACCTTGACCAAATGACTAATAATTTATGACATCCTACAGTTAAATATTATCAGTTGGTTTGTAGGCTAATACTGTACTGTCAAATTTGTGTGAAATATGAATATGATGGTACAACTTTTGATGCATATAGTTTGACAGTACTTGTTAGTTGGTCCATACTTACAAAAACTTCACCCTAAACAAGACGTCGAGTCGTCGTTATTTCCTCTCTTTCCTACCATTAGGAAATAACGTAGAAACGACGTCTAAACAAGACGTCGAGTCGTCGTTCCGTTCGAGACCATCGACGACTCTCGCGATGGGGGCAGGAAGCGTGGAGTCCAGATCCCGTACGCCCGCGCCATCCACTTCCGCCGCTGCAGCTTCCCTCGACGCTCGCGCGCGCGAGCAGCTTCTACCGCGCTCAATCCCGCTCGCCCGCGCTCGCGGCCGCGATTCCTCCTGCGCGCCATGCCTGCTTTCGCGCGCGCAAGCTCCCGCGCAAGGCCGCGTCGAAGTCGAGTACAGCGCCCAGGCCACGGCGGACGGCAGCAGCTGCGTGAGCACGGCCACGGCCACGGCCGCCACGAGGAGTGCCAGCGTCGGCCACGGTACGTACGTCCCCAAATCGAGCCTCGCCCCCAGTCTCCCAGGCCATGTTCTGAATCCTCAACTGATCTCCTGCTATCTACAATTTTTAATCTAAATCTCGAATCAAGGATGAACCGATTAAGTAAGTCTAGCTCCCGGCGAGGCAATGGTGACCATGGAACCCGAACTCCGTCCATCCGTGGTCCTGTGACCTCTGTTCCGGCTGCAGGTGCTTCTGCAACTCGGAGGCTTCCTGCTGGCAGCTATGAACATGTCGTGGTTCAATGATATATGTGAATGTTTGCAAGTTCGGTGGTTCTGGTGAAACTAGTCTTACAAACTTTGCACTGAGAGTTTGGTTTCTTGAGATGTTGTCTATGAGGTAGGGACTATGGACTCTGTGCACCGTGAGTGCCCTTGGTCCACCGCCACCCAGCCACAGCATGATCGAAGCAGCGGCAGCATGCATGCATAACTGCATATCATGTTAGTAAGGTCCCTGCTGCAGTGCTGCACCGACAGTGTCTTAACAGTGGCACGAGGCAGCTGCTACGAGTAGTTATTGGTACTGGTACCAAAAAAAGAAAATGAAGAAAGGGATGGGTGGGTTGGACATTTGGATTACCATAAGCATAGATATAGATAGAAATAGAAACCAAACCACCGCAACCAGCAGCAGCTAGCTAGTGATGATATGATAATAATGGCCGCCAAAATAATATTCATACATACGGGTGCCGCGATCTTACTAGTAAATCTCTCTGTATTTAGTTCAAGATCTAGCTATAACCTTGAGACTATTCGGCGGATGATTTCTGCGGCTGATAAGCCGACTAATACCGTTTTGTCGTGTGAGAGAAAACATTATCGGATGAATGATAAGGCAAACTAATAGTAAGTCTAAGCAAACAGGAAGTTAGCAGTTCGCTAGCGATGAAGCCTTTCTGTCCCCGAAACGACAGTAATGAAGATGATCGGAGAGCTCTGACAAAACACAAAACAAAACACCCTCAAAGTTCCATAAACTCCATGGATTATTTCGGGGCCGAAGATAGATCGACCATCTGAATACTGACAGGCAGAGTAGTGACACGTCAAAATGGCGCGTAGTACTAGCGTGTACTCTCTCGACTCGGTGACGATGAGAGCAACCTGGCACCCACCACCTCGTCGTCCTCTGCTGCTGCCTGCTTGCTGTCCTCTCCCACTCCCCGGCCTCCACCGACAGCTCGTCACTGACGGCGACGGCCCGCAAGCCACCGCCATCGTCGCCACTCCGCCGCTCGCTCCCACTGTCCTACACCTGTGCCATCCCACCCCTTTTGACGACTCTCGGCTTCACTCTCGTCACCACATCACTGTCCGGGTGTCCCTGTCCCTGCCTTCAGAGCAGCATCAATCAATCTCACGAGCTTCCTGCCTGCTGCTTCCTTTCCCCGACATCCGCTGAAGCCCGCCTCGCCTCGCTTTCCCCGTTCCTCGTGCGCCGACGGACGGTGGCGGGCGACTAAAATGAGGACGGGGGCGGGGAGCGCGCGGGCGATGGCCGCCGCGCTCGCCATCTTGCTTCTTGCCTGCTCCGGCGCCGTCGGTGTCGCCAGGGCGCAGGACACCGAGCGGATCGAAGGTAGGCTGCCCGGGCCCTCGCTCGCTCTCCTTTCCTCGTCTTGCTTGCGCCACGTTCAGATTACGCATTGCCTCGCCCCCTTCCTGCCTCTCGACGCGCGCAGGTGGTTGCAAATGGATCTGCCGCCGCCGCCGCCGCCGCGATTGGAATTGGAAGTTTGGAAACCTATGAATGAAGTAGCAGCTTTGGTCACACGAGCGGGCGGGCGTAGATCTGCCGTCGCATCAGCTCCTCGCTCAGGCGGTTCTACGCTTTCCTTCGCTTAGTCCATGATTCCAAACAACTAGCAATCACACTCAGCTGTCAGTTCTACTCACTGCGCGCGATGAAATCCGATCGCCCGACTAGGCAGTTGACACAATTGACAATTGCACGTGCTTCAAGACCCTCAGGTCAACTTGGTGACCATGTGTCTTCTCTGCATACTGCATTGCGTGCTCTCAAATTATGTGCGTCTGAGCAATGTGTAATATATAATATAATCCTGCCTAGCCTATGCTGCCTCAGCGGCTGAAACTTCACTGCACAAGTATGTATGGCCAAACCCAAGGCCATATCTGTAGCAAGTTTTTACTAAATAAGCAAGGGCACCTCAGGCAGTAGAAACTAATACAAATTGGCAAAATTAACTGAATGTTTAACAGGAGTTACTCCCTCCGGTCAGCAAAAGCTGACAGTTTCAGAGAGGGCCAGAGGGGAGCTGATACAAGCAAGTCAAAAATCATGTCTTGAACCTCAACTTTTAGTTAACCTGAGGTACTACAATATGAATTATCTATCCTTTTGTGTTGGAAGTTCACTAATTAAAAACAATGACCTTCTTGACTTTATAAAACAATATAGCTGCATCCTACTAACATTAATTCTGCTTATTAGTAGTAAAATTTGGATTGTAAAGGCTTGTTGAAATTCATAGCAAACTGTATGCTGTGGCTACTGGTTAGTATAGCTTCAACTATGCATTGCAGCGAAATTGTAATAATGGCTTTGAAATTAGGATTGTGGTGTTACAGTTCAGAATTCTCACATTTTCTTTAGAGTTCAATTCTCACATTTTCTTCGCTATCCTGATTGAATTTCAGGAAGTGCTGGTGATGTGCTCGAAGATGATCCCGTTGGGAGGCTCAAGGTGTATGTCTACGAGTTGCCGACCAAGTACAACAAGAAGATGGTGGCTAAAGATTCTAGGTGTCTCAGCCACATGTTTGCTGCAGAGATCTTCATGCACCGCTTCCTATTGTCCAGTGCGATCCGGACTTTAAATCCAGAAGAAGCTGATTGGTTCTATACTCCAGTATACACCACATGTGATCTCACACCATGGGGCCATCCCTTGCCCTTCAAGTCCCCACGAATAATGAGAAGCGCGATTCAGTTCATTTCCAATCGTTGGCCATACTGGAACAAGACAGAGGGAGCAGATCACTTCTTTGTTGTGCCACATGACTTTGGTGCATGCTTCCATTACCAGGTGAGTGAGTTGTAGAGCCATAATAAACCATGACTCCTCAGATGTATTGCCAATGCAATGTGGAATGAACCTAGCCTGGAAACTCATAAAATTGAAATTTGAGACCACCCGTTTACTGATGCATAATCTTTCTGTCCTTCTATTCATATTTGCTCATAGAACCATTCATCTAATGTCACTCAAAATACCTATTGTTCAGGAAGAGAAGGCTATCGAGCGAGGAGTCCTTCCATTGCTTCGCCGTGCTACACTGGTTCAGACGTTTGGGCAGAAGGATCATGTCTGCCTAAAGGAAGGCTCCATCACCATCCCACCATATGCTCCGCCTCAGAAGATGAAAACCCACCTTGTTCCCCCAGGGACCCCTAGGTCAATCTTTGTCTATTTCCGTGGTTTATTCTATGACACCGCAAATGATCCTGAGGGTGGTTACTATGCAAGGTACGCACCTTGATTACATGCCCTAACAAGAAGGCTTAATGAACCATTGAATCAAAGAGTCCTGATGTACCTACCGTGTACAATGCAGGGGCGCCCGTGCATCAGTATGGGAGAACTTCAAGAACAACCCGCTATTCGACATCTCAACAGACCACCCACCAACCTACTATGAGGACATGCAGCGTGCCGTCTTCTGCCTGTGCCCACTAGGCTGGGCCCCATGGAGCCCCCGTTTGGTGGAGGCGGTGGTATTTGGCTGCATCCCGGTGATCATCGCCGACGACATTGTCCTTCCCTTTGCCGATGCAATCCCATGGGAGGAGATTGGTGTCTTTGTGGCTGAGGATGATGTCCCGAAGCTGGACACCATCCTGACATCCATACCGATGGAGGTGATACTCCGGAAGCAGAGGCTCCTCGCAAATCCATCCATGAAGCAGGCCATGCTGTTCCCGCAGCCCGCCCAGCCTGGGGACGCCTTCCACCAGATCCTGAACGGGCTGGCCCGGAAGCTGCCGCATGGCGAGGGCGTGTTCCTGAAGCCCGGGCAGAAGGTGCTGAACTGGACCGAGGGGCCCCGTGGCGACCTGAAGCCGTGGTAGGTGTAGTGTCATGGCATGGCACCGTCAGCATGGCTGCTGTTCTTGTGTACACGGCACTGCACAACCAGATGAGAGGCTGATCGACGACGACGATTATGAGTACTCCCATGCCACTGATGTAAATGTAAAGCGTGTTCCAGCCCAGCAGGACCTTTGCTTCTTCTTGAGGCGATGTGTCTGCTTTGCCTGTGTCTGTGTGACTGTGTCTGTTTTGACCTTTATTTTAGCGTTAGCCTATTATAGATTGAAGGTCATGTAATGTATGGCTGTTGTATTATATTAAGTTATATCGTTGATTTGGGGGTGGGGGGTGGGGGGGGGGGGGGTGGGGGGGGGTGGGGCGGATAAGGTTAACTTAACCCCAATCCATGTACTGAGTAACTGCTAGTGATGACGTGTTTCAGTCCTGAATGTTAAATTAAAATTGTACCATGTCTGTTCTTGGTACAAAGGATTTCAGTCCTGAATGTTAAATTAAAATTGTACCAGTCTTGCATGGAACTAAGGATTTTGCCATAATGTTTGGGATTGGCGAGAGAAATGAGCATAAATCAAGTCTCTTACCAATCATCCATATGTTTGGGAGCCTGTTAAGATGGGAAAAGGAAGGAATTATAGACATCGAACCGCGGCGAGGACGGAAGATAGAAGGGGGAGGCGACATGGGCGTCAGGGGGCGACGCGCTCGTCGGCGACTTCACCGGCCTCCCACCGCCGGTAAGCACTCTCTCGATCCTTCAAAAGTAGGAGGCTAGGGTCAGGGGTGGCCGCTGCTCCTCTTGACCGCACGTTTGTTCCCTATCTCTGCGATTCTCGTTCGTTCTCGCCGAGCTCGGCAATGGTGGTTGCCCCTGGTAGTTGTTCGGTGTGTGGCTCACGGTTCACAGTCTGCAAGAGCATAGAAGCTTTTACTTGCGCCTGTGATCAGGTACTACTGGAGGATTCCACCCCAAATTCGAGCGGGCAAGCCCAGGGGAGGGGACAGGCGGAAGATGAACAGGGGATGCAATTTCCTGTCCGGGGAAGCGAATGGGGAAAATTGGCTCTCTCTCCCAAAGCAAATTTGATGGAATGGCCGACGGTTACTCAAGCTCGCCAAATCAGTAAAGGGGCTCGAAGATTGACTCTGATTCCTGCCCAAACAAACTGGATTGTGGATGAATTGGGGTATCATCCATCAACATTGGGAGGAATTCAGCGGGTGAAAAGACAGATTGCTCAGGACATCAAGGAACATCTGTTCAATCCGATTGGGGAGGATGAGGACATGAAAGAATTAGAGATAGCGTCGGCGAGATTGGAGGCATCTCTGGGATGTATGAATACACTTCCTGCAAATTTGTCGCCACGGTAGTCAACAGAGCTTCTCCTCTGAAGATGCAAAATATTCAAACACAAAACAGGGGAGGCAATGAGGTAACAGACCCTCGGTATGACCATTCATGGGTCCCGGATGGACATGAATTAGGGCCTGGATTGGGGCCGGGCCAGGGTTGGTACTGGATCCGTAAAGGGGCTATCTCGCTGGACAACAACTACTAGCTCGAAGAGACGAAGTCTGGCGATTTGGCCATTTGGCTAAGCGTGTTAGGGTTCATTGCCAGCCGCCGCCACTCACCAGCTCGTTCGCTCAGGTGGTTAAGGGAGAGATGGCTGGGAGAGGCAAGCGAAGATTGGAAGATTGGGAGTATGAGGGATGGATAGATGACGATGATATGCTGGGGGAGGAGCTCAACAGACAAGATCTGCGCCACAATCTACCAAGGGGACCAAGACTACAGAGAGATGGGGATCATGTGAGGAGGATTGGCTACCATGGGCAAGAACAGAGAGGGAGAGATCAGTATCGACCCAATCAAGCGAGGGAACCCTTCCTGGATCGCCTAGAATGGTGCCAGTCCCAATATCAGCAAGGTAACAAAGGGCAAAACTTCCAAAGGGGACGCCAAGCAGGAGGATCTTGGCAAGATAGGCGTGCTCAGCCAGACAGGCATGCTCAGCCTCAAGACAAGGGGAAGGATCTGGGGAGGGATCCTGGACGTCCTGCACCCACTCGTGCGAACCCATCTAGAGGAGGTAACTGCCCTACTCCTCAGTCAGACATGAAATGCTTTAGATGCTTGCAGCCGGGTCACCTTCAGATGGATTGTCAGAATGAGCCTGTGTGTCTTAAGTGTAGGGAGACAGGTCACTTAGCAGTGGATTGCAAAAATGGTGAGTGCAGAAAACTGAAAATGTTTGGATTTGGAGTTCCAGATCAAGGCTTCTATTCCATGAACTTCCCAAATTCTAAGGTCAAAGTGAGGCAAACCATTGGTGTAATCACTGTATTAGAAGGGGATGCTAATGTACACAAGATTGACACAGAGCTCAAGAATTTGGTCAGAACCAAAAATGGGACTTCCAAGTTGACATTGGGCATAGTGAGTTCATGGTGGTGTTCCCAGACAAAGACTCTCTTGATACATTTTCAAGATTAGGGGATTTTAATCTGACATTGTATGGTCTAAAAGTCAAGCTGGTAAAGACAAACAGGGATCCTGATACTTCATCTATTCTTCGGACTGTTTGGATCTGCATCTATAAAATCCCAGATATTGCAAAGCAAGTGGACTCAGTAAAGGACATTGCTTCATTGGTTATTGAACCTACAACAGTTGATGAGTTAAGTATGATCAAGGAGAAGTTTGTCAGGGTACAGGGTAAATGCA
This sequence comes from Bothriochloa decipiens, assembly GCA_023333625.1. Taxonomy (NCBI): domain Eukaryota; kingdom Viridiplantae; phylum Streptophyta; class Magnoliopsida; order Poales; family Poaceae; genus Bothriochloa; species Bothriochloa decipiens. The sequence continues at coordinate 3,634,217 of CM041632.1, forward strand.
GAAATCCTACTAAGATCAACTCCTCTATAGAAATATTCTTTAATGGCAATGGGGTATTCATCAGGTATGAGCTAGAGGAGGGAGGATATGGTTCTTCCAAGGGAGGAGGGGGTCCTTCCCATGATCCTGGACACTCTGGAGGCCATAGAGACACAGATAAGGACAAACAACCCTCCTGGTGGCCAGAACAAAAAACAAAGTAAATTTGACAGATATAAAAGACTGGATAAGGAAATGGAGGGCACTCAAGATGAATATATGGAGGAGAACTTGGAAGAGGCCTATCAGGGAGATAGTGATACACATCAAGCTCTGGACAAAGACCCCATTGTAGCTTTTATACCACACATTGGTTTGGTGGATCCCAAAAGTTTAGGTGAGAGGGGCTCACTACAGGGGGAGGGCACTAAAGCAGAACTGGTTCCAGATGATGGACACTTCTTGGTGCATGGCAGGGAGGGGCCTTTTCTGTTAGAAAATCTAAATGGCCTAACTTACACAAGAATGAGGATAGGGAGAATGGGGAAAGCTTGACCCAGGAATTATCTCTAGTGGACAATTCTATTTCTAAGGGAAAGGCTAGACAGGAAGGTGACTCAACCATGGCTGGTATTTCTACTAATCTTCTGGTAGAAGAGGACAGAATGGATTCCATCTCTAACATGAGTAGGGACTTAGATACTGATAGCAGTCAGGGATGGCAGGTTGCTTCCAAGAACAAGGGTAGGAAGAAGAAGAGCAAGACAGTGGTGGTAGGTTCTAGGACTAGCAGCAGAATTGCTAGGGATGGGGTGCCCATAGCGAGCAAAGTTGTTGCTAGGACGGCGGCAGAAAACTACATGGAGAGGACTACGTCAAGCAAGGCGGGCAACAACAAGGATACAGGTAATTCCTCATCCAATCCCTTTACTATACTCAACAATACTCATGATGAGATTCTGCATTCTGTTATGGCCGACCTTAACATTGAGTTTGATAATGTTAGTAGTCAATTAGATGTTTTTAGAGCTGAGGAAAAAGTTAGGTAAGCTTTAGCAGAAGCAAATTACAAATTGTATTTAGAAAGAAAGAATCTTAAAGACATCCCTGACCAGGAGGTCATGATGTCTGACCTTCACATGAATGTTATCTCAAATGAGCAAAGGGGAGTCAGCCAGAATCAGGGGAGATTGAGGGGCTAGAAGCTAACATCAGTGGTAGGGTTTTTCTTAATAATCCATCATGAGAGTCCTATTCTGGAATATCAGAGGGCTTGGAAAGTTTAGGAAGAGGGATCTAGTGAAGGAGCATATTTTGCAAGAAGGTTTGGATGTGGTTGCTATACAGGAAACTATAAAACATGACTTTGAGGATAGGGAGCTGACAGATATGGCTGGGATACAGGATTTCAGATGGTTCTGGTTATCTGCAAAAGGGCATTCTGGGGGTCTTATTACAGGGGTGAATATGGAAGGACTGGAAGTTTAACAATACTGAGGATTGCTTCCTAGCCTTGCAAATCAGAAATAGGACCTCCAATTTCAGATCTTGGATTGTCAATATATATGGCCTAGCCAATCATGAGTGGTCAATGGAGTTCATTGACAACCTGAGATCCTTTTGCCAAGGGTTACAGTTACCAGCTGTGTTAGGGGGAGATTTCAACTTAATCAGAGATAACAAGGGGAGGAATAAGGGTCAGGGGGACCCCAGGCTAATATCTCTTTTTAATGACTTTATTGGGGAGTTCCAATTTAGAGATTTACATGTCAAAGGCTCTAAATTCTCCTGGTCAAATAAACAAAGAGATCCTGTTTTAGAAAGACTGGACATGGTGCTTGTATCAGTGTGCTGGGACATGGAATTTAGTAATAGCTATGCTTGGTACAAACCCAGGTGGGGTCTGACCATTCTCCTCTAATCCTAGACACTGGTGAACAGCGAACAATGGTTTACAAATACTTCTACTTCCAATAAAAATGGATATTGCTAGATAAGTTTGGAGAGATGGTAAGGGATAAATGGGAGGCCCTCAGAAAACAATTTTAAGAGGGGGAGTATTCTATGAATAAATGGTATAGTTGCTTACAAGGTCTGAGACAGTTCCTGAGGGGATGGAACCTAAGACTAAATGGGAAACAGAACAAACTAAGGAACAATATAACTAAGAGGATAGGGGAGATTGACCTGTGTGCTGAAAAAAGGCTGCTTTCTATGGAGGAATGGGAAGAGAGGATTTCTTGTGAAAACAAATTGGAGGAATTGCATTCCATAGAATTGGCTCAGTGGAAACAAAAGGATGGGAAGAATTGGGTCCTGCAAGGGGATGCTAATGCCCATTTCTTTCACCAGTATGTGAATGGAAGAAGAAGGAAGAACTCTATCATCTTCTTGGAGTCAGAAAGTGGGGAGATTAGAGGTCAACATGATATCATTAACCATGTGGTGAACTACTATAAGCAGCTATTTGGCAGTCATGAACCATGTACTCTACATTTGGGGGAGAATTTTTGGCCTAAGAATATGTGCCTCAATACAGAGGAACAATCATGGCTGATTAGGCCTTTCAGTAAAGATGAAATCAAAAACAACATCTGGGAAATGAAAGAAAACTCATCCCCTGGTCCCAATGGATTTAATGTTTCCTTTTTCAAGAAATGTTGGGAGGTGATTAAAGAGGATATATGGGAGATGTTTCTGGACCTGAGCAGAGATCAATTGGACTTGAAAAGACTCAATTTTGGGGTGATTACTTTAGTGCCAAAGGTTAAGGAGGCCACCACTGTGAAACAGTTTAGGCCAATATGCCTCCTAAATGTAGACTATAAGTGCATCACTAAAGTTCTGAATAACAGGCTAGTCCCAGTCACAAAAAGAATTATTGGGGGTAATCAAACATGTTTTGTTAAGGGGAGAAACATCTTGGAAGGGGTGGTGGTTCTCCATGAGGTCCTACATGAGCTACATAGAACTAAGGCCCAGGGTCTCATCCTTAAGATTGACTTTGAGAAAGCATACGATAGAGTAAGATGGGACTTTCTGGAGTCAGTCATGAGGGGTAGGGGTTTTCCCCCACTATGGGTGTCTTGGATCATGAAGACAGTTAGAGGAGGAAAAGTATGCATAAATGTGAATGGGGAGAGAAGCTCCTTTTTCAACACCTACAAGGGACTCATGCAAGGTGACCCACTGTCACCCCTCCTCTTTAACATTGTGGCAGATGCATTGGGGGTCATACTACAGACCAGTATTTACAAAGGACATTTGAAAGGGGTAATTACAGAGCTAGCTAATGGGGGGATTTCTCATATTCAATATGCTGATGATATAGTAATCATGATAGAACCTAAGGAGGAATACATTACGAACTTGAAGCTGATTCTGTACTGTTTTGAATGGCTCACTGGTCTGAAAATCAACTTTCATAAGAGTGAGGTTTATGTTTTTGGGGTCTCTCAACAGGAGAAGGAAAAAATGGCCAACATGCTGAACTGTGTCCTGGGATCCTTTCCAATGAAGTATTTGGGTATACCAGTCAGTTTCAAACACCTAAAGATGGAGGTCTTCAGGCCTATTGCACAAAAAATGAAGAAGAGGTTGGAACCATGGAAAGGGAAATTCTTAACGTCTGGGGGTAAACTGATACTAACCAACTCTTGTCTCAGCAGTATACCAATGTACTGTATGGGTTTCTACATGCTTAAAGATGGGGTACATAAGGAACTTGACTCAATCAGGGCTAAATTCTTCTGGCAGGGGGCAGAAGAAAAAGCAAAATACCATATGGCTAGATGGGAAATGGCAAGCAGACCCAAGGATCTAGGTGGCTTAGGGATTATTGACACCAAAACTATGAACCAGAGTCTTATTGTTAAATGAATTTGGAAAATTTTCTCAGAACCAAATGAGCTCTGGTCCAGGATCATTAAAGCCAAATATCTAGATGACAATGGGTTCTTTAACTCAAGTGGAGCAGGCGGCTCACAATTTTGGAAAGGATTACATAGTGTGAAACATCTGTTTAATTGGGGAGATGCTTTCCAAATAGGAGATGGTCAACATTGTAGGTTCTGGGAAAACTGTTGGGTCTCTAAGGTCCCTTAGAGAATTAAGTATGAAGACCTGTACAGATATGCCAGTAACCCCAAATGCTTTGTACAGGAATGCTGGGTGGATGGCTCCTGGTTTATAGAATTCAATAGATCCCTTAATGCCCAGGAATATGACAGGTGGCTTGATTTACTGGAAGAACTGCAAGATATATCTCTTACTGATAATAAAACTGATTCAGTTGTCTGGGAGTTAGACAATAAGAAAATCTATTCCATAAAATCTCTCTACAGATTCTTAACCAATAGAGGGGTGCCTAGCTGGTTAGCCCAGGGTATATGGAAAAGCAAAGTCCCTTTAAAAATCAAAGTTTTCCTATGGCAACTATCTAATAAAAAGTTACAGACTACACAGTCTCTTGTTCAAATGGCGTGGAAGGGTAACAATAAGTGCTGCCTATGTGGGGACATAGAACATGTTGATCACATATTTTTTCAATGTCCTATAGCTGTGTTTATATGGAGCTTTATTCAGGAAACATTCAAATTGAACTCATACCCCACTGGCTTTGATGATTTCTGTCAAACATGGTTGAAGGGAGGGGTGCCCTTACCGAATAAACTACTAATCTTCTTATTTGCAGGGTTGGCCTGGGCTCTTTGGAATTCACGCAATAGGATGGCAATCTCCAAGATCTCCCACTGATGTTGTCTACAATGCCTTATCATATATGCAGAACTGGAGTGTCGGGCTCAAGGAGAAGGACCAGGAGCGCTTTCATCGCCTGAAGATGGCAACATTGGATCACCTGAAGAACTTCAAGCCGAGTGATGTTCATATGTCATTCGTAGTGGAAATCTGAGGGGCGTGTGTTTTGTGCTCTTTCTTATGAATTGTTTCTTAAGCTGGTCTCCCCAGCTTTACTTTCCTGTACTGAACCTGGCTTTCAATAAAAGCTGAGACTCGTCTCTTTATTAAAAAAAGGAAGGAATTGGATCTGTCAAGTAAGACTAAATGAAACCAGTGCCACATAAGCTGGGATAGCTCAGTTGGGAGAACGTCAGACTGCAGATCTGAAGGTCGCGTGTTCGATCCACGCTCATCGCAATTCTTTAATATTTTACTATTTTTTCTGATGACTAACCCTTTTTTATTGTCTTTCAGTGCACTCTTGTTCGTGCCCTTTCCCAATTCATCCATTTTATTGTCTTTCACTCTTCCCGTGCACTCTTGTTTGTGTCATTTCCCCAATCGATTCTAAATCAGTCAAGACTTGCGAAGCCTCCCATGTTTTGCCCATGTTTTGTTCTTGACTAGCCCCAGTTCCAGTCTTGACGAAATCAGTGAGGTGTGACCTATCACAAAATGGATCATGCTGGAATAGTTTATGCATCTCATCAATTTCTTTGATGTTTGCTCACCTTGCCTAATTTATTCTAAATAGCTAGGAATAAATGACGTGTTTAGCATACCGTTTAGCTAGGAATAAACTTAAAACAAATTTTGGAGTTTTAAAAATGTAGTGTTTATAAAACCATAAATTTTGTAGAGTTTTAGAAACGCCAGTGAGACTTCTTTTTCTCCTTGTAGATCTCAGCACAACATGTGTACTTCTATCATGGGCTCATTGTCTTGTTGCGCGGCTTTCTTCTGCGATGCTCTCTCCTTATGTTTGCGCATCTCTTGAGTTCTCCTATAAGAATAGAATCATGGATTGGTTAGTATCAGATCAAGAATCACTACCGAAATTATATCCAGTGCTGGGAGCAAACTCATCATCTACTTGCTTTTGTTGGATGAAAATATCCACATTGTGACACTTTTTCAACCAGAGCGTTTGAATGTCTATCCAGTACTCATGGACGACTTGAGATGTAAAAGTAGAACATAATTAATTAATACGAATATAGGGTTTTGTAATAATTAATTCATATGGATATATGGTTTTGTAATAATTAATTAATATGAATATAGGGTTTTGTAAGAACCAATTAGAATGGAAAACTATGGCAAGATTTGAAACAAGAATAAGTTTGGTTGTTCATCCTATCAATTTGAAAACAAGAATAAGTTTGTTGTTCATCCTATCGATTCGAACAAGTATAGTTTTGGTTGTTTGTCCTATCATTGTAATTGGATCTTACAAAACTTTTGTTACTCTCTTAAACACACATTTGTAGCATACACATAACAATGATTACAATGAAATCAAAGATAAGACGTTCTATAATTTGGAAGGAGGTAGTACTGTGCCACTAGTATTTTCCAATTCCAATCCAGACATACTTTCAAGTCCTGAAAACCTCCATCAACGTTTCCCTTCCCCATTCAACGCCGCTTTTTCTTTCCTCCCGCCGTCCGCCCTGCGAGCGCCGCCGCCGCCGCCGCCGCCCTACGCCACGTGCTCGGTAGCTCATCCGAGCTTGTTGTGGCAGTGAACCCGTCTCCCACAACCCACAGCCACGCAGCACCCAAAACCCTACCACCAACTAAACCCTCCCGCCTCCGTCTCCCCCCACTTCCCCGCACTCCGTCGCGGGCTCGCGGGTTCAGGCTAATCGTGCCGCCACCGTGGCAAGGTTCAGGGGGCGGGAGTCGGCGTATTCTTCGTCCGAGATGCCGTCCTTCTCCGCCGGCGCCTCACCGCAGAAGCAGCAGCAGTTCGCGAGGTGCCAACTCTTATCTCGTCGCCGCCGTTTGCTTCCGATTGTTTCATTCGCTGGCCTGGGGGTTGAGCCCATTGTGTTGGTTGGCTTTCTACAGATGGAGGCAGCTGATTCGGCAACAGCGAAAGTCGCTCCCCATTGCGTCAGGTTTGTCTGCGGAGCTTTTAGATGTCTGTTCGCTGTGATGTGTTTTTAGGGGTGTTATCTCAGGGAGCTGAAATTTGTTGTTGGTTCAGTGGAGAAGAGGCTAGTTGAGGAGGTGAGGAAGAACGACACGCTGATCATTGTTGGCGAGACTGGGAGTGGCAAAACTACTCGTAAGTCTGTTTCTGTGTTCCCCTTTTTTACAATTGTTGCTTGGATGAAGTAATTGATAGAAGCATGCCGCTTTCCGAAACTTTTGGTTGTGATTAGTGTGTTCAATAAGCTCTGATTCAGATGTAACTGTTTTGTCCTTGGCATAAATTAGTGGAAGTGGTGCTGTGGATTACAGTGTTAACGAAAGGGCTATTGTAGAAGTGAAATGGATTATTCCCACTAAAATCTCATTGTAATGTCATTCCAAGTGGGAATGTGGGATTGCTTTCTTAGGAAAGCTATTGTTAGGTCTTGTACAGGTTGTTTCGCAAAAACAACATGTTACAAAATTAGTTTGTTTACTTATTCATCTGTAATTGCAGAAACTACATTACTAGTTTTTGGTTCTCATATCTTTTTTTCCCTACTTTGATTCTTTGAAGAAGAAATATTTTCTTTAATTTGGTCATGCAGAGCTTCCACAATTTCTGTACGATGGTGGGTTTTGTCAAGATGGTAAAGTCATTGGCATCACTCAGCCTCGGAGAGTTGCAGCTGTTACAGTAGCAAAGCGTGTAGCAGAGGAATGCAACGACCAGTTGGGAAAAAAGGTTGGATACTCCATCAGATTTGATGATTCCACATCAAATGCAACAAGGATTAAATACATGACTGATGGTTTGCTTCTGAGGTAATGATGCGTTATTGCTTTGTTGCTTGTTTGCTAACCATTTTTTTTGTTGGGATGTATGTTAGTATTTGGATCCTTTTGATGTGGTAATTGCTTTTTTAGTGACCAGTTTGAGAACCGAAAGGTTTAGGTTTCTTGTCTCAACAGTTAAACTCCACCACCCCATCCAAATAATTTAAGTTGCAAGAATTACGGGTATGTTTTTGGAAGGTTTACACATGATACACACTGCTGCCTGCAGGACTCCTTTATAATACTTAAAATCCCATATATAGTTGTTTTAGGAAGTAGGAACTGAAGAACGGAAGGCATTGATACATAATTCCATTTCTCTCATAATGTTTCTTTTTATTTTGCACTTTGAAGCAACACTTTTATTTTAGCATTTTTCCATGGTAGCTGTCCATACACCTGCATGGAAATATTTAGCACAATGTCGATATTTTTTTTCTGAGTTTCTTCAAACCTTCTAAAGTGAATTTTCCATTCAATTATACCATATCATATTACGTACTGATATATCTATGGCAATAGTCCTGGATGGGCAAATCTACATTTATTTCTTCTGTTTGATGCACGAAGTTCCTTTTTCTAATTGAAAGATTACTTTGAATTTTCAGGGAAGCGCTTTTGGATCCACTCTTGTCTAAGTACAGTGTTATCGTTGTTGATGAGGCTCATGAAAGAACAGTTCATACTGATGTCTTGTTGGGTTTGTTGAAAAAAGTGCAACATTCCCGAGCTAATGCCAATAAAAATGGGAAGACTTTGCCTGATGTACAGGGCCATTCTCAAAATTTAACTCTTAAGGAATGCCAGGGAATAAGATGTGCTCCTCTAAAGCTAATAATTATGTCCGCTAGTTTGGATGCTAAGTGTTTTTCTGATTATTTTGGTGGTGCTAAAGCTGTACATATTCAAGGTCGGCAATATCCAGTCGACATTCTATATACTTACCAGCCTGAGTCAGATTATATGGATGCCACATTAGTTACTATCTTTCAGGTGACCACCATCCTTTGCTCCATGCAATCTGTAGTTGGCTTACAGACAAAGAAAGAAAATAAAAGTCTAAAAAATGGGACTTCAGAAAGAAATGGAAAAAAATGCTTCAGAAAACATGATGATTGAATATATAGAATCACAATGATGACTAATTTCTTGCATAACCTAATATCCAACTGTGACTCAATGCATCCTTTTTCTGTATAAACTTCACTTTTAGATGTTTGATTTGATAGATCCATTTGGAGGAAGGGCCTGGAGACATTCTTGCATTTCTAACTGGCCAAGAGGAGATTGAATCACTGGAGAGACTTATCCATGAGCGTGCTCGTTTACTTCCACCAGAAAGTAGTAAGATATGGGTTACACCTATCTATTCATCTCTCCCATCAGAACAGCAAATGAATGCTTTTAAGCCAGCACCAGCTGGAACCCGGAAGGTATTGTTGGGACTGAATTCATCATGTTTTAATAAGATCCTTCTTAAAATAATTGCATAGCTCCATTTCTCCTTTTTATATACTACCTCAGATTCCAACTGTAGGCTATTTTAGCCTTCTCAAGTATTCTATAAATACAAGTCATCCTAGAACTAATGTACACTTTTTAGTTTTTGCCCTTCTTCCCTCTTTTCCCCTGCTTAATAAATGTCACTACCTCTCACAAATGAATAAGCCATCCTCCCAATGCAGTATAAATGAATGTCACCAAGGTTGTTTGATCCACTTCCTCAAATCTTTGTTCACAAGTCTAAAATGACCTATAGTTTATTGTGTATATGCTTTTAGTGTGGTTTGTTTTCCTAGTTGATGAAACCTTCTTATTAATGGAGATTAAGGTCAACTATTTCATATTTCTGTAGTTAACTAGTTGTCATCTATATATGTGAAAAAATCATGGCCCTTTATAATTAAATGGATGGTTAGTAATGTCCATATATTGATAGTCTGTCTGAGCAGACTTTAAACAAAGCTCTTACGTGTTTCATAAAATTTCAAAAAATGTCTGCAGGTTCCTTTAGTGCTAACATGATACTACTAAACTGTGTATCTCTGTATTAAAAAAGAATGGGAAGGGGTAGGAAAATCTCAAGTACAGGATTGATCTTGCCGTTATAAAGTGAAATACATAATTCCCCTAATAAATGTGAAAATAGCACACTTTAAGGTCACTATGAACCAAAGTGTCAGAATGGCAATATCCTAGCCATTACTATTCCTCTTATCTCAGCCATTATAGGCTAGATTAGAGGACATTAGACCATTTTAATTCTTTTCCTTACATGTACACTTACTGTTGTATAAGAACATCCAAATATCAATGGGGGGATCATTCTGTTCATTCTATTAGCTTTCAGAAAGGACACAATATTAGATGCAGATGAAAAATTTGACCTTTGTTCTAGGCTACTGTTCTTGGATATTGGTGTTTGCGACTAGAATTATACTTTTAATAAAAACAGTCCTGTTTTTGTGTCCTATTGTTCTTCCTATGTAGATTCAATCTATTCTAAGGTTCAAGTAGTAATTTGTTTTACTTGTAATTATTTTCAGTGTTTAAATTAATTTTGAAAGTCCTGCACCACAGCCTGTTAAGCAAGCTTGACTTTTTGCTGATATGCCTCTGCTAGGTAGTTCTAGCTACAAATATTGCTGAGACATCAGTAACAATACCTGGCATCAAATATGTTATAGATCCTGGGATGGTAAAAGCTCGTGCTTACAATCCTGTGACTGGAATGGAATCATTAATCATCATCCCAGTCTCTAAAGCTCAGGCTCTTCAAAGGAGGTATGTATCTTGCCCTTTTTTTATGCCTAAATATGAGGTCACAAAGAGTTCATGAAGTCTGTCAAGGAGCGGTTATCAGCATGCTATCATGGTAGTGGTAGAATGAATCTCCATGTGATGACCGAGTGTTATGTATCTTATTTCTTATAGCTGTCGCATATGGCTCTGCCAATAAGTAATATGGGCACTTTGCAGATGTTACAACCAAATAAATCAATACTTGTCCCTTTTTAATCGCATGCCTTTCTAACATCCTCATTCTACCCTCAGTGGCCGTGCTGGACGTGAGGGACCAGGGAAGTGCTTCCGCTTGTTCCAAGAAAGTGAGTTTGATAAACTGGTGGATTCTACTGTGCCTGAGATCAAGCGGTGTAACCTCTCAAATGTTGTTCTGCAACTCAAGGCTCTTGGAATTGATGACATCATAGGTTTCGATTTTATGGAGAAACCATCAAGGTAATTTTTTAAGTCTGCTTCTATGTAAAAAAATGCTCAGAATCATTTGTATTCTGTGTGCTTTTGTGCCTGAATTTCACACTGGACTATCACCGTCTCCGGGAGAATTCAGTATCATTCATGAGAGGATGCATTTTATGTTATTGTATTTGATGTATTTTATTGCTTGACACATGTGCCCCAGCTCTAGCTTTATAGGTAAAGAAAACCCCTTACCTAGACTTCTTTATGAACCTGTAGTGGTAACATCTAATAGAAACAAACAAGCTGAAGTTTTTACCTAGAGGCTTCTCAGCAATTACAAGTTAAATAGCTTGTTGCTTTATATCAGCACTGAGATTTTGCTTATTGGTGTCCAACGTACTACAGGACTGCTATTCTCAAATCACTGGAGCAGTTAATCTTACTAGGGGCTCTGACTGATGATTATAAGCTCTCAGATCCAGTTGGTCATCAGATGGCTAGGCTTCCTTTGGATCCAATGTACTCCAAGGCATTAATAGTATCAAGCAAATTCAAGTGCTTGGAAGAAATGCTCATTGTTGTATCCATGCTTTCAGTGGAATCAATTTTCTTCTCTGTGCGGGAGAAGTTAGAAGAGGTATCCATTTGAATTACTTGCAGTTTGTAAAATGTATGTCACAATTGGGTTCTTATCTGTTATTGTGGAGTATACCCCTCTGGTTCACTTATTTTAGGGGGTTGTGTTTGCTTTGCAAGCAGGTGTGTTTTGTTGTTTCGGGCACACTTTTCGTCTAAAGCTCCTGTTAGTAGGAGATAAGTGCAAGTAGGCAAACTATATAAGAAAAATGTACTCCATTCAGAAATATATATATATATATATATATATATATATATATATATATATATATAGCATTCTAGAAATGGAGTGGTCAAACTTAACTGTGAACAGCCATTTAGATTAGCCATGTGAAAAAATCTGTACATCATATTTGTTAACATTGATGGTCTTTGCATATGCTTCAATCTGTTTTCGTTTTCGCTCACATTTCCTTTGTGCTACCCTTTCCCTGTTGGACACAAGATAAAGAAACTCAAATGTGTTTTGTGAATTGTGATGAGTAACAATCAGTGTGTTACTTGCTTCTGCCAGTGCAATAATTGACCCATTTACTTCATTGTTCTATAGGCAAGAGCTGCCAGGAAGGGCTTCGAAAGCTCTGAAGGAGACCATGTAACATTGGTGAATGTCTATCGAGCTGCTGCAGAATGCTTGGAGAAGAGCAGAAATGCAAATGCCAAAGAAAAAACAATGGAAAAGGCATTGAACAGGTGGTGCAGGGAAAACTTTATCAACTACCGCTCTCTAAGACATGCTCGTGATGTTCACAGGTTAGTTTCTAGTTTCTGCTCCATCTGTTTCACAGTACTTGTACAGAAACACTATTGTAGGTGTAGGGAGTTAAAATTTCATATTGTAGGTGTAGGGAGTTAAAATTTCATAATAAATAGTTAAGCACACCCGCCGATGTCCTAATGAAGTAGGCAAAGCATTGCGAAAGAGGGGTAAATCTAAGTCTTCATAAATTTTAGAAATACACAAAGTGCATTTTTGTTTTAAGTCAGATGTGGTGTAGCAGTGTAGGTGAGCCTATGCTCAACCTGGCTGCACACATGAAACATCAATAGCGAAACAAGGGGAGGATAGTTTGGTGTTATCATGTTTGGAGGGATTGAGCTAGGAAAATGAGATTTGGTAACATTTATGTAAAATTGAAATGGAAGACTGTATGATTTAGACTTTTATTTGAATTTAAAAAATGAAAATCAGACTAGTTTTTGTAATACCATTCATGCTGCAATTTTACATAGCATTTTTCTGTTATTTGCAGTCAAATTCAGGGCCATGCCCAACAAATGGGGTTGAACCTGTCATCATGTGGAGATGACATGGTTCTGTTTCGAAGATGCCTTACTTCTGCCTTCTTCTTGAATGCAGCGATGCGACAGCCAGATGGATCATACAGGTATCATACAATCTGAATGCCCCTCATGGATATCTTTTCCCTGGATCTTGAACAAAGAGTAATGTCCTAAATTAATCTGGGACGTGATCACACCAACCAAAACTTGAAGATGCTGCATGTTAATATTGTGATGATAACGATTCTCCCCATCTTTAATGTTTAAGCTGTTGTTTGTCAGGGCCCTTGCAACTGGCCAGAGCGTGCAGATCCACCCTTCATCTGTGCTTTTCAGGACCAAGCCCGACTGTGTCATCTTCAACGAGCTAGTTCGGACGACACAAAACTATGTCAAGAACCTGACTCGCATTGACCCCTTGTGGCTGGCTGAGCTTGCTCCTCAGTACTACGCTACCGAGGAGTAATTGTGATCAGTGGACATTGGACATAGCAGTAATACTTATGGTAATGATGAATTATTTATGTTTATGCAATTCGTTAATATATTAATGCCACTGCCGAGCAATCTTATCCTAACAAATGCAATCAAGGGCACTTTAAATTTTGAATTAACAAATTTATATCCTAATAGATGCACACCCTTGGATATCCCCAAAAGACGCTCACCCTTTCCCTGTTTTTGTTGTACTACTTTGTAGAACTCGTCATTTGGGATGTGAGTGTTCGTTCACCATTAGTCCATTACCTTGTAGACCATGGAATCCAAACATTGTCACTTTGATTAATTGAGTACTTAAGTATAAATGTTAGGCACGAGATTAGATAGCTGAAGTCAAATATCTGACCTATAAAATATATAAAGGAACGCAGCAGTTAGACAAAAGGTAACGTCGTGAAAACTGGCATTAATGTGGACGAGTCTATTCTATAACTTTTTTTTTTTGAGGGAAACGAGTCTATTCTATAACTGTTCTCGACCTGCGGAAGCTATGCCGTTCCAACTTCCAAGTCCATTTACGTGCGTCAGGTTGTTTGACTCCATGGATATCAATCGTACCTGCGATTGTTGTCCGGTCACAGTCACGGATTCTAAAACGCGATTTATAAGCGCACTAGAAGACCAACAAATTGTCACCTCTGGCCTGTCCATCTACTGTGATGGACATTTTTGTAGCCTACTGTGTATTTAATTTTGTTGTCACGTATGCAGAGACAGTGGAGATGTTCATGTCACCGCGTCGTTCTCTCTGTCTTAGTCAGCCTTAACCTACTACTTAATTTCCCCAAGATTTTATCATACTTTATTTATGCCGTTCTAGAAATGCTTCATCGTATGCCATATATATATGCGGATATGTAATTTACACAGTTGCTGACGCACTGAGATACTTTATGTACATCAGCGTTTGACCGCCCTTGTGTGTGTGTTATGTCACCAAGTCGTCATCGTCAACGCTAACACAACAAAACTTAGGGCAATGTCCGATTAGTCACTGAGGAAAAAGGAGCATGCGTCTAGGTCTCCTTTTGAACACAAGAATTTCAGGGGAAAAATCATATAGAAGTTTTGTAAGAACCAGTCTTATTTTCACATGATAAATATTCACTGTTATTTGGCCGTTTGGTTACGACTGCATTGACGCGCACTACTACTTTTAAGCCGTCGTTGTAAATGTAGCTTTGAACGTCCTAGCGACGGAGGTTTTCAGCTGACGGAAAAGTGAGAGCAGACGGTTTTATATAAAAAGGAAAAGGTAGCAGAAACATGACACAAAAGTAAACCTTTGAGCTGAAAGGGATAAACTCCTACACGTGACTAGTATAGCAGGAAAATGAATGGTGGAACACGGCAGGTTCTCTTTTGCGGTTGGGTTTTAAGTGTCGTGCATGCTGTACGTACGGGGGTAGGCATTAGCACATGGTGACATGGGTGTTCGTTAAATGGGTTGGTTAATGACTTAATGGCGAGAGCCTGGACGTACCGACACGATGATGCATGGGTGTTTAAATAGCCTCATCAATTGTATTTGTACTGGCACGATCGATACAAAGACAGTAGTCTCATTCATGAGATTAATCTAAAGTTCAATAGCTAAAGATTCAAAGAGTGTAAGCCAGCAAAAACTAATCAAACCCCATCACCAGGGACCAGGGTGGTGGTGGCAGCAGCTTATTTAGCTGATCAGATGGAGCCGTGATGAGCAGGCCAACCACCCTCAGCTACCGATTTGAGCCGCCACAGCCACGAGCCATCTTACCTAACAGCCACGAGGCGCTGCAGGCTTCACTCCCTTTTTTATCTGTCTTTGTGGCTAGCTTGTGCTCGAGTCTGCTGGGTGCCTTGGCTGGCCAGGCCTTCTCTTCCGTGACATCTTTACAGCTAGGCAGGTGACCCGCATTGGCACGCCTCCGCGCCGTGCAGCCCCGTGCCTGCGTGATTCGAGGACGCCAACAGTAATGTAATCATCAAATGTATTTTCAAAGTAAAAGGGATTGTTCTTAACACGTGCTGCCAACCTTTTGGGCAATGCATGCTGAAGTACTCCGTATATTCAAGGATCCCTACAAAGCTACGACTAATGGTTAGCTACAAAAAAATTACGTAATGATCTATTTTGATTTTTAGCTAATGTTGTATCTACCATTGGGAGTTGCACTGGTTTATAGAATATATTTTTTTATCACGCCATTGGTGTGTACTCTCTTCATCTCAAAAAGAATAACGTTATGGGATACGTGCCAATCAAACTTTTTTAACTTTGACTAGATTTTTAGAAAATACGTGCAATATTTCATCTTCAAATAAATTTGTTAAAAAACTACTCCCTCCGTCCCGGGTTAAAGTGCATTTTAGCTATTCTCAGACAAAATAAGAGACATGACAATAGACACATGTATCCTTCACTTAACTTCCTAATATAATTAAATCTGATCTGATTTCACACGTTAAAGGGAGCAATCTAAGTTTTCTTATACAAAATAAGAAGTAAACATCAATCAGCCAATCACACACTATTTTTATTAAGAAAAAATTATTCTCATGTTTCTCAAATATACTATAGTTAGGAACACCAACCAAAAACCAGAATGCATTTTAATCTAGGACGAAAAGAGTAGAATTTAAAATCTTTCTGATGATACTAATTACTTAGCATAAATATTTATATATTTTAATATATAATTGCTGGTATTTTAATAATATTGACTTCTCGAAGAGCGAAGAAGAGCCAACACAAGTCTCCAGAAACCAGCCACCCATGTCATATGCGATCAAGCAAATGGACCCGCACAACACCGCACCCGGACCCGGACTCGGTCGGCTTGTTTCTGCGTCACGCCACCCGCCGCGTCCAGCGCAGGCCATGTAGTCGCAGTCCATATTTAGATTTCTAAATTTCACTATATAAAAATAAAATTTCATCATATCAAAATACTATCAAATACATAAAATACTAAATATAGATAAAATTAAAAATTAATTACATAAATTTATTATATTTAACTAAACGAATATTTTAAGTCTAATTAATTAAAATATAAATATTTTTTATTAAATATAAATAAAATACTATCGTGTCATATTTATAATTTTTTATCAACTTTGGTATGACCTAACTGTAAACTGTACAGTACAGGCGCCCGTCTCCTTTTTTTTCTTTTCTTCCTCCCCGCTCCCTGCGTTGCTGTCTGCCGTCAGTGCTGCGTGCGAGCGGAGCGCATCGGCAGCACCAGATTCCGCGGTCACCATTGGCTCGCCACCGCCGCGCCCTTGACTACCTCGCCTCATCTCATCTCCCTCCCCGCCCCGGGTCACCGGGTCCTGACTCCTGACGGCGACATCCTACCGCACACGCAGCCGCAGCCGCAGCGGAGAAACAAACAGGCAGGAAGAGAGCAGAGGAGGAGCGCTCAAGCAAGCAAGCTATCAAGCGAGTAGCCAGCAGCAGAGCAGCAGCAGCGACAAGGAAGGGGTCGGATCAGGCCGCTCTCCCTGCTACTCTCGGGCGCCTGCAGCAGCAGCAGGATCAAGCCCAATGGGGCCGTGCGCCGCCACGGCAGCGGCCGCCGTCCTGCTCGTCGCCACCTGCGTCGCGGCGGCGTCGCCGCTGCAGCACAAGCCCGGCAGAATCTCAGGTGCGTGCCATGCCCTGCCTCCTTCTCCTCTTCCATTCCGAATTCGTCCGCGAAATCGCCGGCTCGCCGCCGGAACCCGTACCGGCCAGCCGAGCCCTCCCCATCTCGGGGCCCCGGCCCCCTCCCCGAGATTCAGATTTGGCCGCGCGAGCTCCTCCTCCCGACCGCAATGCCGGCGCGATCTGCGCCCGAAATGATCGCGTTGCCGCCGCCGCCCGACAGCTCATGCCCCGCTCCGGGTCTCGATCCGGGTCTCGTGCTCGCTGCCGCGCCGCGCCCCGTTCCGCCTGGTCCGCACGCAGCTTGGGAATTGGAATTGGCAGCCTCCTCTCTCCTTCTGGGATCGAGCAGCCGTGCTGCCTGTGGCTGGCTGTCTCTAACGGTAGCCGCGTGTGTGCGGCTCGCGCCCTGTGACCCACCGTGTGGCCGCTGCCTGGCACCAGCTGTACAGTACAGTATTACACAGCTGTACGCCTGTGCAGTAAATAGCCAGTGGTAGCCGCTATACTACGTACGTACTACTCAGTAGGAGTAAGCAATGCGCGCAGCATGGCTGTTGCTTTGCAGACAAGATTGGTTGGTAGGTGAAGCGAAGCTTGTACATTGTGTTGCATCATGCTTGTTCATTGAGTACGTTGGTGATTATAGTACGAGCACATGCCCCGATTATCAGTGTGCTGTGTGCATCACAAGGTCCAGATCACTAGCTCTGTGTACCATCTTCTTCCCAGCCACGCATCCTTAGGGAGAGCTGCTTGAAGATGAAGCAGCACCTTCCGGAATTGGTTTCTCGAACGAGTAACAGCTAGCTTGCAGAATTGGCGAATCCTGTGGGGACAACTGCTGCAGTGTGGCCCCTAACTTGTGATAAGATTTGCGTTCCAGTGCCTGCAATGCAAGAGCTTTTTCTTCTTTCCCTTTTGATTTCGGGGCATTGCAATTTGCAATGCAAGAGCTGGAACTGCTGTGATACAACCATAAACAATGGATAAGTGGCAGCTAGATTGCGCGGTGGCCATCCACTCACTCAAGTGAAACTGACCACTAGCGCCATCAAGTAGTTTCTTTCTTTTTTCCCCTTGAAAACCCGACATGCTAACAACCAGTTTTGTGTGTACCGATAAAGAAAGCGGGAGGGGATGAGAATAGCGTATCATCAAAGTAGTAGGCACCACTTGAAAGGGATCGGTATTCTATTGATTAAAGTTTCAAAATTTTTGTGGTTGGTGGACTGCCGAAAGCAACAACTCCACCAAGATTTGTTGTTGTACTCAGTGGTACTCATGCCTTTTTATGCGCTACTAGTACTGGAGTGGTTACTACTATAATCATGTTCGACCTTTTATTATTCATTTTGAATCTGAACCGGTTAGTAGCAGTACCCATACAGGTTATGCAGAGATTCCATCTTTGTACACATTTCAGCACACTGCATCGATGATAGTAACTACTCCATTCCATATTATAAGTCGTTTTTTCCTTTTCTAGATATAATAATATGTAGTTTTTGTATCCACGTAGACATCCCACCTTTTATTTATCCATTTTGAATCTGAACTCCAGTTTGAAGTAGTACTGAAACTAGTTCTGCAGAGATCCCATCTGTCTGCACATTGCATCGTTGATAACAGATATATAAATTCAATTATATGTAAATGTACTCCTTTAGCTGGGAAAACAATCCAAATTCTAGCATAGAACAGAGTGAAACCAATTTGAGTTTGATCAAATTAATAGAAAATACTATCAGTATTTATGATATCACATAAATGTTATTAGGTCCATCATAAGATATATTTTCATAGTTAATAGTTCTTTCTATAGAATTGATCAAACTTTAGAGAAAGTTTGGCTAGGGATAAAGGCATTCTTTTCCCTTCTGATGAAGAAAAAACCTACAAGAATCGATTTCTCCTAATGTGGATGAACGTTGCTTTGGCTAGGAATAAAGGTAGAATTGCGTACCTTTTTCCTCGTGAGAGAACTGAGAAGAACAAACAAACCTGCCCAAGTTGATTTGATTTCTCCTTATCTGAATGAATGAACAAACAAAACTTACAAACGTTCTATGCTTTGGCAGGGAATAATGCGGTGGGCGTGCTGGACGACGACCCCGTAGGGAAGCTGAAGGTGTTCGTGTACGAGATGCCGCGCAAGTACAACAAGATGCTGCTGGACAAGGACAGCCGGTGCCTGCACCACATGTTCGCCGCCGAGATCTTCATGCACCAGTTCCTGATGTCGAGCGCGGTGCGGACGCTGGACCCTGAGGAGGCCGACTGGTTCTACACGCCCGTGTACACGACCTGCGACCTGACGCCGCAGGGCTTCCCGCTGCCGTTCCGGGCGCCGCGGATCATGCGGAGCGCCATCCGGTACGTGGCGACGACGTGGCCGTTCTGGAACCGCACCGACGGCGCCGACCACTTCTTCCTCACCCCGCACGACTTCGGCGCGTGCTTCCACTACCAGGAGGAGCGCGCCATGGAGCGCGGCATCCTGCCGCTGCTCCGGCGCGCCACGCTGGTGCAGACGTTCGGGCAGCGGAACCACGTGTGCCTCCAGGACGGGTCCATCACGGTCCCGCCCTACGCCGACCCGCACAAGATGCAGGCGCACCTCATCAACCCGGGAACGCCGCGCTCCATCTTCGTCTACTTCCGTGGCCTCTTCTACGACATGGGCAACGACCCGGAAGGAGGGTACTACGCCCGGGGCGCGCGCGCGTCGGTGTGGGAGAACTTCAAGGACAACCCGCTGTTCGACATCTCGACGGAGCACCCGTACACGTACTACGAGGACATGCAGCGCGCCATCTTCTGCCTGTGCCCGCTGGGGTGGGCGCCCTGGAGCCCCCGGCTGGTGGAGGCCGTGGTGTTCGGCTGCATCCCGGTGATCATCGCCGACGACATCGTGCTGCCGTTCTCCGACGCCATCCCGTGGGAGGACATCAGCGTGTTCGTGGCGGAGCGCGACGTGCCCCGGCTGGACTCCATCCTCACCTCCATCCCGCTCGCCGACATACTCCGGCGGCAGCGCCTGCTGGCGCGGGACTCGGTGAAGCAGGCGCTGCTGTTCCACCAGCCCGCCAGGCCCGGGGACGCGTTCCACCAGGTGCTCAACGGGCTGGCGCGCAGGCTGCCGCACGGCGAGGGCGTGTTCCTGCAGCCCGGGGAGAAGGGGGTCGACTGGGACGCCGGACTCGAGAGCGACCTCAAGCCCTGGTAGTGTGTGGATTTGTTGTGCATCTGTTCATGTTCGTTCTTTCCTTCTTTTGTTCTCTTTGACATCGAATCATCGATGGATGTGTGCATCACGCATTAGTTTTTGTACCACGGCCCGTTTAACATGCAGCCGCAATATATATGATATAGAGGGTATTCGTCGGGAGATGTCAGAAGCAGCATTAGTGTGGCTCAGATTAACCTATAGTGGTCGCTATCACACGCCTAAGTGCATCGATGGTTCAAACGTGATGTGATTTTCGTGTTTGTAAATCGAGCTGAATTAACCGGTTTGTGCTTGGTTTGGTCTGGCTGTACTGTACTGTACAAGTGACCCTGATCTGGATGTTCTTTCAGCTGTCAGTGGGGGCGTCATCCACCGGGAATGCTCATGCTGGGCGGTTGAGCCCAGCACGGCCGAGCGGCAGACTGTCACGGGCTCACGGCAATGCTGCAAAGGGTCAAAGTGGCTCTTGGGATGGGTCAGGCAGCACGCCCATGGAGTGGCCTGCTCCGAAGCCCAAGCACAGGGGCATCTGCATCTTGAGAGCCCGTTGGATTTGGATACACTGCCCCCCCCCCCCGCCTCCTCTCAAATAAAAGATTGTTTCCTCAAACAAAACAAAAAAAGATTGTGAATTATGTGCTAGCAAAAATAATTCACGTTTAACCAAAACTCTAGATAATACTATTCATAATTATGGATCTAAGCTAATTTATTATGAAAAATATATTTCATAATTGATGCACAAATATTTATTTGATCTCATAAATATTGATATTTTTATCTATAATTGATTAAATTTATAAGATACTACACCATGATACTATGCTAGAATTGTATTGTTTCCTAGAAAAAGCGAGTGCTATTGATGAACGAACAGTAGTTTTTCTTGATTTTTCCTGTTCAGGTGCTTTTGCTCCCGTTAAATTTACACGATTCGATGGCGTTTCAAGTATTGCCACGCAGCATACAGTTCGAACATAAATAACAAGATCTAATGATTAAACCTATGATGGAAGACTCGTACAAACATTAGGTGGTTTTAAAATGTGGTCATATACCTGAGTTTATCTTCGATCTTCGAATAGTTTTTGGCAGCGCTAAGAGATGAAGAGAACCTAGACGGTTTGTGCATCGCGGATGCAGCCGCCTCCAGTCATCCTGTGCGCATCTCTCGGGCGACTGCGACTCGTCTGTGTAGCAGCCAGGGGGGCCATCAGGGTTGTTGGACTTTTCGTTGGTCCAAGGGCCGCCCCAAGTCCGCCGTTTGCATTTTGCTTGCGTCACGTTTGCCTTCGCGTTACGATGCCATTGACTTGAAGCATGAATACGATAAAACACCACGGACCTAAATGCATACATACATCCCTTGGGCATTGGGAGCGAATTTGAATTTGAAATACGTACGCTAAATAAGCAAGATTTTACTCATCTCCCTAGTGTTAAATTCTCTTATAAACAGAGGACTTCATGGTGTCATGACTTTGGCTCGATTTATTATTAGTACTATATTATTTATCGATGTTTCCAAGTAAATTCTTGTGTTATGTTACTCCGTGCTCCTCGGGTCATGAAAATATGACTCTAATGGCATAATTTAGTGAAAGCTTAAAAATTCAAACATCTATAATTTAAAATTATTTAGTTTTTAAACATATAAATTCAAAATGATATAAATGTGGAATGTTTTATGAATATGTTCTACATAGAGTCAATGATAAAAGATATGCATGGATGCCTTGCAAAATTAAAATTAAGCGTGACAAGTATTTTCGAAAGACTATACTATGCCATAAAATAGGTGGACACGTAAAATGTGTCATTAAAGCTATATGCCGAACACGTAAACCAATCCATGGCATGGTATATGTATCAAGGTCAAGCATGTTTGTCAGTGTGAAACATCGAAAATATCTTCAACAACTCTACGCATCATCTACACCACCAACCCACTCCTATTTTCCCCCTTGCAACCATTTTTTATAGAACAAATGGATGGATGTTTCAGTTTTACTACATCCTACCCTATTTCTCCAATCATTGTCAGAAACCTAGAACGTCGCTTTCAGCTTGAGGAGGAAGAAAAGGACGGCTTCGTATACATTGGACATTGGTTGAGTTTCACGGTCATCGAATCTTAATTTCTTGTTTGTTTTCACATGCGAGGAGACGTAGCGAGCGATTGTTTGACAACTAAAACTAATTGTTAATTAAAACTAAAACTTAAATACAATCCCTGTGAGCGGACGTAAAAACTTTTCTTCTTAAATATAATGATTCGTAATTTTTTTTTGCGTATTCGAGAAAAAAAACTAAAACTTAAACCAGACATATTTAGCATACATATCTAGTAATACATTATTAGCCCCTGTTAGATACCTGGCTAATTCATATATAACCAAGACTAATCCACCATTAGCCCCATTTTTTAGATGGACTCGAGTTTTTTTTTAGTTGTATCTGACAGAATAGAAGTCAACTGCGTCTTTGTGACAAAAAAAGATACGCAGAACGGCGGAAAGACGAAAATAAACATCAAGCAGGGTTGTCCGTGTAAAAGCGGCGGGCGGAAACACACGGAGCCGTCTGCTACTTATGGATGCTGACGAGCAGCAGAAGAGAGCCCTCCAAAACCTCGCAACTACCCCCGTGAGCGACCAACCCACCACACATCTGCCCCTCCTCGCACCTCCCACCAACCCCGACGAGCCGCGATGACCGGCACGGTGTCCAAGCTGGCCGCGCCCCGGCCGGCGGCGGCGCCAATCCGGCCGGCGTCCCTCCGCACCGCCGCCCTCGCCTTCGCCCCGTCCCCGCGCCGGGTCAGCGTCTCCGTCGCCGGGCGAGCCAGGAGCCCTATCATGTGCGTGACTCTGACTCCACCCTTCCTCCCCTTCCTTACCCTCTCCTCTTTCGCGTTCGGGCGCTCTATCTCATCCGTGGAATTGGAATTGGATTCGCTGTCTGCTTGGCCGGAGTGACCTTCGCATCCGTGCCCGTGCTTGAGTCACTGGGTGGTTAATTCTCTCAAGATGTGATAAATTAGATTCGAGCTGTTCGTTCCTTGCGTGCTCTTCATCCTTCGGGTGGGAGATCGATGGCAGCTTGGGCTAGAACCGCGGGCTGGTGTTCTGCCGCGTCGATTTGGAGCCTAGCCCGCCACGCCGTCTGGCCTGATGTGGCGAGGGATGGACCCCCGATTCGGGCCTGGACGGGAAACTCCTGTACGTTTCTGCGGCCGTTGGATTGGGAAATGGACGGGTTGGAGCCTTCTGGCAGACCAGCATCTCCATCTCCACTCGTCGTGCGGGTGCGAGATCCGTGTTGAGGGTTCGGGGTTCCCGTGACTGACGTGCGGGGAGCTTCCTCCTCCTGCTGTACCGCTGACTCGCTGTTGCTGTAGCAGTAACACGCTGCCAAAAGCACCGACGCTTTCTATTAGCTTCTAAAGAATTCTAGCTGCATACCCCTCTTACTTCAAGAGGGATAATTAACATGAACACCTTTGTGTAGACCACTCTTTTGCAGTCCAGCTAACCTTTTGACGTCACCTTACTTGGTGAATTGCAATTTTCAGTGCGATGGCTTCTGCTAAGGAAGGAAATGGTGCTGCGACCAAGAAGACCGCGCTTCATGATCTCTACGAGCTCCAGGGCCTGTCCCCGTGGTACGACAACCTCTGCCGCCCTGTCACCGACTTGCTGCCCCTTATCGCTAGCGGTGTTCGTGGAGTCACCAGCAACCCTACGGTAATCCTCCGTTCCAACTTTTGCTTTGCATTGTATGATCGATTGATCGCTTGCATAGTTGCGCATTCACTCCTGACCATGTTCTCAACACGATGCAGATTTTCCAAAAGGCTATTTCATCATCCAGTGCATATGATGATCAGTTCAAACAGCTCATTTCGTCTGGGAAGGACGCGGAGAACGCTTACTGGGAACTCGTTATAAAGGATATCCAAGACGCGTGCAAACTTTTTGAGCCTATCTATGACGAGACCGACGGGGCTGATGGGTATGTCTCCGTGGAGGTGTCTCCAAGGTTGGCAAATGACACTCAAGGAACTGTTGAGGCGGCAAAGTGGTTACACAAAGTGGTCAACCGCCCCAATGTCTACATAAAGATCCCTGCTACTGCAGAATGTGTTCCTTCCATCAAGGAAGTTATCGCTAATGGCATTAGTGTCAACGTCACGGTAATTGCTGAGCACTGCCTTGCCATTGCTTTCATATGATTGTGGTAAAAAATTGTATAATGTGACTGCTGTGATAAGGTTATTGACCACAAATTCATTTCTGTCACTGCAGCTTATTTTCTCTATTGCAAGATATGAGGCTGTGATTGATGCTTACCTTGATGGGCTAGAGGCTTCTGGCTTGAGTGACTTATCCCGAGTTACCAGTGTTGCATCCTTCTTTGTCAGCCGAGTCGACAGCCTTATTGACAAAATGCTTGAGAAGATTGGAACACCTGAGGCACTTGCCTTGAGAGGAAAGGTAAATAAAACTAGAATTAACTGCCTATCAATGTTAGAACTTAAACTGTCCACAAAGTTATGCAATATGAACATCCTCTGTTCTGCCAGGCTGCAGTTGCACAGGCCAAACTAGCAAATAAGCTCTACCAGAAGAAATTCTCTGGCCCAAGGTGGGAGGCGTTGGCCAAGAAAGGTGCCAAGAAACAGAGGTTGTTGTGGGCATCCACAGGTGTCAAGAACCCAGCTTATCCTGACACTCTTTATGTGGACAGTCTCATTGGACCTGACACGGTATGTTTTCATGACAAGTTTCCACTTGAATTGGCATTGTTTCTTATCATCTCAAAAATAACTCTGGAATGATGCACTTTCAGGTCAACACGATGCCCGACCAAGCATTGCAGGCGTTCATAGACCATGGCACTGTTTCAAGGACGGTTGATGCAAATGTGTCTGAGGCCGAAGGTGTATACAGCGCCTTGGAGAAGCTTGGCATCGACTGGGACGCGGTTGGAAAGCAGCTTGAGCTGGAAGGTGTGGACTCCTTTAAGAAGAGCTTTGACAGCCTACTCGTGAGCCTGCAGGAGAAGGGCAACAGCCTCAAGACGGCTGTGTAAAACTGAAATGATTGGGTACCGGTGGGTGAACGATTTTACTAAATAAAATGCGAGCTTGTTGGCTCTGCTTAGTTTTTACGATGTGGTGTATCTCAATTTTCTGAATCGGCTTTGTATTTTAGGCTTGCCTGGCCGTCATTGTGTAACCAATGTTCATGGCTTGTAACTGCTATGCGGGTATTGGATAAATAATTTTGAGCAAGTTATTTTAGTCTGTATGCGTCCTGTCTGTTTTATGGAATGTTCATCTGGGAAATGTAAATTTTATTTTACCCAGAAGTCCAGAACATTATATGTGGCCCGTGGGTCTCTGATGAGGGCATGAGGCCTGATGGTTCATAGTTGCCACTTCGAACTGAACAGCTCATGGTTAGCTACTGCATTTATATGCACTATGGGATAATCCATTCCTGATAGCTTGCAACAGGATGCTCATAGCACTTCTATGTGCTTTGGTAAAAGATATGAGATCAGCTACAGCAACCACCAAACAATCACCGTGATCAAGTTAATCTATGATCAGGTTAAATATGTGCTTCCATCCATGAGCAACCATTTGCAAATATAACAAAGACTGGGCAAGCAAATCCTAACATGAATTTTAGTAAGATAGATAATCATTTCAGTACAAGAAACTGATCTCAAGAAAGAGATCTATTTGGACATCGCATAAGGAATAACTATTATTTACAATTCTCCAGCATCCCAAGTCTGTAGACCCTTTCCCTTGCTCTGATGTGAGATCATGTAAATCAAAAGGCTATTATGGGCTCTCGCAAAACTCCATTTCCTGCAGTGTACTCAGGTTGGAGGAGAAATTGTCAGCTCAGCAAATAAAATTACATCTTAGGAACTGATGAGGTAATTAGCAATTATGAGACGTGAAAACTGGAAGAGTGCAGAACCAACAGTATCATACCTTTCCACAAATTGGGCATGTATCACTTCTCTCCATCCATTCATAAATACAACCAAGATGGAAATGGTGGCAGCACTTGGTTATAATTTTTGGATTGTCTGGCGTGTATTCTGCACAGGGAATTAAATACTAATCATAATGAATCGGTGAAGAAATGCTCAGGCACCAAGATAAAGTGCTATGTGTTCAGGCTCTATACGGACACAAACCTTCCAGACAAGTAGGGCAGACATCCTCATCTTCTGAAGCACCAACTGCATAGCTGCTACTATAAGCTTTTGCAGACAAACTCTTAGTTGATTCAGAACGATGGACCTTATATGCACCCTCGTTTTCAGTGCTGCTGCATTTCTTCTGAGCAGCTAAATGCTCAATACCAGAGCTGCTGCCATTTCGTCTAAGGGCTAGTGACTCTTCTTGTGCAAGATTTATGGATTTCTCACGCCTGGAGACTAATCCCTCTCTTTGAACACGGGCATATCTAGGATCAGTATCATATGGAAGTGGTCTAGAAACAAGATGATAAGTTTCAGATAGCGAATTGTCATTTATATTGACACTTGGATTAGTGGATCCCAGTGGAGCAACCCCTTGGGCTGGGTTGTTTGGCCTAGACTCAAGCCTCTGGAATGCTGTAGTATACTACATAGAAGAAAATACTATAGTTAGTAGAAACCTTACATATGAAAAGGGACACAGAAAATACTACAGAAGAGCCATTAAGATGCACAACATAATTCTCTAAAATATAACTCGTAAAAGAACGCCAGCAGGTCTACCTAGCTATGTGAAATGTTCCTATCCCTTGCTCATCCATGTTTGCATTGTCTCAACAAGCTTTGCTGTTATGGGTTTCACAGTACTACAGAATGTTCACTATGCCTTTGTTTCCTTTTGACGCTATTTTAATACTCTAAAAGAGGAATATAGTACTCTACAGAATGTTCGGTGAATATCTAAATCCCCAAACAGTTTGAACGAAATCATAACAACATGCTACTGCCAGCAGTCAGAAGTATTCAAATCCACATATCAATCAATGTAACATGTGAAATTTTGGATCAG
Organism: Bothriochloa decipiens; assembly: GCA_023333625.1. Classification (NCBI taxonomy): domain Eukaryota; kingdom Viridiplantae; phylum Streptophyta; class Magnoliopsida; order Poales; family Poaceae; genus Bothriochloa; species Bothriochloa decipiens. Next base: position 3,661,481 of record CM041632.1, read on the forward strand.
TTGTTAGATCCTAGAGTATACTTGAAAATATGGATAAAAGTTCATATTACCCCGCCAAAAATGTTATGGATAAAATGCCTCAAGGATATGCATTGCCTATAGATAGGGTTGTTTGGATAAACATATTCCTCAAAATCTTCGGTACTGAGGCAGCAGCAGAACCCACCCATAATTCTCTGAAATTGTACAAATCTGAAGTATCAGAATACAACTAAACAATCACATAGAACAAGTTCTGTAGCTTCCACATCTAAGATGCGATCATAATGCTGACTAGTTTCAGGAAGTACCTTCGACGTAGTCCTGTTGCCCCTCTGTAAAGAAATCGGTTGACAGTAACGATGGATCTGAAACAAGTTCACGTTCCCAGGAAGTAGTTGGAAACTCTGAGTTTACCATGAACAATGGTAAAACATTCCCTAAGCTGCAGTCAACGAGCACAAAGGAGTCACCTTTAGATTACTGCGTCGATAAGGAAACATACAAAACCAATCTGGAGACAAAATTACCACATACACTTCCTCCATTCAGTTTCCTAGTTACAGGGCCAATACCATGGGTCTGTAAAGAGTTGTAATCGTGCAGAGCTCATAGCTGCATTATGGATTTCGTTCTAACGCACCCGAAATTCATGAGTGCATTCTACTACCCGTGGCAGGTTGGTTGATGCATGAATACTAACTGAAAGGAAGATCGAGAGGCTAGGAGGCTGGAGGCACAACTGTAGCCCAAAATGCCACACTTGAATTATGTATAAAGTACACATTCTCTTTGTTTTTGGCGAGCAAGAGAGTGAAGCCACTGGGCCGGAAACACATGTGCTCAAGATCAGGCCGCTAGATCCTTACAGCTTCTCAAGGGAACTAAAAGGTGCTAGCCTGCTATGAGTGGCGCAAAGCACTTGCTGAGAACACTGGCATATGCGAGCATAGCACAGCCGCATCAGCGGCCGATCTGCATCTTGCGCTGATAGACTTCGAGAGGAGTCCCACTCCTACAGTCCCACGCCGAGGCAATCGCGGCGGTACGCAGCGTCCTAGAAGCGCGCCGGAAGGGGAGTATGGAGTGAGGGCAAGGGAGGCGAGCAGCGCCGACAGACTACGGCTGGCTAGTTGAGGAACTGGCACCGACTGACAGCGACACTGCGACGGGGAGGAGAGGGAGACTGGGGGCGCGTGGGTGGAGCTCACCTCTCGTGCAGTCCGCCACCTGCGAGGACGTCCAGGGGATCAGGAGGAGCCGCGGGGTGGGCGAGCGCAGCGCGGCGCCCGGGCGGAGAGGAAAGCGGCGGAGACTGGAGCGCGGTGGAGTTGGGGAGCGCAGTGGAAGGGGAGGGGATCGGACATGGGAGAGTTCCGTTCCGGTTGGTGCGCGTGCGGACTCGCCGTGCGTTGCCGTGTCGCTGTGTGCTCACGCCGGATGCTAAATTTTAGCAGTATACAAAATGTGGACGTGTTTTTCAAAAAAAAAAACGGGTGGAACGGGAAAAGAACTTTTATACCATGTTGGTATGGAGTTCCACACAAGAAATCACTAGGATATATGCTTGGTTCTCCTCTCAATTTCTTAACTAACCACATAATTTAAGTTTTAAACCATGTGTTTGCTCCTTTCTATATTGTAAGTCAATTTTAGTTTTTTATTTAGTTTTTTATTAATGGAATAAACATGCGGCTTCATCCTCACAATGTGAGAAATCAGACCACATTATTACAGAGAAGCTCTCATATTTAAGTTTAAACCAGACTCACAAAAATAATAGAAAATCAGTTCGCAGTCTTAAACAAATTGGGGCATCCATAAGAAGAGAAAAAAAATGCTAAAGTCGATGTCTTTAGGGTCCGACATCATATCTAAGATACACATCATGTCTAAGATCATAACGAAAGCTAAATATCTACAAAAGTTAAAAATTTCCATCTTTCTCCACTATATTCTTTCCATTATAAGACACTTCATAATTCTATTTTCCACAATATTCCCTCCACCCTAAACTTAGGACAATTTATTTATTTCAAAATTTTAGGACAATTTACCTTCGTATAATAAAAAATCTAATTCTGATAAAAGTTTGTAAAATGATCCACCAACATACATATAAACGATCAAATGAATGTTCCTAAATTCTCGTTGAAACATATCTTGATATTGCATTGATTTTCAACCTTTTAAGTTTAGCTTAACACAGATAAGGTGAACATGGTAATTTTTTTTTTCATATTTTGTTGTGTACGTAGCGTGACTACAGCGACGCGCCAGTTACTCATGATCAGTGGCATGTCGCTGTGTGGCCTAAACAATGTAATGCTAGTGCCACTGACTGTCGGTGCTAACTACCCTTTTTGCAAATACATCTTCCTTGACATTCTTTTTGTCTTCTTCTAAGCAGTGCTAACCTCTTCATCATGTGTGTTGCATTCAACGCTAAGTATTAACCCAGACATGATGGATTAATTCTCAGATAAAAAACAAAACTGGCAATCTATCAGGTCGGAAATTCAGAAAAATGAGCTTAGCCCAACCAGATACTCCGTACAGCCTATAGGACCAAAAAAAAAGACGTTATAGGCACATACCGTACCCAGCACACGCACCGTGTCGTGTTGCTGTGGTGTGTACTATGTGCGGCACGCACACATAGCTTTAACATTAACATTTGTTTTATTTATTCAAAGTTGTGGATGGAGGGAATAACATAACATGTACTAATAATACAAGATAAATAAGACGGAATCCATTATGTACATTACTAAGTGGGCCTTCATATACATTTATAACGAAACAAAGTGGGCGTCTTCATCATCAGTTGGTTGCCCACTACCATCAGCCGCTGATTATCAAGGCCCATAGAGCCTGCAAAAACGAAACATGTTCAGAACTTCAAATGAACTTCAGCGACACAACTACAACCGCATCCCCAAAAAGAAACTCTTTGCATGAACTCTTTATCATAAAATTTAGAAAACAAATAAAAAAAATTAAGCTCAAATAGACTCACGAAGCCACTCCATGTCTTTTTTCGTTCTTCAAGCTATCATTCTCGCTCACTAAACTCAACACATGTTAATTCTCTCATGAACTATTTTCACACAAGAAAAAATATGATACGTCATCGGAGTATAGTCTCTCTGTCCTTAGATAAATTCATTTTTAGAGTTATCTTAAGTCAAAGTTTTTTTTTACGTACGACCATATCTATACAAAAGTGGATACACATTTATACCAAATGAGCACATTATAATAATATATGTTTTATGGTGCATTACTAATTTGGTTTTCTATATCTTGATATTTTTTCTATAAATACGTTTAAACTTAAGAAAAATTGACCTAAGACATAGAAATTGATTTATATATCTAGAAAGAGTATAAAGAGAACATTCATGATGTTGCTCTAATTCTATCTATATATATACGTGTATCGTAACTACAACGAAAAGAAAGGAAATCTCAAGAATTCCACATCAAAGCACAACGAACTCTCGCCCTCAATGCGAGGAGGAACTGAAAGAGAGCCGTGCCGCAGTTTGACGAGGCGCCGATGGGATAAACAAGGCGCTGTCACGTAGCAGCTCAGTTCGTCAGCTCCGGTGGTCCGGTCGAAAACCAATCGTTTGGTCAAATCAAAATGTGTTTCACGCCGCCTATATCTAGCACTCTAATATTCTACTGGTACTGTACGCTAGAAGCTATTGTATTAGTAGAAAACAAATGTACAGTTGTCACACACATGACAAATTGATACTCTCTCCGTATCAAATTATAAGACGTTCGACTTTTTAACATCAACTTTTACTATTCATCTTATTCAAAATTTGTTTAAATATTATTTTTGACATAATTTTTTATTAATACAAGTTATTTAATAATAACTTAAATTTAACTATTTTTGTCTAAATTTTTTAAATAAGACGAGTGATCCAACTTACGGTTAAAAAAGTCAAACACCTTATAATCTGGGATGGATTGAAAACTACTCTCTCTGTCCCAAAATAAATGTCTTCCGATAAGTCAACATTTTCGAATTGTCGGTAATTATATATTAAAATATATACATATTTATGCTAAGTAATTAGTATCATCGAAAAGATACCGAAGTCTAGATTTTTAATAAATTTATTTAGAGATATAAATATCATATGTATTTTTTACAAACTTAGATAAAGTTGAGAAAGTTTGACTTACATGCTTCCATAGCGTCTTCTTTTTGGCATGGAGGAAGTATACAACAACTTCTCGTTTAATTTGTTTTCTTGAGAAAAAATAATACTACTATCCCAATTCCTCATAAATCAACTTTTAAATTTAATCGTTTGAACTCTTCTGCTTAATACAACCTAGGCAAAATTTTTGAGTATTTGATTGTTCCAAGCTACAATTTTCAATTTAACTATACAATTGCGCTACTAGAAGCAACAAAACAAATATACTACAGTTGTCATACATGACAATTAATTAATAATAATAACTTGTCATTTATTCCTCTTTAGAGAAAAAAATACGTGCTATCGTTTGTTAATAGAGTTTGATCTAGTTACCTTTTGTTTGGAACAGTAAACTCAGGATGAATGAAACCTATGATACTACTGGAAATGAGGTGCATTGTATGCGACTATGCGTACCTCTCCTTGCGCTTCTTCCAGAAGCGCTGCAAAGATTTCTTGCTTGCCACGGGCATCCCTGCGTGCGCGCAACCGAACAAGAAAGGCCATTATTCCTTTGACCTTTTCATTTCCCGAAGCATGCATGTATGACATAGTGACACGCACTACATTACCGTGCAAAAAAAAAATGGTGTACTATTATATAAGAACAACAACGTTCTACGAAAGTAAATTGGGATAATGTCTTCTAGTAATACAGAAGACAATAGTCACGGATGCATATCCGATAAAGAAAAAAGAGCTGAAGATATATAAGTCTTGCCAATATCCTTAATCTGTGTGACAATTTTTAGAAAGTTATTTATTTTGGGACCAAGGGAGTATGTGATATGTTAATAGATTATTAAGGATCATATACATTTCAGTTTTTCTGTTTCAATTTTTCAGACATAAATGTAAACATACCACGACAACCGAATACAGGATGGTTAAGAGTTTTGTAACCAAAAAGAAAAAACTCTAGACAGTTATTTATCTAAACAGAGTTGATTAATTAACGGCCTGCTGCTACTATACCTTGTCTCAACTTGGCGAGCATCTCGTCGCCGTGGTTTGGCCGCCGGTGGCGGCCGCCGCCGTCGTCTCCGCCGTCCTCATCCGCCGCCATCTTCATGACAACCTCCGCCTGTCATCATGGCCGCATGCATATATATCAGCATATGCACGTGCATAGGCATGATATGGAAAACAAGACGAGAGACTGATCACCGCCCAATGATACACACAGATCAAAAGCCATCGGGATGGAACGTGTAGTCCATGACGAACCTTATCTTGCGGGAGATGGAACACGGCGACGCCGCCGTTGTAGAACATGGTCAGAGGCTTCGTCTTCGCCGTCGTCGGGGCGCTGGCGCTGGCGGCGGTGGCGCCGCCACCGCCGTTGCTGAGGTCGCCGGAGGAGCTGGCCATCCTGCAGGTCGTGAGCAGCCGCCGTCGGCGAGAGGATCGGATCCCACGGACGAATTAAGACGACTACTAGCCGGCGGTACGGTTGTTGGAGATGTATAGGGATGGATCGATATGCATGGGCAAATAGACACAAGCACTGCACAGAGACACAAGAAATGGCACTTGGCACGAGCAAAACAATATATAATCAGATGAGATGAGGAGGATGCTTGATTTGAGCCCGACCGGCGTGATAACACAAAGAAAGGCAAATCGGCAGCAACTATATATACAGGAGCTGGCCGGCCGATGAGCTGATGGAGATATCAGATCGATAGGGGATTTGATATGCCTGCCTGTGTGTATGGTGAGGCCGACTGAGGACGAGGAGTTGGAGCGGGTGCCCCTGGTCCCTGCCCGTTGGAGAGCAGGCACAGACAGGCTATCTGTTTTTAATTGCCATGGATAACAACGAAACCAACAGGCTATTTTGGCTGCTGTTGAATTTGGATGAAATGAGGGGTAAACTATTGTCTTTACTTAATACTCCAATCAGAGAAATATTAGAGAAAATTTGGAATATGGATTGTGACAAGCAACAGAAGATTTTCTACTACTATGGTGCTGGTGGTCTACACACAACAAAGTGAATGCTGGGGAAGGGTAACGAAGAAAGTGCATCCAGGAAGTTGTTAGTGATGTGTTTAATCATCTCAAAGCATGGAATTTAGTGCACAACAAGAATGATCCATCACACAAACAAGAGATTTTTTACAATGCTTTTTGGAGAACAATATGCTATTTCAAGGTGAAAAAAGTGCGCCTGACGATTTTTTAAGATAAATTGTGATGGGGATTCATCATCCGTGATCACTCTGGTTCAGGTGTAGTGGCTGTAACTGACTTTATGATGTATGCCTAACATGGAGGAACGGTGGCTTGTTGTATGAAAGCCATTGAGCAGGCAGCAACACAATAGCAATGGAGCGAATTGTTGCTGCACTGCGGAACACCTCTTTTGACAGATCAGTTCTGGGAACAATGTTTGTGGAGATTAGAACAAAAAAAGATGTACGATGGATTTTACTCTATGTTCAATATCCATGTCTTCCCGACAGCATTGCCGTATTACTGCCTAGAATTTCCCTGGATAGTCTGGTTAAAAAATAAAAGGCATACTGCTATGCACGAAAGCTACTTGCCACACTACTCGAGTCCGGCGATCGCCGGATCAAAATGACCGTGCTTGACTGCCTCGATCACCGGCCTGTACCATCCTGGTCTTGGTTTCTTCCTTCAGGGAAAGCCAAACTGCAGGCTACAATACACAGATCGACACAGCGCAAACAGACACAGTAGAGTTCTTTTTTTTTCTTCTTTTTGACAAAAACACAGTAGAGTTATTGCTTCACATTCACACAGCTTGCCAAGTTCAACTTCGTCCACGGTTGGAACAACATGTGTACTAATACACGACCAACAAGATGGAATCCATGCATTGCTAAGTGGTAACTAAACCAATAAGCGGGCTACGGGCCACCATATGCATTTCTAAGTCGTAACTAAAAAAAGCAGGCCCTTCATCATTGAGCTTGTTGCTCGCGCTACCACCAGACGCCGATCAAGGCCCATTCAGCCTGCCGAAACGAAACAACGTACATGTTTAAATGAACATCCAGCGACACAGCTAAAATCACATTCTTTCAGGATTTTTTTAAACGAAACTGTTTTTTTTTTTTAAATTCTAGGGGGAGAGAGAGGATCCCCTACCTGATACAGTGTTCACATCGTATTTGAAACTGGTTTAAACGAAACTGTGGAGCAAAGCTGAGGGCTACAACATTCTTTCAGCTAGTTTTACCACAGGTTAATTAATTAGAATCCCGGAACTGCGCGCATTGAGGTCAAAATGTATACATCATCTAACGGGGTATACATGGTGTAGGTCAGACTTCCTATCCTAACGACACTTTTTCTTTTTTATTAAAATAATGTCCTATACTACTTGACCCAAAAACACAACGTCACCGCAACGTCTCGTTGGTGGTGGCACAAGAGCATGGACAGACCACTTTTATCACGAAATTTAGAAAATATAAAATAAAAAAATCAGCTCCAATAGCTTTCTCTAAACCACTACTTAATTATCTTTTCCGTTCTAAAGCCACCATTCTTGCTTTCCTTAATGGAGAGCTTGCATCGCTCTCTGAATTCGATATATGTTAGTCTCTCATGATTCTTTCACACGAATGCGATAAATCATTGGAGTATATAGAGACCGTTACAGGAGACATGAGAGAGATAAAATGAGTCGCTAAATAAACAAATATATAAAACTTGACGTTGAGATAGATTATTGGAATTGCCTAAATCTTTGTATATGTGCTGAACCGATAACCGCGAAGAAAAGAAATGGAATATCATGTTCACGTCAAGCGGAACTCTTTGCCCCTCATCCGAGGAGGAACTGAAAGGGAACTCTCACAATTTGTTTTTCGTTGGCTCACGAGTCACAACCAGGTCACCTCACGGGGTGCCGTTGGAATCAAGAAGGTTGGCTGTCACGTAGCAACAAAGTTAGTCAGCTCGAGTTGTTCGAAAACAAATTGCTTGGTCAATCCAAACGTGCTTCACACCGCCTATATATATTTTCTTTAAAAAATATGCATTACACGTGTCTCATTAAGAGAAGATAAAGTTGTTCGTTATATTCCATGGATCCAGAGGCGAGTTGCCATAAAACGAATGGATAAGACACTAACACAAGATGTCGGCTTTAACAGTGGAGCTTCGAGTGGCGTAATAGGTAAGAAAACTATTATAGTATACTGTGTACTAGTGGAAGCAAAAAAAAAAAAAAAAATCTACAGTACTACAGGTGTCACGAATGGCAAATTAATGACAACTTCTTGTTTGTTTCCTTGAAAAGAAACTACTTGTTACTCTCTCAATCTCTTAATTAAAATATATCTTTAAATTTGTTCTAAGTTAAACTTTTTAAAATCTAACTAACTTTTTACAATTGCACTACTAGAAGCAACATACAAATATAGTAAACTTGTCATCATATACATGACACACATTAGTAGTGACTTCTCGTTTGTTTCTGTAACACGTCAATTGCAATGGGCCAAGGGCCCATGCGGCATGCCAAGGCCATGCGGTCTAGTGGGCGTCGCTATAACAATCCTAAAAATTACAAAGACCGAAAAATATAACCAACAAAATTTTTTCTAAACATGCCCATAATTGTTGCTTGTCATGTAGGAAACCTACCTAGTTGCACGGCAACACCTCTACTTAGTTGCTAAGCACTATAATATAACATCATCACATGTGTTTTAATATAATCTTAAACCACATGTGATTAACACCCTTTAACTAGCACCTTATGTTTCATGAGTCGAGTATCCATGTTGCCCATGTGGCTCACCCATATTGCACTCTTGTACTTATGTTACATGAGACTAGCTGTAAGGTCCTAGATGGCTAGATAGGGGGTGAATAGCCTATTAAAAATTCTACAAATCACTAGACAAAAGTTGATTAGTATAACAAATGGCGATAACCGCGGTTTGCCTAGCCTAGATTGAGAGCAAGCCTCCTAGTGACAATTCTAATATATATTATGATCTCTATGTCACGCAAAGACTATGTCACTACCTTCTAATCTATTGAGCTATCAAGATAATCTATTCTATACAAGCTATACAATATGAATATATATAATAAAGTAAATACAAGGGGTAGGATAGTAATTTCAATACCGACGGTGGAGTAAAATTGTTGCTAATCACCAAGATGATATTCAATCGATCACAATGACAACAATATAAATATATCGATGAAGAACCAATCACCAGGAGACAAGAGATGACACAATAATTTTTCTCCCGAGGTTCACTTGTACACCGACAAGCTAGTCCCCATTGTGTCGACCTCCACCTAGATGGTTCCTCGGTGTGACCCTTAAGCCACTTGCCTCGCAAGGCACTCCCCCGCAAGGGAACCGCAAGACACCACTCTCAAGCGAGGTAACTCAATGACACGAGCAATTTACTAGAGTTGCTTTTGGCGCTCCGTCAAGGAAAAGCACAAGAACCTCTTACAAATCAACACCGGAGGTGGGCAAGAACAATCATCAACTCTTCCCAATGCCTCCAACAATCTCCAACCCGGCTAGGTGACGGTGCTCACCAAGAGTAACAAGAAATCAACGGCCAAATGACTCGCAAGTGCCACTAGATGAATCAACTCATGAAATGCACTTCGAATCACTTAATCCTCACTTATGATGTGCAACCAAGCAAGAGAGGATGAAAGGAGGGCTATTTTTCAGCTCAAGGGAATGATGAATGAGTTAGAGAGTCAAGAGATCCAGCCCAAGGCCGACCAACAACTATTTATAACCTCCATCCATCAAACTAGCCGTTGCCCCCTGGGGACACACGAGAACCATGCACCGGACGCGCCAGATGGAACCGCCGGACGCGTCCGGCGCTCCATCTTGCGCCACGTGTCGCCCGCGTTCAAAGTCGACCGTTGCCTTCCAACGGCTACTTCTCGAAATGATTCAGATCAACGCGCCGGACGCGCCTGATGGAACCGCCGGACGCGTCCGGCGCGTTCACCATCCGCGCGTCTGGTTGTTAGGCCACGCCGGACGCTGCAGCTCCACTGAGCGCCGGACGCGGCCGCGACGCTGTTCAGCGTCCGGCGTTTGAAACAGCTGCGCCTCGCGCCAGCTAAGTCAAACGCACTGGACGCCAGCGCCAAACGCTACTCAGAGCCGACCGCGCACGGGGCCGTCCGCCGAACACCAGCGCCGGACGCACTCTCGCGTCCGGCCAGTGCTCCGGCCAGCCTGCCTCAACCTCCACGAGCCGGACGCGCCAGGACAGCGTCCAGCGCTCCGGCTTCACGGGCCGGACGCGCCAGGACAGCGTCCGGCGCTCCTGTGCGCCGCGTCCGGCCAACAGAAAACCACGTTTTCAACATGCCACGACGCGTTAACTCATCCAACATGCTACCCAACAAATATACCAACTTGAAGCCGAGAGTAAGCATGTTTTCATCAACATTTTGCATCCGGCGCAATAGAAAATATGCATCTCATTTTCTCAAAAACGCCGAATCCCCCATCGCAAGCTCGGGGGGAGGATGAGCGGTTACCAAACCCAACTCAACCCTGCGAACACCATGACCTTTGCAAATGTGCTAAACTCCATCATGTGACATCTACATGTGCAAGTGAGTTAGCATTTTTCAAAGCATTTTCAAAGGATTTTCATCGCGCACTAGATCCTACATGCAATCACATGAAATGATGGACCTAGTGGCACTCATGAACCGAATTACCGAAGATCTCCCCTCTTCATAGTTCGGCTGTCGATCCTAAACCACTCACACCCTCTATGGTGTCTTGAGTGCGAAACAAAATGGCCCTATAGGTTATACCTTTGCCTTGAGCCCATTTTATCGATCCTCCAACCACCAAGCCTTTACATGACATGTGACACTCCATGTCATCATGTAACCGTCTTGGTCCATCGATTTCGATATTACTTGCTCTTCTCCATTGGTCGGTCCATCGGCGCCAAGTCTTGACCAAGCTTCACCATCACACGGTCCTTCGTTTCGAAGCCTCAACTTGCCCTTCACACTTTCAACCGGTCCATCGAGCCAAGCCCATCTTGATCTTCACCATGCTTAGATTACATAACTTCATGTCACGACTCATCATCGAGCTCCACTTGGCATGGACTACCTTTCTCTAAATTATCCACTTAGAAACAAGGTTAGTTCTTAGGTTTCATCAATTATCTAAGACCAAACTGAGGACTTTCACTAGCCTCTAGAGTTACCCTCTATCTTCATCACTTAACTTACTCCACTGACTCCCCTCATCTTGCTCGAGCCTCTCACATTGGAACTATGTATCCAATGCACCTCATGCTTTCCCCTAAGTTTCATATGTTATAACTCGATGTTCCACTAGATGTTCCTATCTGTTGCATTAGACAATCATCCTTGTTGCATACAACTCGTGATTTGGATCTTTCTTGGGCTATGTGATGATAATTAATAAATGCCTACAAATATTTACTTTTATAATAAATAAATATCTACTATAGGGAATTATGCCCTAACATGGACTATGACTTTATATGCCACCATGGAATATTTTACAACAAGCTATATGGTGTGTATATATATATGAAGTATTTTTTTGACAAGCAGAAATAGAAAAGGAAAGGAGAAAGGAGGAAATTGGAAAAGGCCAAACTGGCGCATGACGACGAGCAAGCCCAGCTCGGGCCCGCTTCCCCTCTCTTTTTCCTTGGCCCACGGACCAGCCTGCATCATCTTTACCCCTTTCGCCCACCCGACCAGCCCAGCCTGCCTCGCTCTTCTTTTTCTTTCCCCGCAACGGCCCAGCACCGCCGGCCCACGAGAGCCACCGGCCCAACATGTACCTCAGTTTCTCTCCCTGAGCGGCTGACGAATAGGCCCGCCAAGTAGACCCCACCTGTCATACCTTTTCTTCTCGGTCCCCTTGCCCTGCCTCTGCTTTTGGCGCCGCGAGCAAGGACCGCATTCGCACGACGCAACGCCCTCATCCGTTCGATCCTCCCGGACGCGCCAACGCACCAGATGGGAGCCACCTGGACCGACAGGGCCCGACAGAGTCACGCGAATTGCATGACTCGCCCACGTGCTCCCGCGCTAGCTCGACGACGCTGTGATCATGTCGGCCACCTAGAGCACTCCCTAGCCACCTGATCGCCTTGATGCCTCCATCACCGTCCGTCATACCTCCCTGATCGCCACCGGCCTATAAGTACCCGCACCGAGGCCCTAGGTTTCCTCAGCCGCCGCCGCCTTGGTGGCTTGCAATTCCACACACCAGCCACAACAATTCGGAGGAGAAGGAGAGAAAGGAGAAGAAGGGAGGCAGGGAGAAGAGGAAGGAGGAGCCGCTGCTGGAGTTGGAGAAGAAGGGCCTCGCCGGAGCCGGAGGAGAAAAGCCGTATCGCAAGCCTACGTCATCTTCCTCTGCCTCGCCTACACCGGAGCTCTCATTGCCAAGACGTACCGCACCTCCATCTCATCTTCAACGCTGGTGAGCGCCGCCATAATCTCCCTCGCCAACCTAGCCCTTTGCTTCCGGCCATGGCGTCCTGTACCGGGACGCGTAGGCCAAGGCTAACGCTGGCCTCTTGGAAACGTTGAACATATGCGCATAGACCTGCCAGGCCACAAGGAACCACGGCGTCAGGAGAACGCCGGATCGGACTGCCGCCATGCCCGTCACCACGGCTATACCTCGCCGCAGCGAAGCCTCTTGCTGGCCCCATGGATGAGCCTTGTGCCTCTTTGACCTCGGATCCGTGCTCGTCTCGGCGTTGCGCACTCCATGCGCATGCCAGCCACCTAGAAAGCCCACTGGAAACCCTTGAACATGGAAACATGCCGCCGGCAGTGCTCCTTAGAGCGCCGCTGCGTTTGGCCGCCATATGCCGAGCTTTGGCCGCCTCGCTCGCCGCTGCAAGCCGCCGCCGACATCACAGCCGGAGCCGCACGGAGATCCAGTCGTCGCCTTGTTCTACTCCACCATGCTCGCCATGACCTGACGAGCCAAAGCATCGGTTGATTTCCCCAGAGGACCATCGAGTCGACGGATTGGGTAGCCTCAACATCGCCGGAGAGCTACGTCGCCGTGGCCTGAGAGAGGATGGGGACAAGATGCTGCTGGAATGAACCACAAGGACCCGGTCTACATGGATCTGTGACGCTGCTGGTAGACCCGTGCGAACCAGAGCACGATGAACTGATCACCGTGAACCACCCCGGCATGTCATCTCGTCGTAGACTCGGTCTACATGAACCAGTGACTGATGAAGTTTTCCACACGGACCGGTGCACCGTGGACCTGAACGCCGTAGACCAGACCCAGTTGAGCCCAGACCGGATCCAGTCAGTGACGTGGCAGCACAACAGAGTGCCACGTGGCGGGCCAAGCCTGGCCCATATTCGGCCCAATAACGGCCCATTAGGGTTTGATCGTTGACCGTGGTCAACGCTGACGTCAGCGTGACGTCAGCTGATGACGTCATCATAGCCCCCACTTGTCTGTGCTAACGTCATCGTGACGTCATCATCCATGTCAGCGTCTACGTCGTCGCTGTGGGACCCACCAGTGCCACGTGGCTCATTCAGGTGATGCCACGTGTCAGCCTCCGGTTAATCTAGCCTTCATTTTTCAGTATATATGTAAATCTTCGAAAATTCATAACTAATTCATACAAACTCTAAAAATTGTAATCCAAGTATTCAAATTTTCTATAAATCAAGCTCTACGTCATGAGCTAATGTTTAAGTATATTTGGATCCTTTTGCTGTTCATTCGTTCTTTATGCTATTCTATAGGAGTCGCTAATGCGACTATTACGTCTCGATTTTAGAGTCAAACGAGGAGCAATCCGAGAGAGGAGGCTACGAACACCAGGGAGGAGGCTACGAACACCGGGGCGTAGAAAGGGGGAAAAGATTATTACTAGAACCGGAATCTTTGTGTGCAAAGTTGTTGAGAGCAAGGTATTATCCGAATGAAAATTTATTGGCTGCAAAGCTTAAGAGTGGAAGCTCATACCCCTGGCAAAGTATGTTGTTGGCTGCTTTAGAATGTTTCAAAGGGGAGAGTTGGAGAAATATCTCATATTAAAATTTGGGAAGATAATTGGATCCCTTCAAGTCATAACCTCAAAGTCTTAGTACCACGTGGGAATAATCTAGTGACGAAGGTAGATGACTTAATTAATCTAGTGACTGACACATGGGATGAAGATTTGATTACCTATTCGCTTGAATTTATCAGCCCTATTTATCAGCCATGTTATAATATTTTTCTTTCATAGTAAGACAACATCAGCTGACGAATAACCTTCTCTGGCCCGTGGACGCTCAACGTATTCTACAAATGCCCCTTACTCATTGCAGGGAGGATCTGGTAGCATGGCAGTACAATCGAAATGGTCTCTTCTCAGTCCAATCTACTTACCATGGTCAATGGCTACATAAATTTGGAGAGAATAGGGTGAATCAACAAGTAGGTGTTGTCGGATAAGTTGAAGTTTGGTCAAACTGTGGAATTTGAATGTTTCTGCTAAGATAAAAAAAATTGGTTGGTGGTTGCTGCATGGGTTGCTGCTGTGCAGAGGTATTCTTGCAAATCAGCATATTGAATTTTAGGGAGCTACCTAGCTTGCAATGAAAGATGCGAAGACATTAAACATTTTTTTCCTATTCTTATGTAAAGCGAGCAAAGGATGTATGGCAGAAGGTGGTGTTTGGCATGAAATTTAGAAGTGTAGAGAAGTAGATCGATCAGGTTCAGTAGCAATGGCAGGGGTAGTAAACAGATCAAGATCGATCACTATGTGTTTTTTAACAACTTGGGTTTGGCTCAGTAGTGATTGAAGGATCTTTGCTTTTGAATATAGATGCGGGCTATAAACTAGAGATGGGCGTCGGAGGCAATGTAGGAGTCATCAGAGATTCGGCTGCTATGTTCATATCCCCGCCATACTGTTATCTCAATCATGTTATGGATGCCCCAACAGGGGAAGCGTATGCTCTTAGGAAAGGGCTCTAGTTAGCTCAACATTTTAAGGCCCGTTTGGATTGGAGGATTTTCACAGGAATTTCAAAGGAATTCCATTCCTTTATTTTGCTGACGTCATACACCGTTTGGAATGGAGGAATGCATCCGGCCGTTCCAGAGGAAAGGAATCGCTTGCTTCACAAAACACGGGAAAAGAAGCATCCACTCCTAGCCATGGTTTTGCGGAAGCCCGAGGCGAGTGAGGAGAAGAGAAGCTTTCAGCTCGCATCAAAACGGGAGGTGACGAACTCAGAGAAGAGAGAGAACTGGCGGTCAAAGAAGAACAGGCAAACCATGTCGTTCATGGGGCAACTGCTGCAGCCCCATGCCTACCTCGTCGAGTCGTCGTCGAGCAACAGTTCCTTGTTGCACTGCCCTCCTTGTATGGATCCCCGCCGCTCTCGGCTCTCCATCAGCTGCAAGCCCTGCAACAGCTCACGGCCTTGCTTTCTCTTCGCTTTGGATTTGGGGAATGGAGAACAGGTGAGAGAAAGATACAGTTCGCAGTGGTGAGAATGAGGATAAGAACAAGGCCTTTAGATTTCAGATTTTACCTTAAATTTTATTATATAAAAAAAAAATTCTTTGTCACGTTAAAATATCGGTATATATATGGAATACTAAATATATATAAAATAAAAAATTAATTATATAATTTTATTATACTTTGTGAGACGAACATTTTAAACCTAATTAATCAATATTTAGATAATTATTACCAAATAAAAACAAAATTATTATAATATTTAATAAAATTTACTATACAAAGTTGATACGTATCTAAACCAGGCCCAAGTGAACGATGAAGCTTCTGGGACTAGTACGTTGGTGGGTCAAATATATCAGTACCACGCAGATGGAAAAAACTGTCCGTGATATATCTATTAATATATATATTATATTAAACTACTCCTAATTGTTTCTTTACTCCTTACAAAAAAACTTATATAGTGTTTATTTGTTAATTAAAATTCAACCTCGTAATGACAAATATTGGAATAAGAAAACAAATATTCATCTCTTTTAATTATATATCATGTTTTGAGAATCCTGCGTTATAATTCTTATGTTCCAAACACCCTTATCTATATATTTCCTGTGTTTTTTCATTCCTCTGTTTTTCCACAACACCTACATCTCATTCCTGCATTTTTTTTCTTTCCTCTGTTTTATAATCCATTATTCATTCCGGCTGTTTGGAGGCTGTGGATACAATGAAAAGGTTTTTCTGTAAAATATTCGATGAGTGTGTGATGCTATGGCACAATTTTAATTCAATTTTTAGAGATCATTGTAATAGGGATATATTAATAGAGTAGCGCCTAGCTTAGCTTGTTTAGCCATACAACCAAAGAGTTCTTGTATTTAAATCGACGAACCTCCATGTTTGTTTACCCCCGGTGAATGATGTAAGCCTGTTTTCAAATCAATAAAGTATGTATAGATGGCTTTAAAAGAAAACATCGGGGGAATAAACCTAGATAAATAAACAACACAGACCGCAGGGAAGGGAGTAGAATTCCCGGCAGCGCAAGGCAAGCAACCAAAATTCCAAATCCAAAATATTCTCCACTCATCCAACAAACAAATTGCTAATCTAGAGGATGATTTTATCACTAATACCTGAGTAAATTAAATTAAAGTACTATATTAATATTAGTTATTAGTATATATTATTATTGGTTGTATTATTAGTAGCGTGGCGGTGGGCACTGCCGTTTCCCGATCCTCCCACCCCAACCCTCCCCAGTCCTCCCTCCCCGTCATCGCCTCCCATCCATCGCGCCGCTTCCGAGGGGGGAGCCAGGAGGCGGCGGCGGCGCCGCGAGGAAGGAAGGTATCGATCGAGGATGGTGGACGTCTCGCGCGTGCAGAAGGAGCTCACCGAGTGCAACCGCGACCGGGAGGTGTCGGGCGTCTCCATCGCGCTCCACGACGGCGCCAACATCTCCCACCTCACCGGCACCATCTCCGGGCCCGCCGACAGCCCCTACGAGGGCGGCACCTTCGTCATCGACATCCGCCTCCCCGGTGAGCAACCCGCGCCGATCCTTTCCTCCCCGGATTCCCCCGCTCCCGCGCCATCCTCTCCTCGGATCCCCCACCTCCGTCCGTCCTTCGTTTGCCGGCCCCCACTCCTCGCGGGCGGGGGTCCCATTCCACTCCTCGGGGCGATTCGTGGGCGGGTAGATTGCTGTGGCGCGCGATTGGTTCTCTCGGGGAGGGGTTTAGGGCGGATTAGGGTTTGCTGTCTGCGTACTCCGCGCTATCTGGCTGGTCCCGATTCCGGGTTAGGGACTTAGGGTATGAGCCGCATCGCAGTATGCGGATTCACCTTTGCATCGTTGTGCAGTGAAGCGCCGTATCTCAGCAGGAAGATGTATTCTTTTCCAAGCTAGCAGTCTACAACTCAACGTGCATTTCAGTTTTGTCTGTTGCTGTGCAAATAATCTCTTTTGATGCTTACTCCCAGAGTTGTGACTTGTGTACGGCCATGTGCTAATAACTGGGGAATACAAAGTATAGAAGTCAAAAAGTACAGTGTGCAAGTGCTGCCGTCAACTGTCTGATTGGTTTTGGTCTTTGGTTGGCAGGTGGATATCCCTTTGAGCCTCCGAAGATGCAGTTCGTCACCAAAGTATGGTATGCAAGTTCACTCCCTATTACGTTATCTGTATTCGTATTGTTGAATTATCATCCTGGTTACATAATGTACCTACATATCTGAGTTGATACGTTTCCTCTGATCATGAACAAGTACAACTAGCAATGACAGGTGTTGTTTATCCATTTCCTTAGTACAGCTCTGACTTCTCCAATCTATTTTGAAGGCATCCTAACATCAGCAGCCAAAATGGAGCAATTTGCTTGGACATTCTGAAAGATCAGTGGAGTCCAGCCCTTACCTTGAAGACGGCACTCCTTTCCCTTCAAGCTCTGCTTTCTTCCCCTGCACCCGATGATCCTCAGGATGCTGTTGTTGCACAACAGGTCTGAAATTAGTATTTCCTATTTGGTTTTATTTTTTGTGCATTACAATATTGCCAGTGAAGCTACAGTGGGTTGGGAGTTAATTGGAATGACTAATTATCATTTTTTGAAAAAAAAAGGTATGACTGATACTTATGCATTACAATATTGCCCTAGTTGATGAATGGAAGCAAAGTAGACATGACCATTCGAAGTGAGTTTTGTAGCACCCACCACGTGAGCTAGTGCCTGTAGCACCCTTGGCAATTATATAGTTGTTATGTTGCACCAGTGAATGCTTGTGGTTATGGCATCTGATAACTCTTTTCTCTCTATTATGGATTTCTCCTGTTGTTAAACTACTCCTGTATTCTGTGTAGTGTTAATTCAGATGCTAGGCTGTAAGATAAGGTGTAAGGTTGTTCAATTCAGTTTCAACAAGCTCTTCATTTAGTTTGGTCCACACTACTTTGTGAGGAATCCGCGTGTGAGAAGTTTCTAGTTTTTTGTTTTCCTATGTGAGTGCGTAGTATCTCAACACAAGTTGTTGGTGGCTGATTTTCGCTT
>CM041632.1:3690236-3720961 GCA_023333625.1 Bothriochloa decipiens
CGTTCCTCGAGAGCCTGGCTGGAGGGCCTCTTTTGCATCTCGCGAGCCTGGCCAGGGGAGAGACACAGGCAACCAAACTGGGCCTCATTGCATTCTGCGAGCCATGTATGGCCTCAGTAGGCCAACCAAACAGGCCCTAACTCTTTGCCCATGGAACCGTGGTAATAGCCTGATGCAAAAGAAACATCAGGTTGACATAATCCCTCTGCAAGTCTGAAACCAGCAACCTGAATGTGATGGATTACATCTTCTCATTCGATTCTTATCTATTGTGGTGGTCGTTTGGGTCTTGATTCTCATCTATTGTGATTGTGATGGCCAATCACACTCGGTGGTCATGTTTGCCACCAGCCTTGTTTCAACGCTGTGGTTGATTGCATGCTGCTGTTTGAGATGGCTGTCGTGACGGGTGGAAATGCTGATACTTCTCGAAGGCAAGATGGGGCGTGAGGCATGAGGTCAAGATCAAGAAATGGCCATGCCACGCTTCATAATTTTTTTCTGGTATAGGTTACGTGATAAACTATTGGCCTGCGTCGTCATGAGAGTAGGATTAGATGACAATGATTGGTGCATCATTGTCACTGCGTAGGCATCCTGTTAACTGCCTTGTTACGTTTGGGCTCAAATAGTGTCATTTTTTATGCTTTTATGCTTTACAAAACTGAGGCTAATTTCTCCATCCCATGAGGTCAGGGGCATAATGAGACGACTGAACAGTGATACTGATACTGAAGTACCTCTGGGCTCGGAAGTGTGGAGTTTATTTCCTGCGAGGCTACGAGCACATACATACATCTCACAAGTACTTGTTGAATCTCATGTTGCACTAGAAAGTGCGACGGCAGGTACACAGGGTCTTCGTCTCATGGTTGTGTTGGGTCAAACACGACACGTTGAAACAAAAGGCTCCGACGGTTGACCAAGCTCGAGAGGTCCATTGGTCCAACTCGGTCGGTACGTGGAGTAAGCGGTAAAGCCGGCGCGTGCGTTGACCTTGAATTGAAGAACAAATATTGTATGGACTATGGAGGCCTACGTCCACACGACAGAGCTGAAGTCAAGCCACGCACGCACGCGCACGGATTGACAACTTCAGGAGACGTTTTGTATGGCACCACAAGGTGACGATTTCGAGGAACCGGAGAGCCCTTTTGTGGTGGTGGAGAAAGAGCCCCCGATTTGTGATGACTTGTTCGCAACCGTCAGAATCGAAGCTGTTTTTTGAAGGATTCAAGAATCCTGCAGCCCTTAATTTCACAGCTATAGGATAGGAAAGCAATGCAGGTGTCGATCTGTCACGGTCACGGCCGGGCGGTGCACGATTTGACACGGGACGAATCCGGCCCAGGGGCTATCCGTTCCGATCATCCCTGGCTGTACGCTGTGGTGATCCGAGTGCCAAACGCTGAGTGGCAACTAAGACGGGAAAAGGAGGAGCTGAAAATGGGGGGTGCACTAGCACTAGCACGGCGTCCACACCTGTGTTGTGTGTCGATCTCCACCAAGCGGTGCAGCCCAGTGTACTTGGCGCAAAGTGTTGGTTCAGCGGCAGGTCGGTCAGCCAACGCGAACGACACGTAGTGGCAGGCAGTCACACAAGATGCATGGCAACGCAACGAAAGGAGCCGCGCAAGACCGGCCGGCCGCTTGCTTTGCTTGACCCCAAGAGCAAGGCACCGTTGATCGCTGTGTGACGAACAAGCATAAACAAACAACTGATGAAGCCATGAAGGGTGAAGATGACATTCACGCTGACATAACCCAATGCAAGCAGCCATAAGGGCGTCCCCAACAGCACTCTCCTAGCTAGCTCGGAGTGACGTGGAGGAAATAAAACGGATAGAAAATTACTCGCTAGCTAGGAACTCGTCGCTAGCTCGGAGCTGCCAAAGCCAACACGAGAGTGGTCAGAAGTCCCGGCTTTTTTGCAACAGCCAATACGGAAAGAAGCGTCACAACCGCTGAATATATATTAATTAATGTATCAATCAAGTGAACCGAACCGTTGCGGACGCCCTGATGCATGGCAAGCACGGGCAGGGCGACCGAACCAGTGCACGTTTGGGCAGACAGGCAGATCATTCCGCTGGTTTCAATCACTAGCTTGTAACCAGGGTTGTTGGTTGGTGTTGTCCTTGTTCTCCTGGTCAGACTTTGGACTCTCGTGCCTGGTGATCGGTGCCGCTGCATAGATAGGCGCAGCCGTGCAGTGCAAGGGGGTCTGGATCCATCCAGCTGCATGGCGGTGGTGGTTTGGTTTGGCCAGAGTCCACCTCGGCGTTCCTGCGTGTGTGGCCATGGCCGCTGATGGCAAGCTCTACATCTACACCAGGCAAAACTCCACGCGTAGATTAGTTTCGTTTTTCCGGGAGTAGTTGGCCTGCCTGCCAGATCGTGACACACGCGCACACATCAAATTGTGTCTAGGCCGCCTTTAGAAATCGATTAACAGACAGTATTATGTCGCACGGTCAGTCGATCACGGCTCGTACCGTACGTATATATGTTGTCACGGTGATGGCGAAGCATGGCGATGGTCACATTTTTCCTCGTGCTGTGACGGAACGTCACGCTCATCAGACAACACCGGCTCAGACGATGGAGATTCCCCTTGCGCGTGTTCTTGTGTTTCCAGAACAGCAGAGCTAGGGGCATGCTTGCATGCATTTGTCTCCTCTCTGCCGCGTGTTTTCACATGCATTTTGGTTAGGTTAGTTGAAGCTCCAATGCAGACAGTTGCTCTACGCGGTTAGGGTTGTTTAGATCAGCTGGAGCTATTTTGAATGGAGAGCAGCTTATTATTGGTCGGTCAATCAAGCATGACCTACATCGATCTCGTTTCAAACAAACCAACATATGACCTACATCCAAATACTCGTTTTACTTTTAAGGAATTAATCAGCGGCTTAAGCAATAATAATCTAAGCTTACCGCCGGCCGGTGGTCAACGCTGCTGCCATGCCGTCCATGCAGGCTGTGGTTGCCTTGCCTCACCTCTCCTCCTGAGTGAGACTGGAATAAGAGTGCTCGGACTTTTTTACAACTCGGTGAAATGGCCTTTGTCATACACTAGTAACGAGGAAATTGACTTCTCACATACATGCGACCAAAATATCGCTGTAACCATTACGATTTGACAGCCCTCGTTCGTTTACTCTTTCAAGGTTGTTTTGTCTAATTGTCTTGCTGTCAGGGAGTAACTGCTGCTGCTACACTCTGTGCTGCTGATGCTGCTGCTAGTTTGTCCTCCCTGCAGAACACACAGGTGGCGCCTAGTTGTTCGTCGCTGTTGTTGCAAGTAACGGTGCCGTGGAACGGACGCACGCAGGTGGCAACTCCAGCCCTACCGGCGTTGATGATGTTGCTATCCACCACATGCGTGCATCTAAGCTACCTGCATCCAGCTCTCTGCCACCCTTTTGTTCTCGTGAACAATTTGCTCCATGGAGAGGCGAAGGCCGGCTATATGCATGGAGATTCTTATATGGATGGATGATGGATCAATGTTGTTCAACTGTTCGCCGGTAAGCACAAGATGGGCTACACATGATGACGTCTAAACAGATAGACGGCAACTCGTTAACAACCTATCTAACCGGCTAGATATGATCTACAGGCATCTAAACTGTTTTCTGCAGGGACATGGACGCCATCGCCTAAAAGACATTATAAGACCCTGTTAGCACGGCTCCTAATAGCTCCAGCTCCACAGGAAAATGTTGGACATGGTGAAGAAAAAAAATACCAGCTCCTAGACATCTGTTTTTTTTAAAAGAAAACTCCTAGACATCTGTTTATCGTGCAGAGTCAGCAGGGAAGAGCCAGAGCAGAGCTCTTCGGACGATCTGAGACCTAAATTTGCGGGTGTACTCTTCGGACAGTCAGCACAGAGAGTGAGTAGGCCATGGATGGAGTGCCTGCCTGCCTGCTTGCGTGAATATTGTTCAGTTGTTTCAGCCAAGCCAAACCGACGAAAGAGAAGGCCGCGGGCGGCGGTTAAGACGTACCTACGAAGACTACCCCAACACAGAAGCTGATTAATTCGCTTGTGGAGTGATTTGGTATGCCTGCTGGTTGGTTCGTTGGTGTGTGAGTGAGAAGAGCACTAGTAGTGCACTGCTACCACACACAGTGTGACCCAATAATGATCACCATCATCTTGTCTTGTGTTATCACCACCAACACCAACAGCAAGCAACCGCTGCTGGTTTCTGGTTCCTGACCGAGTCGTTGTTCGTTCGGCAACGCAATGTAACTAACCCTGACTTTTTGACCTCAAGTTTGGCCGCCTGCTCTCTCTCTCTCACTAGGCTCGGCTGACGGCTGGCTGCACTACTCTGCAGCCTGCACTGTAATGTTACTGTCATGCTGCTCTGTACTTCTGCCATGGCTGCTCGACGCTGCCTGGTTAGTAGCTGATGACACTCAAAACACATACACAAGTGATGCTAAAATAAACGAACAAACAAACACAAGTTCCAATCAGACCCCGAGATCTGTGCCCGGCGGTTCCGACGCATCATCAGGGATCGGGGAAAATCGCCGAGCAGGAAAGAGAAGAAGAAGGCTGCAAGAGGACTACACCCTCCGTTTTACTCCTCCCTCCGTCTTAAAATAGATGTCATTCTTATTTTTTAAAGTTAATATTTTTAAACTACCAGTAATTATATATTAAAGCATATAAATATTTATGCTAAGTAATTAATATCATTATAAAAATATTTAAGTCTAGTTTTTTAATAAATTTATTTTAAAAATATAAATATTGCACGTATTTTATACAAATCTAGTCAAAGTTAAAAAAGTTTAGCTGACACACTTCCTATAACGTCGTACTTTTTTGGACCGAGAGAGTAACCGTAGAGGAGAAATAAGTTTGGCCTTGTTTAGATTCCAGATTTTACCCCTAAATTTTACTATATAAAAAGAAGATTCCTCATCACATCAAAATACCGGCACATGTATAGAATACTAAATATAGATGAAATAAGAAACTAATTACACAGTTTTGTTGTACTTTATGAGACGAATATTTTAAGCCTAATTAATCAATGTTTAGACAATTATTATTAAATAAAAATAAAACTGCTAAAGTGTTTAACAGAATTTATTATGTAAAGTTAATGCATCAACTTTGGTATCTAAACAAGTCCTTTGTGCAAAAGAATGTCACTCAGCCTTTGCTTCCTACTACTGTGCTCTCTGATAGCTGCTGTGCAGTGCATGCATGCAGCAGGTCCAGGTCAGAGCATGCGTGGAAAACCGGATCCAGAGTGGAATCCAGATGTTCATAAGAAAGAAAAAAACAGCAGCTAATTGGAAACTTTGTTTGGAATGGAGAATAAGGGTGCGTTTGGTTGGTGTTCACACTATGCTGTACTTTGCTATAAATTTAGTGTCACAGTTTATATAAGTGTTTGGTTCGCGCTCAAAGTTACGGCATGCCGTAGACGTGCCACACTCTCGTAATTTATTTTTAATGCCTAATTGTGCCGGATATTACGGCGTGGAAATTTAACGCCGAAGGTGTGACATGTCGAAGCTACGACGTGACATCCTGTGGGTACGAACCAAACGCACCTAAGTAAACTATTTCCAGGAGTTAGTATTGGCATGGAGTGTGTGTACTCCCTCCGTCCTATATATATCAAGAAAATATACTGAACCTGCGAGTTCATGTAGATGAGGAGATTAAGTAAGTGAATTTACGCTACCAGTTACTAGTAGTATGAACTGAAATATTTTTTTCTTCGGGGGTGTAAAAGGAACCTTTTGAATTTTGCGTGTCAAGTGTGAACCCCTCAATTCCGGGGGGGCACCTTTTTCTTTTTCTTGTCAAACGGATTGGGCAGTTGGGACCCTCCTCAGCTCATCTATCAACTCCTTCAAATCCTAATTATTGGGAACACCCCATGATTTTACTTTACTAGAAGGCGGCCCGTTTTATGTTATGTTAGTCCTTGCAAGAATCCTAGCTCCTGGACATGTCATTTCATATGATTGTGTCGTATAAGGTCTTAGTTAAGATTGTGTAAGGACGCCAAAAAAATCACACTGAGCACTTGTCAACATTTGTTATAATATTTTTAATTATCCATAGATGGGAATAAAATCAGGTAGCAAAAGATAAGCACAATCATTCATAATTTCATATCCATTAAAATAGGTATGTAAGCTTATCTTCCAAAATGGAAATGGTATTGAGCCAGCAGGTGATCATTGTTTTACATTTCTTGGTGCACGCTTATTATGGAATCTTGGAATTAGTTGACCATTTCCTTATTAAGGATTTCCTTGATAAAGGTTTAACTTGAACGTTATTTATTTACTTGTTTGTGTACAACAAAGTTTTAAACTCTACCCCCTGTTCAAATTATAAGATATTTTATATTTTATAGGTATATTATTTTTATTATGTATCTAGATATAGTATTTATCTAGGTACAATAACACTATCGTATCTAAAAAAGCTAAAATGTCTTATATATTTTAAAATAAATAAAATAGTATTTAGTAAAAAATAAAATAAAAAAGATATGCTCATTTGCCAGCTTTTTTGCACCGTGAAGCCTCGAAGTAGGTGATTGGACGTCCGTGGTGTCTGCGTAATTTGCAATTTGAAAAGACGAAAAAAAGGCGCTGTAATTTTCTGCCAGGTAGTCAAAAATCCAACAGAGTGCCTGCCAAACCGTCGTCACAAAAGCACAGCGCGCGGAGCAGAGACTTGAGCCGGTCTCCCATTTCGCTCTCTCGCCCTCACGTTCCCGCGTCCTCCCTACGTTTCCCAGCAACCGCCTCCGTCCGCCGCCGTGGGCGACCTGCCGCGCCGGCCGCACATGACGTCGCGGCCCCGCGATGGGCTGCATCCTCGGTAAGCTCGCCTGCGCGCCCGGGTCCTCCCTCTTCTTCCCCGCCGCTGCCGCGACCGGCGACAACAAGGACAAGGAGGTGCAGCTGCAGGCACCGCAGCCGGAACACATCGCGGCGGTGAAGAAGGACGCGTCCGGGTGGCCGCTCTGGCTCTCCGAGGCCGCCGGCGACGCGCTCCGAGGCTGGGCGCCCCGCGGCGCCGACGCCTTCCAGAAGCTCGAGAAGGTGAGACCGGCGCGCCCGTGCTTGCTTGATTGTTTGTTTCCTTGGTAGCAGCAACAGTAGTAGTAGTCAATTACTGGAATAGCTTGGCCTTTTCATGGGTTTGTTGGGGGAAAAAGTTCAGCTTGCCTTTCTTCTCCGTTGCTCCTCCGATTTGTCCGTTCGTGCTTGTCGTACGCGATCGCCGGTTGCCGAATTCGGCGAGTAATTTCAGTTGCTTTTTCTGGTTGTCGTACTTGAGTTGTTAGCGTTTAGCGTATCATATCACCTACTCCTCGCACACGCTGGGAGAAAAACGGAACTCCTTCCTTTTCCTTGCTCTGAGTTTAAGAGAACAATTGATTTCGATTCTTTTTTTGTCCTGTTATTATGAGTCGTAAGCATCGCTATAAGAGAGAAAATAATGCAAATGGTGATCTCAACACATAAATAAGCTAGCTTTGAAGAAGTGGGTGCTTAAAAAAGCAGAGATGAACTAATCCCCAACTGTTCTTCTGAGATTTTAAAACCGCCTACAGCTCCATCATTTATGTTCATACTTTATATGTTGTCCGTGTCACGAGAATTCGTAATCCCTAAGGACGAACGGAAAAGTCAACTTTCATGCGTCCGTATTCAATTGGACTACCTGCTAATGTTAACATCTTCTCTGGTCTTTTCAAAGGAATGAGTTGTTGTGGATTTTCTTTTATTTTTAGCTTTTTATAAGAACCAAGTCAATGGATTGGATCATCAGTGAATGAATAGAAAGAAATCAACTAAATTCCATTGCTTGCCCCCTTGCCCAACTTCTCGATTTGTATTTTAAAAACAAAATATACCATTTACGATCTTTCTTTTGTTACTATATTATATGCGTGCGTGCAGATTGGTTCGGGCACGTACAGCAACGTGTACAAGGCGATCGAGGTGGAGAGCGGCCGCGTGGTGGCGCTGAAGAAGGTGCGGGTGGATGGCGTCGGCGAGGCCGAGAGCGCGCGGTTCATGGCGCGGGAGATCGCCCTGCTCCGCCGCCTCGGCGACCACCCCAACGTCGTCCGCCTCAACGGCCTCGTCACCTCCCGCCTCAACACGGCGCCCTCCCTCTACCTCGTCTTCGAGTACATGGAGCATGACCTCACTGGCCTCACCGCCTGCGCAACTGCCTCCGGCCGCCGCTTGTCCTTGCCACAGGTATGGCCACTGTCTCACTTCACTGTGTTTGGAAACTTGAGCACAGTAGTTCCCAGAGCAATACGAATTACAATCATTGGTGATGGATTATAAGATTGATAACTTGGCTACCGAATTCTACACTTCTGATTTGTGATGTGGAGAGTTTAACCAATCTTTTGGTTTCCTGGTAGTCTGCGATTAGCAAACTTAACACGGAATGGAATTTTGGCATCTTGCAGTTGGATTGCTTACTGCTTAGGATAGTACAACTGCAGAAGAGGAATGGACTCTAATTGAACATGGAGTCTGTTTGCTGAAATTAAATTGCATGCGTTGTGAATCACTGAAAGTTACTATTTACTAATGGCCTAATATGTGCCATTCTGAACTTCATTTGACCCCTCTTGAGCATAAAAGGGTACACAAAGAGCTCCCAGGTGTTGGAGAAAACAAAAATGAAACTGAGACATCTTAGCGCTGTCTGAATAATATATTTTTTCAGACAAGTCTTCTATTTGGGAGACCGAATGCTGTGTAATTGATGTAACTTCTTTCACTAGTTCTAGAAGAAGTATCGTTGACTGATTATTAGCAGTGGAATTCTGCTTTAGCCGTTTTGCAAGAAGCAAACAAATCCATCAGACTGGTACACTATAATGATGTAGACCAGTAAATCTGGTAGACTAAGTGAAGCAGAGTATTCCTAGGTTTGAACACAGGCTCCAGTCCAATTGACAGAGACAGGTGCCGTGTGTTTTTTGTGCGCACGCTGCTTCTGGGAAATCCCTTCAACGGACTACAGTCATTTCAACCGTCAACATTGGCTGCAGTTACTTGACTGGAATCTGTCCCTGAATCTCTTTATCCTGTATAAATAGGCTCTGTATTGCCGTTTGGACTAAATGGAAATGAGCCAACCTGGTTTAGTAAAAATTGACCCAATGACATTTGAAATTGTGAAAGGTTCTCAGTTACTTTCTTTTTTCTGAAAAGGAAGGGTCAGCTATGAGATCTTTTCCAGCTACATGGTTACTGACAAATGTAGGTCTTATACATGTTTATACTCATGAAGCCTATTTCCTCGTTTGCAGGTGAAGTGCTACATGAAACAGTTACTTTCCGGGATTGAACACTGTCATAACAATGGTGTTCTGCACCGTGACATCAAGGCCTCGAACTTACTTGTCAGCAGCGATGGAATTCTTAAAATAGCTGACTTTGGACTTGCCACCTCTTATGATCCTGAGAACCTGCGGCCCATGACTAGCCAAGTGATTACGCTTTGGTATCGTCCACCTGAACTCTTGTTAGGAGCAACTCACTATGGTGTCGGTGTTGATCTATGGAGTGTGGGTTGCATATTGGCAGAACTGCTTCTTGGCGAGCCCATATTCCCCGGCAGAACTGAGGTACTCGGTTCGGTCTAGCTGAAATGTGTCTTGGATATGCAGGGTATCATTTGGTCTGTCTATTAACAAGTGGTTTGTTTAGGTGGAACAATTGCACAAGGTTTTCAAGTTATGCGGTACTCCATCAGAGGATTACTGGGAGAAAATGAAGTTCGCTCACCCTACATTCAAACCATATCAACGGTGCCTAGCTGAAAAATTTAAAGATGTGCCACCATCTACCCTATCACTTCTCGAGACTCTCCTATCGATTGACCCAGATATGAGAGGCACTGCAACTGATGCTCTGAACAGTGAGGTTAATACTACCCTATCACCCTCGATGCATCTAAAATGAACTACTGCATCAAATAAATACAAACAAATAAAAGATAAATTAAGACCCGACATTAAGCAAAAGAATAATCTGCATCTGATCATGATTGCACGGATTAGGGTAATTTGCATTCGTGTACCATAGAGATCTGTGTTTTAGTTGGAAACAAATAAGTGGCCCTTCGTTCAGCTGTGCTTATCAGGTTGTTATTTTCGGTGGATTCAGTTCTTCAGGACAGAACCATATGCCTGTGAACCATCGAGCCTTCCGCGCTATCCACCATGCAAAGAAAGAGACGTGAAGTTGAAGTATGAGAAGCATAAAAGGTTTGGTGCCACCCTTTGAACTTATTGCAGCTATTTTCTTTTGTTCATGGAATGCTTCAACGTGTGGTTATTTTTCAGGAAGTCGAGGGTTAATGGGTCAGTAGAACGTCACAGAAACCGACAGCACGCATCACAAAATCCTGGGCGCAGAGTTTTTACTCCAGATGCCAATAATAAGCCACAAGCAAATCTAAAGGTGCTTAAATTTCCACCTTTTCCTCTGCAAGAATTTGATTCAAACTTCAACATCATCATGCTTAAATTTCCACCATTCTTGGCAATGTTTGCATCAATATTTTTGCATCAAAAGCTACATTCAAGCAACTATATAGACACAGAAAACACAAATAAATGGTGACTGTGTTAATTTAATCTTCAGGTACCAAGGTTGGTGACAAGCACAAGTACAACCAAACTTGAGAGATTTCCTCCGCCTCATTTGGATGCATCGATTGGTTATAGTTTAGATTCATTGGCTGATGGAGCCCCAGAAGAATTCTTCTCGTCATCGGTCGTTGAGCTAAAGAAAATGCCAAGCCTAATATTTGGTCACGTGAAATCTTACCTGAATAGCCCAAAGAAGGGTATGCACAAGGCAAAGCCAAGCCTCAACATGGCGCCTTCCACCGTTCTCATTGGTGCATTCCGGCCTTATTCCTTTGGGCAGCCAATGGAAGTAAGAAGAAAGAATAGGGAGCAATTCAGAAGCAAAGGAAGAGATGCAGTAGGTGCAGTCAAGTGACATCCTTATCATGTAGCCTTTTTTTCGCTCTTTACCCTTTTATAGATGCTAGATAGTAGCCGGTGAATTTCAATCACAGTTGATAGGTTTTACCTTGTATAGTTAGAGAGTACTTTAAACTGGAGTTGTGTATAATGCATTTTTTTTGCGACTAATGCATTTGTTCTGTATAATGGATCACAAAGTTTCATCCACAACACAAAGCAAGATCTGAGAACACCCTTGCAAATTTGCATCTTCAACCTCTCCATCAAAATCAGAGGGAAAAGAAAAGGAAGGGGTCAAGGGGATTGCTAAAACTCTTGCACATGATCTTAATCTTGCGCAAACGCTACATGAGCACGCATAATTCAAAAGTACAGATAATCAAATTACGCAAAGCTTGGATGGATTTCCAGATTGCCCTCCTTTCCCAACACTAATTTGTATTTTCTCTACAACAGGGGCAGTCCAGAGCTGATGCTCCTTGCACCATTTACAGAATCAGCTTCTCAAATACGGGGTTAGCTTACAACGACTAACCAAGGTTGAAAAAATAACAGGGAATGATGCAAGCTAGCACCAACGCATCATAAATGATGACTAACTGAATGAGCCATGCGTGCGTGTGTGTTTACAAGCTGAGACGTAGTAAAATGTAGAAGATCCCATAGAACGCTGCCTGATCAAGGTTCAGAGCTTGCAGCTGAAGTGGCAGCAGGAGGCGGCGAAGGTTTGCTTCTTTGGCGGCTGAACAAGTTTTGCCAAGCAGCAGCGACGGCTGACAAGCCACTCAACCTAAGCCATCTGTTTCCCTCTTTAGCTTGGGAAACCTGCATGTTAATTAATTTATATCAGCAATTAGCAGATGTAATATATCTCTATATACCACAGCTGACAACTGCGTCTGCGTGTGCATAAGCATAAGCAATGCTTAATGTTCAGATCTCATTATGACATAGCTCGTGTATGATATGGAACATGTACCTCGTTGGAGTCGTGTGGCTTGGTCGCCGAGATTTCGCTCCTACTGCTCAGCTGACGCGCCGTCGCTGCAGAGGAGGAGGAGAGAAGGATGGTTCGAGAAGTGTCAGCGTCAAATTTAGAACTAGCCGTCCTGACGATACGACAAGGAAGAAGGGGAAGAGCTAGCCGTGCGCGAATTAAGTTGAAGTACCATCCTGACGGAGCCGTCGCTGTTGTCGGCGTCGGCAACGATCCTGTCGACGGCAGCCGTATTCTTCTGGCAGTAGTACCGGAAGCTCGGCGAGCCCGGGCCTGACATCGGCGGGAGCGCGGCGGTCCCCTCCTCCAGCCCCCTTGGCTCCGGCGCCACCTTGCACCCTCGCCTCCTGCCCCCGGCGAACGACTCCGCCTCCTCCTGCTGCTGCTGCTGCGAAGGCGCCAGAAGACCCGAGGTGGACGCCTCGCTGTGCCCCCGCGCCCACCCTCGCCGCCGGGGTTCGGCCCCGTCGGCGGTCGACGCCGCGCACCCCATCGCGGTCGCGGGCAGCGTGGGGGAGGGGGCGCCGGTGAGAGCGTGAGCGGGAGCGCGATCGAGGGGCGGAGCGGCGGGGTGTTCGGGAAGGGTGGCCTCCCATGTCGCGCCGCGTGGCCGGCCTTAGTAAGGGGAGGCGGTTTCGACCGTTGCGGCCGGCCAGCGGCGGCGCGGGCTCCTCGGGGCGGGGCGGGCCCAAATTTGGCGACCTGATTTTTTTTGAGGTGTCTTTGGCGACCTGATGGCAGATGATGCCAGCGCGGTCCCACCTGGCAGAGAACACAGTCCTGCTAAGACGGGCTTTGTTGGGCCTGATGGGCTATCCAGAGATGAACGAAAGCAAATGGAGCCCACTTCAGCTAAACCAAACCTCGCCGATTCGCTCACGGCTCGAGTAAGACGAGAGAGTTTTAAAAATTAAAAGCAATGTTTTAATTATCCTGGAAAGCAATGTTTTAAAAGCAAGTTGGCGTCCAGTGGAGAGCAGCAGCACAGCACTGTTAAAATGCTCTGCTGTTGCTCCAAATGAGAACACGCAAGTTATGAGTATTTTGCAGCTGTAGCGGGGTGATGATTTTACTAGTACAACAACAGGCAGTCGAGGCCCAATTACAGCAAGGTGCTTATATCTCATAATATTGTTGCTCTGAAGAAATTCCAGTACTCAACTTTGGGACCTGATTACACTAAACTACTATACATTTTTTTTAAAGAAAAAGAAAACTTGCTCACACAAGGGCGATCTACAGTCCCAGTGAACAAGGTAGAAGTGAACATTATTATGTTTGGAAGATCTGTCTATAAATTAGGTGTGGCCAGTCAGGAAGGACTCAACGAACGGAATCATATCTAGAATTCTAGATGTTGTGTACACATTGATCTAACCACAAGATTGACAAATAATACAGACCTGTTCACAGCGATCTACTATTATACGGATACAGTTTTCTTTTAATGCTGCTAAGAATGTCTCTGCAAGTCATTGCAGCATGTATTTCCGCGTGGACACTTGACTCAGAATAGGAAAGGGGGCCAAAATTAGTCAAGTTCAATTCAGAAAAAGAAGAAACAAGTTCTAGTCAAGAGGTGAGCATTCCGAAACCAATAGCTGAATACACCAAGAACAAGACCAAAAAGAGAAGGTTACAGCGGTATTAATTTAATCAAGGGAGAGGTATCGACCTGTTCTGTACAGTTGATTACATCCTCAGCCCAACAAATCAGGGTTATTAAGCACTATCAATGCAAAATCAGGCTACAAAGCTCGTCAATGTGCCCCTCACCTACCTACCTACCTCTACCTAGATACATACACAGACACTTGAATTTGAGCACCATCCAGCCCTAATTTTCCTGTTTAACAGCGACATGACAATTAGTCACCCTGTTGTCTCTCCCTTCTCTGCTGGTTGTGATAGATACTTATCAGCATAGTGTAGAAGCCGCCGCATCCTTAGGACCATGTCACAGTGGAAGGGCAGGCCAGTGCGCCTTTCTGTGTACACAGGGCTTACTGTCAACCAAGAAAGGGAGTGAAGCTCCGCGGCCACAGCTTCCAGTACATTATGCATCTCCATCTCACAGTCACGAGTTGTTTCCTGAGTGAAGTTCCTTGCCTGTTTGCTCATGTTGCTGCCACCACTCCCTCGGCTCATCTTTTCTTGAACAGTGGCAATGCTGCCTCCATAGTGATCAATGATGCTAACTGAGAGAACAGAGGGTTTTTCATCCTTGGTGAGACGTGCAGAGTCCCTCCTTACAGGTGGGACGGCTTTGGAGACGACATAGCCCGTTGATAAGGGAATTGCAGTCCCTCTGCTGTGCAATAGATGGGCAAGCGGTGGTGACTCTGATGTAAGGCATGTCGGGAGCTGTAATGTTGCAGGAGAAAGGTATCTCATACTTGGTGAGGGAACTAGGAGATACGAATGTGATGCTGGCATTGACCCAATGGATTTTACAGGAGTGAAACCTTCCAAGTAACTCGAAGGGCCACCGCTGCCTTGATTCCCTTCACCTGCGAAAAGGGTCACAATTTGACAAGCTTAATATCTTTTACTATTGATTTCCTTACTTATATAGTCATGTTGTCGGTTAATAAACTGTTGTAGGTTGAAATGATTTTTAAGTGGTCAATAAGTAACAAGTAATTAATCTGTGTTGCAACAAAATGCATCACTGAATAGATATCCACATCAAATGGGCATAAAAGTGGTATCTTCTGGACTATTTTAATATATACAATGGTCTATATACAGGAGGTCCTTACCAGAAACAGGTCTGGTCAACAGATCTGCTTGGCACGTGAGATGCAAGGAATGATCTTGGGAAACTGCAACCAAACTGATGCTGCGAACTAAGTGCAGTGATCCCCTTGAAGTGTCCATTCCAGTTTGCTCCACAAGGATCTGCTTTTTGTTGCCAGATTGTCCAAGTGCACCTTTCATGAAGCTTGATTTTGGATGAGGGCTGTACAAAGGGTTTGGTGAGGAAGGCATGTTTCTATCTTGGATTAAGGCCATGTCTTGCTGCTGGAGTGTAGGACCATTAGAACTAGGTGGAATACCCTCAGGTATGGATCGACGTAACTGCACAGGCCACTTCTTGACTTCATTACCGCCAAAAGAGTATATTGCCTTTTGCCATTCTGCAGACAAAACATATTAAATAATCGCATTAGTCTCAAAACAAAAGGTATCTGAGTTCCTCATGATAAACTAAATAGTACCTTGAATTTCAAGTTCAAGGAAACCTCCAATACGAGTTATTATGACATCTCGTGGTCTCATATTGCTAGCCTCAGGTGAAGACGACATTATTTGACAACCTTGCTGTAGAATTTGGATGAAAAGACTTTGGAGAACTTTAGTGTCTTGGCGGCTACTAATACCACCAAAAGGAAATATTAAGCTATCCAATAATTCTCCTCTAGCATCTGTCCAAATGCATACTAACCATCGCCAGTCCTCAGTCCAACCATAACAGCAATGAAGACTAGCTGCACTGTCACTCTCGGATACATCAAGTAGAGGGCTCACTCCACTATCAGAGTTACTTCCTGACATTGAGCCATAAACCCTGCCGCCACCTGCATCTGCTCCAGATTTTGACGGTTCCATTAAAGAATTAAGATCGGCAGATCCAGGGTCTGCTAGTATGAAAAGTGGCTCAAAGGCATATTTCCTATCATCCTGAGCACATAAATCTGGCATCTTACTTGGGTCCAGCAGTCCTCCAGAACGAGCAGGCTGCCATGAGTTATCCCATGTTGCCGACCTCATGGATGCATCAAAATCTGTTTCTCGGGAGAGAGTTGGCCCAGACATTCGAGGAACTAAACATTCTTTCCAGAGAGTAGGAGCAGGTGATGTAACATGCATCATTGTAGACTGCGACCTACCCAAATAAGTTGGTGACTGAAACATGTCGCTTGTGGAGACAGCCCGTGGGATTCGCCGTGCCTTGTTGTACACTGTGAATGCTATGTCCTTCAAAACAGCAAGCTCCTTGTTTGGCTTATCAATTCTCAGTACAGTTTCAATAGCAACAATCTGCAAGACAAGCTTAGGTATACTGAACCCGGATAGCATAACAACATTTGATGCTGATGCTTCATCTGCAGAAGCACTGCTATTTAGGGCTTTGGCAACCTGTGAATATAGCGACTTTGTTTCCCTTTCCGGGGATGAAATAACATACCCAAGAGCAACAGAACATTCTACTAGCGTCTGAAGAATTGCACAAGGTTCTGGAAATGGGCAAACTACATAAATTACCTGCATGGATCAAGGGCTACTGGTGTTAAAAATAAGGTGAATAATTTATGATGTTATGAATATTGTATCATTATGAGGGCTCTAGGCCAGAATATATCCACTGCAGGTTTGTGCATATACAAAACCTACAGCTAAGAAATACAAAAAAATGAATATACTTGAACAAAATTGTCAGACACATAAATTATCATCCTTCATCCAAGTGGAATTCAATAATTTCCATGTGGATACTCTTAGGTTCTTGGGTCATCCCGGGCCTTCTAAACAAGACCAGAACTGTATTTCTAGTCCATAATACTACCAGGTAAAAGATTTGATATCAAATCAACCAAGACAAGGCAAGAATAAAATATCATCATAAATATCATGCGATGTTAAAAAGTTCCTAGCATTGAAAAGAAGTTCCACAAAATAAAATTGACAGACAAAAATGTGAACAAATTAAAAGGTTGAATCATTTCCATTCCCAGGAAAACATGATAATTAGGTTGAAATACATATCATAAGGAATATGATGTGGTCCTGCTTTGCTACAAAGAATGCAAGCATGTTGAAGCAGCAAGCTTGGGCCCCTCCGCATCCAGTATCTGGTGCCATGGTTGGCAATTAGACAAGAGTAGTGAGGATAGACAAGAGAAATTGATTTCTTTCTTGTCTGTTTCAATTAAGGGATCTATTAACAACACATGCATATTGTAATCGTATACTACATCAATGCCTTAAGAGGAAGTGAATACTACGGATTTATCCATGAGACCATTACAGGAGCCCTGGTTATGGTAGCATCAAGAAAGAAGAAAGTTCTATGTGCACAGATGAAAGTAACAAAAGAACTACAAAACAATACCAGAAAACATAACCTCTGAGAATCGTTCTAGCCTATAGCACAGATGAAATATTCTCATTAAAGAAATGCCTAGACTAAATATACTCACTTCTCGTCTGCAATAACAATTGTTTTTTATCTGAAAAGAAAAGGGGAAAAGCACTGCAGAATTGCAAAAGATTAAACAACCAAGGTAGATGGAATAGAAAGAAAACATGAACATAACTATGCAGAGTACCACTACAAACCATTCCGATAGGAGAGAAGCAGCTATTTTATTGTTAAGTTACATGAATCAGATCAGTAGCAAACGAACAAAAAAGGAAAAAGGCCTTACTGTGCAAGGTCCACTACTGCTCTCTTTCTGGTTTGTAGAGATGTTTGAAGTCAGCTTTATATCCTTAAGTATCTTTGAAATAGATGTTACAAAGCTTTTCACACTCCAATGTTTTGAAAAAGCTTGAAGATAGTCACTTGTTGAACTGATGGGACTTAAATGGCCGCAGCCAACCTTCTTCAACTGTTCAGGACACTCAACTAGAACAAGTCCTGAAGGCAAATATTTTCCGGGAGATAGTTCCATTTGTCCTCCATTGTTTTGTGGTGAATGAGCTCCCAGTTTGCAAACTTCATAAACTACAGGAACACAAAATTAATGATGGCAAATGCTATTAAAAAGTAAAAATGCTTAGCATCATAATGAACAGAGGTTTGGAGATTAAGATCTTGCTAATGTATATAAATCTGCTGGAGTGACAAAACTATTTCTTGCCTACATCAATCATGTTGTACTGTTGTCAAAAAGGGAGGAATAAGTG
Organism: Bothriochloa decipiens; assembly: GCA_023333625.1. Classification (NCBI taxonomy): domain Eukaryota; kingdom Viridiplantae; phylum Streptophyta; class Magnoliopsida; order Poales; family Poaceae; genus Bothriochloa; species Bothriochloa decipiens. Next base: position 3,708,177 of record CM041632.1, read on the forward strand.
AATCATGTCTATGGTGACATCTGGTTTATGTTAAAAATACAACGTTATGAGTGTCCTCTTTGAGTTTTAAGTACCAAAAATTCTGTCTAAAAAGCATATAAACTTATGTTTATGTATTTACATTAGGCTGCATGTATTATGAATTGGCAATTATTTAGGGATGGACTCAACACAGGAAGTAGCTTATATCAGCAATATATTCATGAGAAATAACTAAAGAAAATATGGAGCAAGAGAAACATGACTTACCTGTTCCAAGCTGTATGAAAAAATCAGCCGCTGCCGAAGTCAACAAATCAATATCAGGGCAAAGTGCATAGTAAGTAACCTAAAAGAGAGAACAGATGAAAAATCAATGAATCAAATATATTAATCTAGAGTCACTAACTGCATATGAATACAATGTTATGCTGCTGTGCCATTTGCACTATGGTGTCTTTGCTGTTACAAAAATATTCATGAATCCAGCTAAAAACATTGCTAAAAAGATAATTTTAAGTAGTTAGGCCCTATTTGGAGAATTTTTTGTTTCCCCAAAAGCAGCATGAAGGGAGAGGAGGTAGTGACAGAACACTGCCAAACTAATCTTACAGGCTTTGGCAAGGCATAAGGTTCAAAAGGAGCTTTCTCCCACGTTTTAAGACTATTCACCGAGGCCTTTAACCAATCATCCTGGTAACTGCAGTTTTAATGCTTGCATCAGTAACTCATCGTAGAATGAAGTCATAAAACAATTCATGGAAAAGAAAAGATACACTACCCGACTAGCATAGAAGGTGAAGGGAGGACAGCAATGGTTGGTCTGACACGGTGATATCCCTTTTGGTACTCTACATCTGAATTGCCTGCAGTGACACATAAATCTCCTGTGATATAAATTGTCGTCTCTTCCTCCCCTTGGCAATATTATTTCTGTAGCAGAATTATCAAGTTCAGAGTGAAGGTCACAGTAGGTATACCTCGATTGCTACTGGTCGGCTGGGGCGGGCTCATTGAATCTCCACCAATGGACAGTGAACTTGATGGCTCCAGGATATCACCAGTGGAGTACTGAAAAGAGTATGCATCTCCAGTACCTGCAGACTCAGCTGCATTGCCTCGACCCCTGCACCAATCAATTACTGATAATGGGCCATCCATGTTTCCAAAGGCAGCTTTCAGAGATTGTCTTATATCTGACTGCAACAAGCTAATCATGGATGACTCCAAAACCTGTACCCAAAGGTGACTGAACATGAATACGGAATATGGAGAAAGAATGTACTGCACAAGTATACAAGAACAACAACAACATAGCCTTTTGTCCCAAGCAAGTTGGGGTAGGCTAGAGATGAAACCCAAAAGAGGCATGAAAACAAAAAACACATAAATGGTATAAGAAAAAGATTACGATTCAGGCACGTTAATTGCTAGTCTCCAAGCGCTCCTATCCATAGCTAAATCCTTAGGGATATTCCACTCCTTAAGGTCTCTCTTAACCTACTCGTCCCAAGTCAGAAAAGGAAGCGAGCACGAGATTTTACCTCAGCAGAAAGTGGATCAACTAAATCAACACCAGCGCAATCCTTTGAATGGCATGTTCCTAATAGGCCACCACAGCCAGCATGTACCATAGAAGGATCACAAGAAAATCCACGTCTCTTTTGCTCATCCAGGGAAAGCCAGAAAAAGGAACCATCCCCGTCATCCATATCAAGTGACATATCAACAAATGAAGTAGATTGTTGAACAAGCAGAGCCATGGCAAAGAGAAGATCTACAACAGGCTGTCTTTGTATAGACAGACTTTGGCTTGCACCAGCTAATGTGTTAGCAGACAAAGACTCAAGAGATTTTGGCCCTTTAGGCGTAACAACAGGCCTCCAAACTCCCACATTGTCCATTAAGGATCTGTCAAACATTTCATGATCAACATCACTAGATAACCTTACAGTCGTAACTTCTTTTTTTCTCATGTCATACTTGGGGGTGAGATCTGATTTGTTGCTGACATTTGTCTGCATAAAACTGGATGTTGCACTGTTAAACTCGGCAGACGCTTTGCTTCTCAGAGACAATAGTGTATGCCTAATTCTGCACATGGCAGCCTGGAACGTGATGCATTCAATTTCAGTTGCCAGAGCAGTCTTCATAGACAGCAGAAAATAGCCAGCATTGAACATGTTGTCACTCTTCTTTTGTGAAACAAGAGAAGAACTAAATGATGTCACACCAGAAATAGGTGACGACGTTTCTCCCTTAGAGGGCTGTATGTCAGTAATCTTTAAGCTCTTGCCACTCTCTTTCTTCCCACCTTGGACGAGTGTGTATAAGTTTGAGGAACCAACATCATGTAAATGATTACCAGATGTTAGTTTAGAAGGCTTATCTGGCTTGTCTCCTGTGGACTCAATTTGAGAGCTTTGTGCAACATCGTACGAATAAACTCTTGAACTAAAACTAGAACTGCCTGGTTTCTTTGATCTGGGGAAGTATGGATTTGTAAACAAGGATGTTGGGGCCTCAACAATAGAAATTTCAACAGCTGCATATTCTGGAGCAAATGTGAGCTTTGCTTCAGCTTTGGCGAGATAATCAAATCTTCCAGATGATAAAACTAATGAGTTGGACTGTGCAGGTGTTGCAGTATCTTTATGAGGTTCTTGAACTTTAGAAACAACATCCTGAGCAGGGGCCATAATTTGGTGGTCAAATGCATCCAAAGATGTGAAACCAACAGGAGAAAGCCTTTGTTCAGGGATATCCATTGCTGTTGATGGACTATCTGTGAATGTGACATCTCCACAGTCTGAAGAAGGAATTACTAGAGCATGTGATTCAGCAGTACCTGGAGGCTATATGAAATGGAATTTTCAGTTACATGAATTAATACTACAGGTAAGACACGGAGATGCCATTCTAAACAGCCATGTCATCATAGGGGGCTTGTATTTCCCCATCATCAAAGGTAGCATGCTAACTCCTTAAGTAAAACTTATATGATGATAGTTTCCCTATCATCAAAGGTAGCATGCTAAATCTTAAAAAAAAAACAAGGAGCAGATAACTTTGATAATCATTTCATGCCAACTAGCTAAAGTATAAAAGGGGATGAAAATGCACACTATAAGAAATTTCTTTCACCTTTTAGTGACATCACAACTTAATGCTTTTCAATCAATGAGTTCAAATTATGATGAACTCTTAACAGAGGTCATTGGTTATAACCTAAACAATATAAAAAGCAGTAGTGAAGTAGTTGGTTAAAATAGAGACAAGGCACCAGTACTCCAGTAGTAAATTTCTCTTTTAACATTAGTGTAGCAATGCAACAGTATTGAATGCAACTCAAATAGTCAATAGAGTTTATTACAGTTGGCAGATTGTGACTGATGACATATACATGTCTGAATTAAAATGTACTGGATTTGAAATGTCATATAGGCGGTCATTCTATCATAAGCTCATAGCCATTTAAGTTGAGTTCAGCATAATCACAGAGCTCCTCATACTTAATTAGGTCACCATTTGAATGTTATATTAATGGTTCCGAAGGTAAATAAATTACTACAAGAAGGATATAGAATACCCACCTCACCAAAATCTAACTCCTCTTCTTGAAAGAAGTCACTAAAATCTCCAAACTCTGAGAGAAGTATATTGATGTCCATAACAACACCCTCATCATCCCAGCCCCAAGAGCGTCCAACTTGACCATTCGCATCTTGTATGTTTTCACAAACATCTTTGCCAGTATGAGAAGAAACTTCTGTTACTTCAGAATGAGGCCGCTTAGATACCTAATTACACAAAGCATCATAATTATATTAATGCCTCTACATTCAAGTGAATACAAACATTGCTTATAACTTATACGGCCGGTGCCAAAAAAAGAAATGGTTAACATCTCAACATGTGCACAGCAAGCTCCATTAAGGCAAGAAATTACAGACAACTCTGACGGTTTAAGCATTAAAGGAAGAAACACATGGTGAAGGGCCACCATTTTATCTAAGCAGAGCTCAAGGCAGATTTATATTTGCGCACAGATTATTAGTCACGCACTCACGCAAAATATTAACATGCAGGAATCTGGCCTAGTTGAGTCAGAACATCGGTGTACACCATCATCAACCAAGGTGGTCATGGCTCTCTTCCTCAAAAGAAATCTATGTGAGAATTGAAATATATACAACAGTGTATAACCACTCCATTTATGATTTATCTATTATTACTAAGCAGCTTTGTGTTTCATTTTTAATTGCAACCAAAATATAGTGCTTAAAATTATCATGTATTTTTAAACCAAAATTATGAATATATTAAGTACTCCATAGCAAAAGCTATGTATCCAGAAAAGCTAGAACGACTTGCAATTTGGAATGGAGTAAGTAGGTCAGATCTTTTTCACATTTCTGTATCTCTTTGAGGATGGCTAAAAAAATTCTCAATGGTATAAATTGTGCCCCACAAATAAAATAAGAATATAGTCACTCATACTTAATTATTTATTACTTCAAGCGCTATGCATTTAAAAGAAGAGAAGGCTGATGGTATATTAAGTCAGTCTGTCCTCTCTTTTGCATTTGTACTACATTCAAGATGGTTAGTAAAAAATTAAAACTCAATATTCACATGGATAATCTTCCATACATCACAAGTATATCACACAATCCAATAACTTGTCGAGAGAAAAGAACACCATTTTGTGTTTTAAATACAGGAAAAAGGTCAACTCAGTATACTGAAATATATGTGTAAAGAAGGAATAGATTACCATCTTACTACCAACATTATCATTGTTGGCTGGCATATCAGACTGACGACCGGACATAGAATCAGCATCAGCTATAAGATCACCTTCAGTAGCAACTGCACGCTCACTTCCATCAGAAGTGCTACTCACACTACTAATACTGCTAGCCAAGCTGTTGCACTTGTTTTTTTTCCTTCTTAGTCTCAGATAATTAGAATTGACTCCAAGTCCACAATAAGATCCAAGGAAAGAGCTGTTAACAGAGGACACCAATTAAATTAGGAAAAATTATGGACACAACAGAGGTTACCAGCACATATAATAAAAAACAACGGAAACACCATATTGAACAGTTTACTAATATTTCTTGGGTATGATCAAACATGATTTGAATTTTACATGGTAGAAATAAATTTGTTTTTTGGTAGGAATTTAGTGTGTATGAACTATGGTCCATCAGCAAAAGGCATATACAATTCTAAAGAGCTCTCAGATGTACTGGTAATACTCTAAAAGTCTAAATCTAATAACAAGTTCAGAGCCTGCCGATGGTTCTAGCTCTTGAGACTTGGGAGACTGAGACCACAATGGAGATTCACACATACACAGATCATGTTCTAGCCACCAACTCAAGTCACAGGAAATAAACAGGAGAGTATGGTGTTCAGTTGCCCATCACTCCATCAGTAGTTTAGATTATCAGCAGCACAAAACAGAAGACAGTTAGAAAGAGAGGGTAAAAGTTAGCAAAGGATCATGGGTTGAGAGAATAGAAGTGCACGAGAACAAAATGCAAGTGTTTTGATTTGGTTTCTGAAAACAAAAAAAAAACTGTTATTAACTCTTTCAAGCAGTGGGTTGAGATTATACTAATCCAGTCAAACACAAAGTAACTTAAAGAGGATTTGGAATACGTACAACCAATGGTTAGGGGACACCAAGTGCAAAGGTTTTTTTTTTTTGCAAGTGCTGATTTTCATGGAGCTTCTCAATTTATAGAGAACATCGTGAGTGGACAAACATGTTTACAACAAATAATCGATTCTCACTTTAGTATCATCGATAGAGCATGCCAAACAACAAAAATAATTTGAGACTGACCTGTTCTGAAAGTAAGAAGACGGAGAAAAATTCCAGAACGGCCATGCCTCCCATGATGAACTTCCCAGCGAGCCCTGTAAACACATTCTGCAAAGAACAAAATATAAGCCATGTCCGCTACAATTGTTGCAAGAAAAAGAGTAAGACTAGTACCTTTTGCTCGAAAAACGAACAAATGCTTGATGGACCATAGGTACCAAAACAGCCTCAGGTGGGTAAATAAATGTCCTCTCAAGAACTGGAAGGCTATCAGGTGATTCTACCTTACGCTGTCCATCAGCACCAACCTGAGCATCCTTCACTGGATCCAATTCTTTTTTTATCTGAATATGCTCAGACCCAGAAACTTTGTCAGCTGAAGCAGCTGGAAAGCCAAGTGCAACTTCAACATAGTAGCTTTGGCCTCTCAGCTGGCATACAGTAGGTTGACTAAAACCAGGTAAATTAGGTGCCGATGATTTGCTGCAATTGTTAAAGGAGCTTAACATGAGACAACACTGTCAAAGTGAACAATCTGTTCATATGAACATCTTTAAAAAAATAACTCAATACAAAATAATTTCATAAAAACATCTAATGAAACTAATACAAGTGCTTGCTTGCAGATTACATTGCAACCATCTCAATCAGTGGGGAATAATGATTTTTCTTTTGAGAATATTTGCACACATAGATGCAGAATACTAGCTTAGCGTAATAATAAATTTGACTTTTTTTTTAAATACCTTGAATATACTTGTTTTACAAGATCGCTTGGACAACAACCGACAAGCCTACCCAGCATCCCACTAGGAGCAACAACAACTGCAACATTCAATGTAATAGTCATGAAATAAACACAAAGCACAAATTATATAAATGGTGGGAACAACAGAGAAAGGTGAAATTACATATCAATCAAATAAGTCGAGGGCAGAAAATTTAGTAAAAATCAGTAGAATCTTCTTTATTCTTGAGAACTGACTAGTATTTTAGAAGTAAATGTCTCACTTCAAGACACGACTCCAAAGATCACTCTGTCATACTAGTCAAGATGACTCTTTCATACTGTCCTGTTTAAAGAATCAATACTTCCAATAAAGCTAAATCTTTTATCTCAATGGTACGAACATGAAAGAGTGTCCTTGTAAGTTGAGCGGTGAAGAACTAACTAATTACTATCCTACTTTTTCTTTGCTCTGTAACTCGGCAAAAGTATACTTTTTTGTTTATTGACAATAGGATTTCGAAATACGATATACCTGCAGTTGAGTGTTTGCTACATTTTCTCAATGACCAGTTCCTTTGCTCATTGGTCACTGAAGCCTGAAGGTGGTTGACGAGGCAAGTTAACATGGTAGCTTTAAAGAATGCTAGGTTTATCTTAATATCTCTGCACAAAATTATGAACACTGCAATGGAGGGGGTAATTCTAAGATATAACATGTCACTCTTTTAAATTGTAAAGGAAACAAAACCAGAAAAACACCATGAAGCATTTTTATGAATTGGGTTTCGGGCAATACCGTTTTGGATAGTTCAAGTGTTCCCTATGACCCTATCGTAAACAAAATTTGACATTTTTCTGCTTAGTCCTCAAACATATAAATCAGTAAAAAAAAGATAAAGGAAGTTTTTCAAAGCACTGCAATAATACAAAAGAAGCATGACATGAGATATCATTGAGGGATGGAATGGAACAGTACCTGGAAGACCTTCACCAATGGAGGGAGGAGAATGAGTGAGAACTTTCTCTATGTCATCACTACAAAGGTTCCGAACATACCTTGTAGAATATTATTTAAAGTAAGGTCATCAGTACGTATATACACTAAAGAAGATCAACAATATCAGTCATTCAAGGCAATGAGTACTTACCTAGCAGATATTACAACGTGAACAAATATTGCTTCCTCGGTGGCAGCAAAGACAAACTCAACTGTCGGCTGTGCTCTCCTAAAACAATGATAATGAGAATAAGGTAACCAAACAATCTCTTCTGTTCAGAGCATCAACAGATCCGCATATATCATATAATAAAATAAAAGCTAACAAAATGCCACGAAAATCATTGCCAAAACCTATGGTGAAAGGAAAAACAGCAGAAAGTTATAACAGTGCAGTTTGATGATCCAATTAGGACTGTTCAAACAAAGTAGTGTATCAGTATATATGAGCAGAAGCCTATCTAAACACAAGAGTAAGACGCATTACATATGTCATGTCTCGCATAGTATATATATTTAAGTGCAAGATTTCTACTGCCATTTGTGATAAAGTGAGCCAACATATCCTCCAAACCCTAACAAACCAAGCATGGAACTTTAAGTCTTAACAGCTTATCATGCATTGCAAAGTGGAAAAAGAACAGAATAAGCAAATAAAAGTGTAGGAACCTTTGCTAACAAACCTGAAGCTGTTTTGATTTCTTGTAGGTGGGTTGTATTTTGTAAAAACATCACCAAATCTTGCATATGAAAGCCCTTTTAGTGATCTGCACCCAAAAAAACAGGGATCTTCATGTCCAGCCAGCAAAAATATCGATGATTTCTTACTGCAACAATTATTATTAAAAAAATACAAGAATACCTTTCTAAAGAATTTCTTAAAGCCTGAGATAGTGCAGCTGCTACCTCTTCTGAGTTGCCTGGGGCTACCCATAAACCATTTGAAGCAACTACAGAGAAAAATAATAAGCAGTAGGAACATGCAAATACATAAGCACTGGAACACTGGATTAAGACGTAATAAAAAGAAACATCAACCAGAATCAACCTCTTAATTTGTTTACAGCAGGTTGGGCAGTTTCAGATACCGATGAGTGGCAGCCAGGAAGAAACAACCAGAGCTTAATCTTCTCATCTGTAAGTATAGCAAAATCATGTGGTATGCATCATCCAAGACCAAACATAAGGTGAAAGAAAGGTAGATAGGCATTTTGGATCCAATACATATGATCATTACCAGGGTTATGCTCTCCTTGAGATGGATCCCATGGGCCAACAAAGGAATTAGTCCAGGTAGTTAGAAAACCTTCACTTTGTAAGCGAAGATATGCAGAAAGCACAATGTTATTAAGAGCATCTTTCTGCTCAGCCTTTGAACTGAAATACGAACGTGTGATACACAAAACAAGCAAATGATTACAAACATAAATAACGAGTGCCCTTGTTCCCAAAGACAACTAAGATAAAGCAAAAAAGGCCATCAAAGGATAGAACCTCTTCTCAGACGCTGCACTTGCATCGGGTTCGATAGGAAGAAACTGAAACCACGAAACGGTTTGGAGCTCCCCCTGTTAGGACAAAACATAACCATGATATGAATGGCCTAAACAAAACATGAGTTGCAATTTCTGGGTTTGACAAAGTAAAATGTGTTGGCCTGAGCTATAAAATGCTCTGGTCACGGATTCATGGCGTTTCTTGCTTTGTGGTACTTATAAAAGGATTTGTTGCATCATATTATTATCATACAGTGACATTAAGAAATGCATTATGCTGCTCAAAAGTATTTTTTTTAAAAGAAAATGAACTTAAAAATGACCGAGAACCAGATGGTGTGAATCACTTAGCAAGAAGCTACAATTAAATAAAAAACTGGAAAGCAAGCATATTTCAAGATGGAATAAATTGCCAAGTTTTGGTGCTGCACAAATGGAACTGCATCAGATAGTGGAGTAAGGTATGGCTTACTATTTTGAAAATGTTGGTCCACATAGTTATTGCAGAGGCAATGGTGCTGCTTTATAAAATCACCACAGTGCCAGCCTGGAGAGAACAAGATGAAACCCAAAACATGTCCTGCCACAAGTGATGTAAAAAGCTCTAAGATCAAACGTATATGCAGATCCAAAAGAATGAAATAAACGCAAGAAAGAATGGGATAGTTCGCACTCCCTCCGTTCAAAATTGCAAGTCGTTTTACTCAAAAACTCGTCTAGCTTTGACCAAGTTTATTTATACGAAAATATAGATTATAAATCTATCATATCAAATGAATCCACTATATATAGCAATATATTTCATGGGTATGTAATGAGGGGCGGATCCAGTATAGGCATGGGTCTACACATGTACACCCAATAATTTTTGCAAAAAATTCGAAAGTTTGGAGGCTTGTCAGATAGCTAATAGCTTTAGGTTAGGGTTTCGGTGCTCAACTTGAAGGGAAGGGAAGGGAAGGGAAGGGGTGGAAGTACCTGGTGGGTACTCGTCGCCGGCGAAGAGACCAACTAAAGCCTTAGAACCTGGCTTAGCGCGGCGGCGGCCGCGGCGGCGGTCAACCAGTCGTCGGAGAGCGAGAGGGGGCCGAGAGAGAACGCACGAGTAGGGGACGGAAGGGCGAAAATCTTCGCTTCCGACCAGGTCGGAGAGCAGCCACGCTCCGACCCCCCTCCACCCGAACCGCGACAATGCTTTCAGCAAAGGCCCACGCTGGAGCAAGCGGCCCACAACGCCCTGGAGCAAGGGAGCGTGGCCCAGCGTCACGAGGGAGCGCGGGATTCCGTCTACAGCGGCCAGGTCAGGTACGCAAGTTTATCTTCTTTTTTATATATTTCTTTCAGTTTATATTTTATTTTTTATTTTTTGTTATATATTTATTTTTCTTTCAAAGTATGTTTCTCTCTTTCTTAATTTTTTGATTTCGAAGGTCCAGCGGTCCAACTAAGGTAGGTATGTTTTCTTTTTTTTCTTTATAATATTTCTTTCCTCTTGTACTATATGTATGTTTCTTCTTTGTTCTTTCCCATATTTTCGATTTTTTTTCTTCTAACCCCAACGCAGCGTTAGGTCCCGTATGGTTTCTCTTTTGTTTATATTTTTCATTTAATCATTCTTTTATCTATTTTTCCTAGTTATGCTTTCATTGTTTCATATTTTCATGTTTTTTATTTTTTTATTTTTTTATTTTTTGTGATATTTTATTATTATTTATGTTTTCATTTTATATTTATTTCATTGTGGCTAGAAATTCTAAACAGCAAAGTAGCAACAAGAAAGCTAGGTAGAGCTCTGTGGCGAGCGTCGCGCGGGTGGGAAATGTGCGAGCTTGGACAGCCAGGCGAAAATCGGCCCGCTTGAGCACGCGGGACGGAAAGAAAAATTACAGGGTGGTCGGCGCATGACTGCTTGCCATACGTAGCATGACCCACAGAAACGTATATGATCGTCCTTAAGATTTGCCTTGCCTTGTCGGGCTAGGCCAGCCTCGCCCACACGAGCAAGTTGTTCTTGCTCTTCTGCAAAAGCTAGGGAAATTCTTTGTCCAAAGATATTTAGAAATTTTTTGCATAAATAAGTGTGAAGTGATGAGAAAGAACCATATTAGATGTTTATGAAAATAGTTCTATATACACCCGAAATGATTTTATGGCGAAATGGACGGTGGTGTGGCAAGAAAAAAATAGAATTTAAATATAAATAAAACAATAATCATATACAAAATAGATATATATAATAAAATGTAATAAGATGTTCAGTGTGGCAAACAGATGAAAGAGTCGAGGAAGAGTAGTCTTCAGTGGAGTTGAGGAAACTAAAATATGTAGTATACGCAGTTAATAAAAACAGTACATGTGAATGTAAAATAGGTAACACATATGACATCATGTAGGGGTGGTTTGAGAAACTAAACCAAATAAAACAATAGGCTAGAGAAAACTACAATGATGATGATAAAATTCGATCAGCATACAAGATATCTAAATTTCCTTAACGACAATTGTCATCTCTCATGTGCACTGGTTTTAAGTCTAAAAAATGTAGTGACAATAATTTATAGGGGGTAAATTGGGAATTAATGAGCAAGATAGAAAAAAACTAAATTACAGAAAGAATTAAATTCTAAAAAGAATAGAAAATAATTAAGAATCATGTAAAAAAGGAAAACATGTTAATAAACGGTTAATGTAGTTTAGTTGTTCAAATAGCCATGATTTCTTAATGAAAGCATTGTGGTTGTAGTATGAGTATTAATTTGAACGATTTCGTTACCAAAAGTATATTTAAATGAACTAAATGGGTATTAGTGTCACGGAAAATGAAAATAAATATATTAGCTTAGAAAATAAAATAACAAATAAATGGGATGAGTCAATGATGTTTTTAGGAAAACATGAAATAAGTATGAAATAATTTGGTGCAACTGTAGTTGGAATTATGAAATATTTGCATCTAATAACAAGACTTCATGACCAAACTAGAGGTGATGAGACAATAAAAGAGAAATAATCTGAGTTAAGTATGCCGTTGTAGAACTAAATAATAAATGAGACTAATAATCATGTTGTTAGAAAAATGTGAAACAAGTATAAAATAGTTTGGAAATCACAGCAGACAAATAGAGCTACTGATGAAGAAGCTGCAGGAAGCAAGGGAACCATCGAGGATCAGATGGATGTGAACAGCAGGAATGGAGACGGTGGAGTCGTAGGCCCTATCCCATCAACACTTCTAACACATAAAGATGAAGTATCAATTCAGGAATCAGGAGAACACTTCACACTCAGAGTAGTGACTGTGCCTCCACAAAGGATGGTGTTGACAAGATCAATCAAGCGAAGTTAGAGCGTCAGGATAAAGCATATGATAGTATGGCTGTTGATGCTGGGCCCCGGGAAGAGAGCAAGGATGAACTTGCACCTGTTGGTGCCAGCATAAATGAAGAAAACACTACTCTGTATCTTTGGATCATGCTGCCTCAAAGGAGGACGAGAAGGCATGGCTCCTGAATGAGATAAAATATTGTTTGATGACGGGACGGCTACGGCTGATGATGAAGCCGAGTACTAAAGCAGCGTCATGTGCTGCTTCCATCTTCCATCCATGGATTATTACACGACACCAACCATTTTTTACAAGGTGGCAAGAGTACAAGATGCACATTTGTCACCCCGCCTCGTTCTATGCCTCACTATTGGACCCTTAAAGCAACTCCAATAGATTTGATAAAATGGATGGTTAAACTT
>CM041632.1:3744054-3756234 GCA_023333625.1 Bothriochloa decipiens
CCCCCCACTGCCGCCTCCCCCTGCGCGGTCCCCGGCCACGGCGGTCCCCTGCGGCGGCGGGGCAGGTCGGGCGCTGTGGGGATATGACCCCCATATACCCTCGCGACTATACTTGGGCCGCACCTTGAAGACGGCCTAGCCCAAGATGAAGACGTACGGCACGCGACGTGCACCGCACGATATAGCAATAGTACCAACTAGGCTACTTTGATTGTAACTATGTCCCTTCGAAATATATAAGGAGGGGCAAAGGTCCCTAGACAGACCAGACATCCTACTTGATAACATCTCTATATAGAGACGCAGCAGAGGCGCAGGACCTAAGGTATAGCAATAGTACTCTGATACTCATTAATACAGCAGCAGAGACGCAGGACCTAGGGTTTTACGCTTCATAGCGGCCTGAACCTGGATAAATCCTTGTTTGTCTTGGTTGTTTGTGTTGCGTCTCACATCCGGTTTGTAGGTCTTAGCGCTTTCACTATAAATCTACTACCTCGGGGTATCCCGTGGTAGACTGCCAAGGAGATATCGTCGACAGTGGCGCGCCAGGTAGGGGGTGCGCGATTGGATCATGAGGCGGGCCAGATGATTTTCTTTCCTGCTTCCATGGAGTTCGAGGCAGGTCTGACCTTCACCGTCGGCGCATTCACCGACCACCGGCGTAGCGACGATCACCGGATCCGTGGAGGCGGTGGAGTCTGCTTCGGCGCCAATGTCATCGACCACCTTGCCGACAAGTCTGCTCCAGCAATTCGTTGACAGCTTTATTGGTGGGTCGATCTAGATCGATCCGCCGAGGACGGCTTCACCACAGTTCATCGCCGTCGGCGCGGACATACGAGCCATACCAACCACTCGAACCGTCCAGATTCAAATCTAGCCGCGGACCGACCACCACCCGAGCAACCAGCGCCATCGTCGTGAGACATCGTTCATTAGCTTACACTGCACGTCAGCCCCATGTGTTTTCCCTCGTCGAGGAAAATCTGCATGTACGGATTCTCCAGCAGGATCCGATCGGTTGCATGCCAGCCTAAACGGCGTTCTTTGTCACGTTTCCATAACGGACAAGAAGCATATATACGTATATATGCCATGCAATGTCTTACGGCAAGAAGACAAGTGCATTAACGCATCTACTAAAGGCGTGCAAGGGACAAGTCGATCTCTTTCGAAGATGACGCATCTCAGCTAGGCATGAGACCAAGCTAAGTCAAATGCTCCGTATTCAGTTTCCAATCTAATATCGTCAATTCTCTGTATCTAATATCGTCAGATGCTCGTCGTTGTTCTACGTCGTGTCGATCTCATCGGCAAGCCTCTGCACAACGACACCATGTCGCCGAGGAGGCCGGTCCCAACATCAAGCAAGCCGCGTCGAGGCATGCTGGATCGACCACATCCATCTGCTCGACCACGACGACAACGCGTCTTCAAAGAGACAAGCTAAGCTTATTTAAAAAATTATTTATCGTCTTCTTTTTGTTATAGCTTTGCATCCGTACATCAATATATCATACACGCGTCCTGCATAAGTCATAATTAAATTTTGTTTCTTACCCACCGAGAACGGCTTGACAAGGCACTGTCTTGATCCTCTTACGATGTGTTACAGCTCTACGCCACATGGCACTAGGAGATTCGGTAGTCGCTCTCTAACAGTACTAGGTACCTAGTGATCCTGTCGGTCCTACGCTGTTCACTAGCGCATCCCTACGTCACCTACGAAGTTAGCTCGCTTCGAGGGCAGGGGCAAAACTTAATTGTTGACATTTTTATACGACTACATATCAAAAATGGCACATATATTTATCGCCCGCTTAAACATGTCTACTTAAAAATACATCAGCCTGCTGATTTTCTCTCCGGAGATAAATTATTTGTACATCATATACTACCGCTCTTCGTGTTTATTTTTCAGGATAAGGTTTGATTGCCGAGCACACTCCGTACGCTTAGAGACTGGATCAAGGATCATCGTCCAGGTGGTCACGCCACCTGGCACACGGACTGCACCGCTGACCAGTTTGGCTGCTAGGAGCTTATCACCCTGTTGGTCCAACTGCTCGTCACCATGGCTCTGTGCCACGCACCGCACACCTCATCTCCGGCCTCGTGCTGCTCGGGGACTCCTCCGTCGCTCGGCTAGGTGCCACGCACTGCACAGCCTCGTCTCTGACCTCGTGCTGCTCGAGGACTCGTCATCGTCGTTTTGGCTTGGTGTCACGCACCGTACAGCCTCATCTTCGTCACCACGGCTTGGTGCCACGCACTGCACAGCCTTGTCTCCGACCACACGCTGCTTGAGGACTCATCATCATCGCTCGGCTCGGTGTCACGCACCACACAACCTCAGCTCCGTCGCTCGGCTCGGGTCCACACACCGCACAACCTTGTCTCTGACCTCGTGCTGCTCGGGGACTAATCATCGTCGCTCGACTCGGTGTCACGCACCACACAGCCTCGCCTCCGTCGCTCGGCTCAGTGCCATGCACCGCACAGCCTCGTCTCCAACCTCGTGCTGCTCGGGGACTCGTCATCGTCGCCTCGGCTCGGTCTCACACACCGTACAGCCTCGTCTTCGTTGCCACGGCTTCCATATCACGGTCGAGCTGGGCATAAAATGGCTCCTGGTATACAGTTATTTTGCTCTGGTCATTCACCAAAGTCAACAAAGATCACTAGGATACGGTCAACGAGAAGATGGATGCCTATGTGGCCGAGATACGAACAAGTTCTATACGCCAGCCGTTCTCGGTGTCCCTCGACCCGATCGAGCCTGTGCTCCGATTAAGACTTACCTGGGGACTACGCATTCGACTTGCCATCCAGAGGTGTCTATGGACTAGCGGTTCTCGGTGTCCCTCGACTCGATCGAGCCTGTACTCCGTCCAGGACTTACCTCGGGATTGCACATTCGACTTGCCACCCGGAGGTGTCTACGGACCAGCGGTTTTCAGTGTCCCTCGACCCGATCGAGCCTGGGCTCCGTCTAGGACTTACCTTGGGACTACGTATCGACTTGTCACTTGGCACTGACTATGGACGAATTTCTTCTATATTGAGTTTTTTCTTAAAAGCTCGATACAACATATTCCATCTTCCATGAAGCTTGGGGACTATGTGGGCCCACGTCACCTCACGGTGACTGGGCCTATCCTTTCTTGGATTATTCACGTTAGCATTTCAGTGATCTCTGTATCACGTGTTAACATGGGCACACGTCCCAAGGACGTGAAAAGCTTTTTTCTTTTTCTTGGAGCACCACACATCTTTCGACAGGCCACCTTCCTTGACAGAAACTGTGGTCAAGAGCAGACTTACAAACTGCTCGGGATGAAGCTGGTCGGCACTACGTGGTCAACATCTTCACTGGTCAGCACTACGTGGTCTACATCTTCACTCCTCAGCACAGGTCAAGACGGTGACTCCCTTAAGATACATGGTGCTCGGGAACTAGCTGTAGGGATATGACCCCCATATACCCACGCGTCTATACTTGGGTCAGACCTTGAAAACGGCCCAGCCCAAGATGAAGACGTGTGGCACACGACGTGTACCACACGATATAGCAATAGTACTAACTAAGCTACTTTGATTGTAACTATGTCACTTCGAAATATATAAGGAGGGGCAGAGGTCCCTAGACAGATCAGACATCCTGCTACGGATAACATCTCAATACAGAGTTGATCTCCATGATCTCTCTTGTAATCCAGACCTTCGTGTTCTGGGACGATCTAATCTTTCATCTCTTTGCACTCCGATACTCATCAATACAACAGCAGAGAAGCAGGACCTAGGGTTTTACGCTTCATAGTGGCCTGAACCTGGATAAACCCTTGTTTGTGTTTGTTGTTTGTCTTGCGTCTCACATCTGGTTCGTAGGTCTTAGCGCGCCCTCGCTGTAAATCTACTACCTCGGGGTATCCCGTGGTAGATTACCGAGGAGATATCGTCGACAGGCGTGGAGCTCTCCGGCATGGTCCACGGCGGCCCCTATGGTGCAGCTCGACCCTGCTCCCCTCCGCGGGCGCGCGGCGGGCCTCGCACCAGCCACCGCGGCGCGCCCCTCCTAGCCATCAATGTGCGCGTCCAAGCTTGCGGCGAGTGGGACGCACGGTTGGTTGAGCTCGCTCCCGTAGGACGGGGGCCTGCGCGTCCATCCTTTGCTCCGTGGGCGAGGCAGGGGCGAGGTCACCGGCGGGCGCGCCTCTACTACATTCCCATCCCTCTGCCCTTCGTGCTCGATCGCGTCGCCGCGTTGGCTTGTCGGCCGCCATGCGTGCTCGCAGTGCGTGAGGCGAGGGCAAGGATGTCAGGCGAGCGACACTCGCGACGGCGGAGCTTCATGGAACAGTGGCCCACCGAGCGCTCGAGGCGGTGCGGCGCGCACATGGATGAGCGGCGGGGCGGCAGAGCTCGCGATGCGGTGGCCTGACGCCTTGAAGGGAGCATGGTGGACTGGAGCGCCGTGAGCTCCACTGCTGCTCCATGGGTGCACTGGGCGGGAGGAGGCAGGGGAAGAGGATGGAAGGACTAGATAGTTAGGAAAAGAATGAGCGAGGGGGTTTATGCAAAATTTAGGTTGACGTGGCTATCTTTAAACTCGTAGTGTGCCGCGGTGAAAGTTCGGGTACCTGGATAATCGTTTTGAAAGTTCAGGACCTACATGGGAAGTGCCTGATAGTTCAGATATCTTGCGTGCAATTTACTCAAAACAAAAATAATAGTTCACACTTGTACAATCGAATTACCTTGGTCAAAAATAGTAGTTAATCGTGCCCAACCGAAGTACCTCAATCAAAACAAGAATTAAACATCAATGCACATCCTAATGTACTTAGCGCATAGCAAATTTCATCATTTTTTAGATAAATCATCAACATAAACATGTGCTCAATTTCAAATTTGATGAATTTTTTTGTCTAATCACATCAGAAGGACTAGAGGTAATTTTTATTATCTAGAAACGTCCAACTCGACCAGGCTTTTCGAATTTGGATGATCTTTTGATGAATCTTTTAGTTCAGATTCTGTGTTAGAAACTAAGGAAGGAGCCAGGAGGGTAGTGTTATAAAACATGTCATCAGCGGTTAGGACCTTACTCTCTCCGTCTCTCATGATCACTGTCGATGATACCTCATCGGCAGTCTACCATGGGATACCCCGAAGTAGTAGATTGCGGTGAAGAGCGCGCTAAGACCTACGATCCGGATGTGAGACACAAGGCGAACACTGGGTGTTGGGGAACAACTTTGACAAACAAACTTCCATCACAAACTTTGGAGTCAAGGACAAACTTTTCGTTATAAATATTTAAGACAACTCAATATTCGGCGAAGATGACGTGGACACTTCGCTGTGATTATTTCAAACTTCGCATATAGTTTTTCACATGTTTCAGGTTATCTGGCAAAGATGACTTCGCTAAACTCCTGTCGACCAGTGAAGCTGAAATGGCGGCTTCACACAAAGGATGAACGAGGTTGTGAGTTAAATTGGGAAATCATGATCAAGTCCAAAGTTGCTTAAGGAGACAAAAGGAAAGGGGCAAAGTGTGTTTCACCACTTCGCCGATATGCTTTCTAGCTCAATGTATAGAAGGTGCCATGACTAGTTTTGTAATATTCCTTGAATGGCGAAGCTATGGGGGGACTATAAATACCCCCTGGGATGTAAACATTTGGGACAGAATGAAATACAATTGTGATTTGCATATTGTTTTCACCACTTATTCACTTGTGTGATTTTATCATCCCACTTATATGTGTATGATTTCACTACCCAACATCTGGCGCCGACTGTTTGTGTGATCGAAGACACCCATGACCACCAAAATGGAAAGACCCAGTAAAAGAACAGCTACGGCCGACAACAACGGCGTACAAGATCCAACTATAGAAGATGCAATAGAAACCGAAACCAGACATGTTCAAGAAGAAGAAGAAACTCAGAACGAAGAAATAAAACTCAAGGAACTTGAGGATCAACTCGCTGTCAAGGAAAAACAGTTAGAAGAAGCAAGAGTGAAGACAAGGGAAAAGTCCCTGAAGCAAAGAATTGCGGAAGCAGAAGTAGAAATAAGAAAGCTCAACGAAGAGATATAAAATGAAAGCGAAGTCACAATCCAAGACCCAAACTCAGCAAGCAAAAACACCAACAGTAAAGACAACCAAAGCCAAATAGCAACAATTGACATAGAGTCACCTCTGTCAATAGATATTCAACTAGCGAAGTGGCCAACAGGATTCAAACTCAACATCATCCCAACTTACAATGGCATGTATGACCCAAGATAATTTTTCATGAGCTTTGAAGCAGTAGTCACATCAAGTGGGGGAGATGCAAACACCCTAGTAAAGTCGCTCATCAGGGCAGTAAGTGGACCAGGACAACATTGGTACTCTTCGCTAAAACCAAGGTCAATCAAATCTTAGGATCAACTTCGCACAACCCTACTCTTAGATTTCCAAGGCCTACAAAGAGTTGAGCTCATAAGCGATGATCTTTTCAACATCAAGCAGCAACCAAAGGAACCACTGAGCCAGTATTATAAAAGATTTGTACAAGCAAAAGCTCAAATCCCAAATATAGGAGATGAAGTTATCATCATTGCAGCAATCAAAGGACTGCGGGCAGGTCAACTTTCCTCCCACTTCAAAAGGGAAATACCAACCACAGTGGAAAAGTTATATGAAGAAATGAGAAAATACTGTGAATCAGATGAAGACTACAAGAAAAGAATAGAAGAAGAAAACGGTGAAAGAAACATGTTAAGATCAAATAGCAATTCCTAACACTCAAGAATAAACGTTGAGCGAAGACCACTTCAGAGGATAAATCACATCAGCAACATGAGCGAAGCTGCTAGTCAAGGTCCAAGATCAAACTGTCAAAGAAATTTTCAAAACAACAGAAGTTACAAGGAAAACTTCCAGCAAAGGGTAAACTACAACAATCAAAGCAGAAACTTTAAAAGGAAAATTTTGAGGCCCGAAGAAATGTACTATATCATACATGGCAAAGGGGCTGGTCACACATCAAAGATGTGCCTAAGAGTAAAAAAAGCATTGAAGAAATGCATGAAGAGAATAGAGCAACTTCGCAGCTGAAAGTTGTCAATCATCTAGCTCTCCAAAGAATAAGTTACTTGCCAATAACTTACCCTCAGCACATGTTGCCATCACCTCCGCCAATCTACAATTGCCAGCCGCTAGCAGCCTGTCCGCAAAATCAATGGGGCCCAAGTCAGCAGCAAAGTTTCCACCCTGAAAGTGCAGTAGAAAATAGAAATCACCAAATTCAACACAACAACATGCCCGAAGCGTCAACAAGCAATGAGAATGCAATCATCCCAAGCAAAGGCAGAATTATGACAATCTTTAGAGGAAACAGCATGGAGCTTGATACAAGAAATAAAAGAAGAAATTATTTCAGAAGAGTAAATTCCATAGCAGTCGAAGGTCCATTCAAGAAAACAAGATGGTCCCACATGCCAATCACATTCTCAAAACTAGATCTCAAGCTCAAAAATTACCCTCATATGGATGCAATGGTCATAGAAGCAAACATCGAAGGTTGGACAGTATCAAAAATTCTAATAGATGGTGGCAGCTCAGCAGATATCATATTCACAAGAACTCTAGATGCAATGAAAATTGATAGAAAAATCTTGGGAAGGGCCGAGCACCCATTAGTTGGCTTCGGCGGAAAGAAAATAAACTTTATCGGCAGAATTGTCTTGCCAGTCTCATTTGGAACAGTGAACAATGCGAGAACAGAGCAAATAACATTCAATGTTGTTGAAATGCATAGCCAATACAACACAATCTTTGGAAGAGGAAGTTTAAATACTTTTGAAGCCATAGTAAGCTACCCATACTTATGCATGAAAATGCCAGCAGTCAATGGCATCATAACCGTATTTGGTGATCAAACAGAGGCAAGAAACATAGAAAGAGATGCAAGCCTAGCTTTCAAAAATATCCACATGATACAAGAAGAAGAAGATGATGAGCTTGAAACTGAAAATGCAAAGACACAAGAAAAAGCGAAGCCTTGCGAAGACACAAAGAAAGTACCAATCGACCCAATGGTGCCAGAAAGACAAGTTATCGTCGGCACAAATCTATCAAAAGAAGAAGAAGAAAAGATAATACAAGTCCTGCGAAGTAAGCAGGGATGTCATAGAACACAAGTCCTGGTCTGCATAGGCATAGGACTTAGGAGGAGTAAGCAGAGATGTCATAGAACACAAGTTAAACATCGACCCAAACTTTAGGCCAAAAAAGAAAAAACTAAGAAAGTTGTCGGAAGACAGAACACAAGCTGCAAAAGCCAAAGTTCAAAGATTATTAGACGCAAAAGTCATAAGAGAAGTTCAATTTACAACTTGGCTTGCAAACATAGTCATGGTGCAGAAGAAAAATAAAAAGTGGAGAATGTGTATAGACTTCACAGATCTCAACAAGGCATGTCCAAAAGACAATTTTCCTCTACCAAGAATAGATACTCTAGTAGACCAAGTAGCAGGGAGTGAAATGCTCAGTTTCCTCGATTGCTATTCAGGCTACCATCAAATTTGGATGAAAAAAGAAGATAAAGAATACACAAGTTTTATTACACCATTTTGAACTTACTATTTCCAAAGAATGGCCGAGGGGCTTCGCAATGCAGGAACAACCTTCATCAGAATGACATCCACAGTCCTCAAAGATCAAATACCAAGAAATTTGCTTGCGTATGTTGATGACTTGGTAGTTAAGAGTAAGAAAAGAGAAGACCATGTCGAAGACTTATAAGAAACCTTCTCAAACCTCAGAAAAGCAATTCTAAAGTTGAACCCAAAAAATGCATATTTGGAGTTCAAGTAGGAAAAATTTTGGGGTGCATCGTATCCGCAAAAGGAATTGACCCGAATCCAGAGAAGGTGAAGGCAATACTGAACATGCAAGTGCCAAGAAATATCAAGGACATCCAAAAGCTGATAGGAAGATTAGCTTTGCTGAACAGATTTATATCCAAATCAGCTGAGTGAAGCCTCCTAATATTTCAAGCACTAAAAGGGAAAAAGAAAAAATTCAACTGGGGTCAAGCACAACAAGAAGCTTTCGAAGAAATAAAGAAGAATCTATCCAACCCCACAACTTTGGCAACACCTGACCCAACAGCAGATTTGCTACTATATGTATCAGTAAACAAAAGTACAGTCAGTGCAGTACTGATACAAGAAGAAGAAAATGAGCACTCAACAAGACAAGTTCCAGTATACTTCGCATCTGAAGCATTGTCTAGATCAAAAATTTTCTATTCAAAAATTGAGAAAATTGCATATGGAGTAGTTATGGTATCCAAAAAGTTGAAACACTACTTCCAAGCACACAAAATAAGAGTGCCAACAAATCAACCCCTCAAAGAAGTGCTACGAGGCTGCAAGTCCTCACGGAGATTGGGAAAATAGGCTGTAGAATTATCTCAATACTTCATCAAATTTGAGAAAAGAACAGCAATCAAATCTCAAGTGTTGGCTGACTTCGTAGCAGATTAGACACCTTCAAAGTACAATCAAGAAAGAATAGAATAACCAAAATGGATAATCTATTGTGATGGTGCTTGGGGCTTCGCCGGCGCAGGAGCAGCAACATTCATAACCTCACCTTCTGGAGTCAAACTCAAATACGCAGCAAGACTAGACTTTCAATGCACCAACAACATTGCAGAATATGAGGCAGTATTGTTGGGACTTCACAAAGCAAGAGCAATGGGAATTCAAAAGCTAATAATCAAGACAGATTCTCAAGTTGTGGCTGGGCATATAGAGAAAAATTACAAAGCAAGAGATCTAGAACTAGTAAATTATCTCCAATTATTGAGGGATCAAGAAAAACACTTCGCTGGATTCACAATGAAAAGTATTTCAAGAAATGATAACACAGATGCAGATAAAATTGCAACAGCCATCGCCCAAAAGTTAGAGTTATCACCAGAAGTATTTTTCTAAACTATCACCGAAGTCTCAACAGAAACAGAAGTTGAACAACCAAAAGAAGTACACATCATAGAAAGTGTAGACTGGAGAGCTCCAATTATGGCATTCCTCAAAGGATTTTACGACCCAAAAAACAAAGTTGATGAAATAAGAATGAAGCAAAAGACCAGATGTTATAAAATCATCAACGAAGAACTGTATAAGGAAGGAGTTTGCCAACCACTACTAAAGTGTATCTCAAGAGAAGATGGGAGAAACTTGTTTAAAGAAATACATGAGGGAATCTACGGATGTCACGCTGGGGCTAGATCAATAGTTGGAAAAGCTTTTAGACAAGGGTTTTTCTGGCCAACTGCCCAAAGTGACAGCAAAGAAATCATTCGGACTTGTCACAATTGTCAAATGGCAGGAAGTAAAGTCAATGCACCAGGAACAAACATACAACCAATTGAACCAACTTGGCCACTAGCAAGATGGAGAATCGACATAGTTGCAAAGTTACCTCCGGCTCAAGGCAATTACCAATACGCAATAGTTGCAGTTGAATATTTCACCAAGTGGATTGAGGCGAAGCCAATCACCAACATGTTCTCTCACACAATGAAAAAATTCCTATGGCAAAACATCATATGCAGATTTGGAGTCCCAAGACACATCATGTAGATAATGGAACGCAATTCGACAGTGAAGACTTCAGGGAATATTGTCAGTCAATGGGAATCAAACTTTGCTTCGCATTAGTAAGACACCCACAGTCTAATGGAGCAGTCGAAAGAGCAAACGGGATAATTTGCACTGGAATTTCAAAGTGCTTAACAGACCTGAAAAAAGGAAAATGGGTCGACGAATTACCAAGAGTAATCTGGTCTCACAACACTTCAAAACCAAGACCAACAGATTTTTCTCCATTCAAGTTACTTTACGGAGATGAAGCAATGACTCCCGAAGAAATAAAATACGAAGGCCCAAGAACAAATATTCAAATGATCATAGAAGAAGACCAAGCAACAAGCAAGGATTTGCTCGAAGAAGAAAGAAACAAAGCACTTGAAAACATCAAGAAGTACCAACTTGAAACAAAAAAGTGGTACAACAAGAAAGTCAAGTCAAGAGAGTTAGTACCAGGAGATTTTGTCCTCAAAAGAAAAAGAGATGAAGACACAGTAGGAAAATTTCAACAAAAGTGGGAAGGGCCTTTCATCATCACAAGAATAAACAAAGAAGGTGCATATCACCTAGCAAATCTGAAAGGTGAAGAACTCAGTCATACTTGGAATATAGAAGAACTTCATAAATATTACCCGTAGCCAAACTAGAAGGGTAGTTTTACTTTCTGCAAAGTAGAAGTAGAAGTTTCATTCCAAGCAACTTTACAATTCAAAATGTAATCGAGCTGCACTCTTTTTCCACTCAGGGGAAACCCTTCGTAGGGTAAGTGGTTTTTTAACAAGGCAATCCCTTAGTAAATCTCATGGAATATAAATGAGAAAGTAGTTTCCCCAGAGATATGTCTCCACATTGAAGTACAAAATGCCGAAGAGTATATCCAACATATACTCCCATATCGGCACAAATTTTGCAAAACTAAGTTAGCATCAACATTTTATTAAATCTAAAAAATACTAACTTATCCAACTCAAATAAGTCTAAGGCAAATTTTTTGACTTTATTTCACTAAGGTGAAAATGTTTTTAGCTTCTAAGGAAGCGTACGCATCCACTTCGCACCAAAAAAAGGGACGGTATTTCAAAATTTGTTAAGGAAAATTTTTTGACTTCATTTCACTAAGGTGAAAATGTTTTCAGCTTCTAAGGAAGCATACGCGCCTACTTCGCACGAAAAAGAAGGGACGGCGTTTTAAAGTTTGCTAAGGCAAATTTTTCAACTTCATTTCACTAAGGTGAAAATGTTTTCAGCTTCTAAAGAAGCGTACGCATCTGCTTCACACGAAAAAGAAGGGATGGTGTTTTAAAATTTGCTAAGGCAAATTTTTCGACATTTATTTTACTAAAGTGAAAATGTTTTCAGCTTCTAAGGAAGCGTACGCGTCCACTTTGCATAAAAAAGAAGGGACAGCGTTTCAAAATTTGCTAAGGCAAAATTTTCGACCTCATTTCATTAAGGTGAAAATGTTTTCAGCTTCTAAGGAAGCGTACGCGTCCACTTCGCACGAAAAAGAAGGGACG
>CM041632.1:3756244-3793402 GCA_023333625.1 Bothriochloa decipiens
CTTCTAAGGAAGCGTACGCGTCCACTTCGCACGAAAAAGAAGGGACGGCGTTTCAAAATTTGCTAAGGAGAATTTTTTTGACTTTATTTCACTAAGGTGAAAATGTTTTCAGTTTCTAAGGAAGCGTACACGTCCACTTGGAATAAAAAAGAAGGGACGGCGTTTTAAAATTTGCTAAGGCAAATTTTTCGACTTCATTTCACTAAGGTGAAAATATTCTCAGCTTCTAAGGAAGCGTACGCATCCACTTCGCACGAAAAAGAAGGGACAACGTTTCAAAATTTGCTCAAATTTTTTGACTTTATTTCACTAAGGTGAAAATGTTTTTAGCTTCTAAAGAAGCGTACGCATCCACTTCACACGAAAAAGAAGGGACGGCGTTTTAAAATTTGCTAGGGCAAATTTTTTGACCTCATTTCACTAAGGTGAAAATGTTTTCAGCTTCTAAGGAAGCGTACGCGTCCACTTCGTATGAAAAAGAGGGGACGGCGTTTCAAAATTTGCTAAGGCAAATTTTTTAATTTTATTTCACGAAGGTGAAAATGTTTTCAGCTTCTAAGGAAGCGTACGCGTCCACTTCGCATGAAAAAGAAGGGACGGCGTTTCAAAATTTGCTAAGGCAAATTTTTCGACTTCATTTTACTAAGATGAAAATGTTTTCAGCTTCTAAGGAAGCGTACGCGTCCACTTCGGACAAAAAGGAAGGGACGGCGTTTCAAAATTCGCTAAAATTTTTTTTGGAACTTTTTCCACTAAAAAGAAAATATTTTCAGTCTCTAAGCGAAGTATACGCGTATACTTAGAACGAAAGGAAGGAACGATGTTTCAAAATTTATTAAATTCTTCAAATCGGTCTCATCAGAGCAAAAATATTATCAGTCCTTAAGCAAAACACAGACACTATCCTCAAACAAAAAGCAGGATCTTTATAGAAAGACGATAAAATTCAAATCGATTATGCAATACTCATTTACAAGCGAAGGTAAACTCACACACTTCACAGTACAACAAGATGTCTTGCAATACAACTTACCCAATTAGAAAAATATGTTTACAAAATTAGTCATCTTGAGAACTAACTACTTCGGTAGCATCACCAAGTATGTCGCTCACAACTTCGTTAATAATCTCGTCTGCTTCACGGTGTAAATAGTCCTCACAAACATTCGTCGGCGAAGTACTTGACTCAGATAACTATAAGAAGAAGTTAGAAAACAAGAGTCCAACCACAGAAGAAAAGCAAACTTTACATGTCAAATTTTTACCTGTGCAAAGTTCGTGAAATCAGAAACTCGGCAATTGGGAGGCTTGATATTACGGTACCGTTTATTCACATCTATAAAAGATTTGTAAGATAAAATCACCAAAAAAGATTCAAGTTTAAAATAATGAGAGCAAAACTTACGAGCAAGAAAATCATTGACATCATAACCATCATACTTCGCACAAAAATTATAGAACTCGCTAGGCTCGGAAATGAAGTTATCTTTACACATTAGCAGCGGGATAGCATCTTCGACATCCTGCACAGGCTCAGCATGAGTAACCTGCGCAGCATGGACAAATAGTCAAACAACTTCTAAGTACACATCTTATAAAGACAATAACTGTGAACCATTGTATCTTGAAACCCTCTCATCTCACAAAAGAAAAAGATAACTAAAGCCTAAGGCTGGCCACCACTAACATTGCTAGATCTGGCATCGCTTTGACCTCTAGCATCAGCCTCCCTCTTTGTGGCTTCCTCCGCCTCCCTCTGGGCAGCCTCCGCCTCCATTACAATTTGCTAACATAAAAAGAGAGAAAAGTTAGATATGAAACACAATAGAAAACAAAAATAATTAAGTGTAAAATTTACCCTCTGTAATTTCTCTCTAGCTTTATCAAAGCAATGGGCCCGACCACTTGACCTCCAATACTGCTCAGGATACTTGTTGCACAATATTTGTATAGCCTTCTCACATTGGTAAGTTCATTCACAGAAGAAAACTTGTAGTTGGCATCACAAAGTTACGCAAACAAAGGATCTTGACTCTGTTTCATCAAATGAAACAAGGCACGAGCAGAGTAATATACCCCAATATCAACTGTGGTCTCAGTAACTTGGGACAAATTTTCGTATTGACGGCAAAGCCAACTGAAGAAGCTATCACGATCACCAAGCTCCCAACATTTTTCCTCAGGGCGGGCTCCAAACTTGTCATAACATTCAAAACATAGTTCCCAGATTCGATTGCAATTGTCAAAGAAAGACTTGTCTTGCTCTCGCAACTTTTTTCAATACGCCTCATGCCTTCCTTCAACTTTTCATTATCCTCCATAACCCTCTTGAGATCATCCTCTCTTTCTTCAACTCGAGTAAGAGCACTAATAAGTCTGCCCTCCAAAACATTATGAGCATCTGATGGGGATGTGATTCCCTGATCTTCCGTCAGATGGAGATAACTATCGTTTTGGTGGAGCACGACACACCGATCCGGCTTCAGATCCAAAGACCCGAACCCTGCAATCTTAGCACCACGACTCCTCTGATTATCAACCGTGTCTCCAACTGGTTGACCTCGCCACGAAGGCTAATCCCTGCCTGCGAAACGAAGAACACAAGCAAGAACTCGAAAGAACGCAGCTCAATTAATGGGACAATCTGCAAATGAATGATTAAGCACTCGAGTTGGGGTTCCACAAACCGATGAACGGCGGCTGTCGATGGACAGAATAATCTAAGCAAAACCCAAAACCTAACGACGGCGGCGGCGTATGTTTATAAAGGACTTAGGGTCGTCGCCTACCCTGGACGCGCCCACTAACGGGCTCATAAACGATACACGGCCCATTGGACCAAAATAAGGTGACGCAGCACCAAGACAGATTTGGAATACTAACTTGCTTCGACAATTCCTGTGGACTCCGAAGAGATTTTGACGTGAGACCACTTCTATTGGCTTCCTTATGAAGTTAGCTTTCCAACCATATGTAGAACGTCGAAAACGGAGTCCGTATGAGTCCGTATGACCAGTTCTAGTCCAGGCTGGTCTGACAGTCCGAGACAGACGCAAAATCAGCTTGTGTTGCACGCCCTTGCTGGCCCAGCTCGTCTCCAACTCCTCGTCCAAGTTCTTCAGAAGCCTCTCCATTGTTCCTAAGAAATATTAAATCATTAGGTAGTAATCTATTCTCAAAAGTATGAAAAGTATCGCTTAAAAATGAGCTCACCTGTAAATGTAGTTGACGCATTTGAGCTCGGGTCATTGGACCTTGGAGAGGATCAGCAGGTGCACAAGAAGAAGCGATGTCCTCATCAGCATCTACAGCATCAGCTCTTTCCTTTTCTTTCTCGGCAAGTTGCTTCTTTAGATTTTTATTTTCAACTTGATAGTCATGTTCGCGAAGAGCAAAAATTTTCTCCTTCTCTTCTAAACCCATTCGCAACCCTCTCATCAAGATAGAACCTTCGTACATCATAAACAAGCCAGCATCAACAACTTCAACCAAAGGCTTCTTCGATATCTCAAGCTCCGCATCTGGGACAGTGAAAGCCTCATCTATACACTTTGATAGTTAAACCTCAGAAGTGCGAGGCATCATCCAAAGTTTATCAGCCCCAATACCTATAAACTTGAAACAATCAAGACCTAAACTTTTCTCTTGGCAAAACTCTAAGCCCCGCCTTAGCGCATCAGAAACTTCCCCTCCGTCAACAGCAGGGGTAACAGGAGTTGCAGGATCTTGCTGAACATTCCTCGTCTTGCCAAAATCAACATTCTTCTAGGGAAAAGATGGTGCATGAGGAAACATAGTTTCTGCAAAAATAGAAATCAAGAATTAGCAAAATAAGACAATTCAAGTAAAAAGGAAACACGAGGGCACAACACTCACCAGTAGAAACGCGCTCTCCCAAACTATAATCAATCTTCTGGCCAGTCTCAACATGAATAGTGGTGCTCGACAAGCGCACCAACCTTTCTTCATTAACCACATCATCAAAAACTTCGTCATCACTCTCCTCAAGATTAAGATAATAAACTCTAGAGTCGCCAGCTTTTCTCGCCACATTCGGAATACCGACTTCGCCAACCCCAACTGTTGCAGGGTCTTCAAGTGAAGTAGTCTTCCCAGTGTCGACATTCTCATCATGAGATCCAACGACAGGAACCTCAGAGCCAAACTTCGGCAAAGTTGACCCAACAGCTTTTTGAAAATCCCTAACTTGAGTCTCTCTCTCAGAGACCAAGTTAACTCCCACACCAACTTTGCCTAAACCATCGGCAGAAGCACCATGAGCTTGCAAACTCTATAAGTTTTCGTTAAGTGGAGTAAGTAATAGTGGAGCCAAACCACTAGAAGAGAAAATCATACGAATTTTTCTCACCTCATCCTCAACATCTTGAGAGACAGGAAAACTGACATCATCACCATCACCATCACCTCTGACAGCCTCAACACCACCTTCACCACTAGCACTGACATCAGAAACAATATTCCCTTCAATATCCAAAGTCTGATCAAGAATAGCGTCAAGTTCTTCACTATCAAGAATAACAGGACTATTATTCTTCTTGATCTTTTTTGCAACAACCTTAGTTGCACCTTCAGCAGCCTTATGCTTTCCTTTCGCCTGAGCAACAGTTTCTCTCTTCCGTCCTTGCTTCTTTTCACAGCTGTAAGCAGGAGGTCTCTCATGATATTCAACCTTAGCAACCTTGAAAACCCTATTCAAGCGCTTATACTCCAAACCAATAATTTTATCTATATTATCCTTCTCGCTCTTCACATATTTACCAAGTAAATCATCTGTCCTATTTTCGATAGACTTCACAAATTCTTCATCCGAAGCAAATGTCCTCGGGCAACAAAAATCATTGTCACGAAACTTGTAGTTGATGCTATGAATCTGCTTAGGATAGAAGCACAAGAAGGTCCATCCTTTCTTCAATGGCTAAATTCTAGCTGCAGCATACTCTTCAACAATGTCACAGGCGCATTGCAGCGAAGCTATAGCCGTGAAGGACTTCACTACGGTCTTGGAAATCATAGTAGGAGGAAGCCTTATGATAAAGCCAGTACCTGGGCCAGTCACCAATTCCCCTCTTGTTCTTTGTGGCAGGAGAAATCTGAGCAGCATTACGAGTTGTCTTAAAACTGCAACAAGCAAAATGCTTAGTAATCAAGCGCTCATCAAGCATAAATGTCTTATACTGAGTGTGCATCTCAAACAGCTCGCAAAAAGCAACAATATTGTCATTAGCTTTTAAAGATTTCACAACCCAACTGAATTGTGACAACCTAACCACTCCGTTAGGTGTCAAATGATGCATCTGTATGTTGAAGGCCTTAACACATCTTCAAGAAAATCTCGGCATGGAAACCGAAGCCCAGCAGTAAAAAGATCACGATAAACAATACATTCATCAGGATGAGGTTGAGGGTTAGTTTCATCAGCATCGGGAATCCTGACGAGGTCACGATCAGAATTCGCAACCTTACCATTTCATCAAGGTATCTCTTATCAAACAGACTTCTGCCGAAGGTCAACGTATAACCCTCGTCATGCCTAACTAAATCCTCAACCGAAGCATTAACATTTTCTAAGTTATCATCATCTGAATCCGTATGAGGCTTATCTTCATCAATTTTTTCACTCTCCTGGGACCAAATCCGATCTTGCAAATCTTCAGAAGACATCTCGAACGAAGTCGTCAAACAAACTCTGCTGGTGCAGCCAGAGAAAAACAAGCCCAAAACACCAGATGTCAAGAAAAACTATCTCAAACTTTCTAACTCAAGAAAAATTTTGGTAGAGCTTCCCCTCCTCTGAAAATGACGGCTCCAGGGGGAAACATCACTATTCATAGACGGGTCTAGTCAAACAGTCAAAGCTAGCCGTTGGATTCAAAATTTAAATAGGCCAACTCCAAAGTTTAGACGGTGTTTGTTAGGCAAAGTTTCATAAAAACTTTGCGGGATTCAGACCTTTGGAGTAGGCCTTCGCCCGCGAGGGGCTGCTGTTGGGGAACAACTTTGACAAATAAACTTCCATCACAAACTTTGGAGTCAAGGACAAACTTTTCATTATAAATATTTGAGACAACTCAATATTCGGTGAAGATGACGTGGACACTTCATTGTGACTATTTCAAACTTCGCATATGAGTTTTCGCATGTTTTAGGTTATCTGGCGAAGATGACTTCACTAAACTCCTGTCGACCAGCGAATCTGAAATAGCGGCTTCACACAAAGGATCAACGAGGTTGTCAGCTAAATTGGGAAATCATGATCAAGTCCAAAGTTTCTTAAGAAGACAAGGAAAGGGGTGAAGTGTGTTTCACCACTTCGCCGATATGCTTTCTAGCTCAATGTATAAAAGGTGCCATGACTAGTTTTGTAATATTCCTTGAAGGACGAAGCTAGGGGGACTATAAATACCCCCTGGGATGTAAACATTTGGGACAGAATGAAATACAATTGTGATCTGCATATTGTTTTCACCACTTATTCACTTGTGTGATTTTATCATCCCACTTATATGTGTATGATTTCACCACCCAACACCAGGGTGTATCCAGGTTCAGGCCGCTCGGAGGCATAATACCCTACGTCCTGTGTCTCTGTTGCTGTATTGATGAGTTTAGATCAAGATGCATTCTAGGGGGTCCCTGCCTGCCTTATATAGTGGGGGGGCAAGGTTACATATCTAGGATTTCTTGATGTGGTCGGTTACATTGAGCCGTATCCTTGGAGTACATGATTAGATCTAACCGACTAAGACTCCTTGCATGCCAAGTATCCTTCAGTGCCTGCGTGGCCCACCGACATGGTCGGTAGCAGACCTCGGGCTCTGTCTTGCTGTCCGGCCCACCGATCAGGATGATGATGGACCAGCCTTCGTCTTCTGGTCTGGGCTGTCTTGTACTGAGCAGCCCAAAGTCTAGCCGTAAGGGTATATGGGGTCTATACCCCATAGCTAGTCCCTAAGCACCATGTATCTTGAGGGAGTCGCCGTCTTGACCTGCGTTGAGCAGTGAAGATGCCGACCACATAGTGCTAAGCAGTGAAGATGCCGACCACGTGATACCGACCAGCATTGACGCAGACCGGTCAGCACCGTCTGGGCTCATCCTGAGTAGTTTGTAAGTTTGCTCTTAACCACGGCTCCCATCAAGGAAGGTGATCTATCAAAAGATGCATGGTGTTCCAAGAAAAAGAAAAATATTTCCATGTCCTGAGACGTGGGCCCATGTTAACACGTGACACAAAGTATCACCGGTATGCTAACATGAACTGTCCACGGAGATAGGGGTACCGAACCAGGAAACAGAAAATAAGCCCAAGTCACCATGAGGTGACGTGGGCCCACGTAGTCCCCAAGCTCAATAGAAGATAGAATATGTTGTATTGAGCTTTTAAGAAAAAGCTCAACACAACATTAACTGGTCCACAGTCAATGCCAATTGATGAGTTGATGCAAAATCCCAGGTATGAACCTATGACCATCTGTTTAGGAAACAGAGCTCAGGTTTGATCGGGTCAAGGGACACTGAGAACCACTAGTCCATAGGCACTGCTGAGTGACAAGTCGAATGTGCAGTCCCTAGGTAAGTTCTGGACGAAGCAGGCTTAATCGGGTCGAGGGATGCCGAGAACCGCTAGTCCATAGACACCTCTAAGTGGCAAGTCGAATGTGCAGTCCCTAGGCAAGTTCTGGACGAAGCAGGCTCGATGGGGTCGAGGGACGCCGAGAACCGCTAATCCGTAGACACCGTTAGGTGGCAAATCGAATGCGCAGTCCCCAGGTAGATCCTGGACTGAGGCCATGAAAAACGATGTTGTACAACGCGTAGCACCAAGCCGAATAGTGATAGTGAGTCCCCGAGCGATGTGAGGTCAAAGATGAGGTTGTGCAATGCGTGGCACCTAGCCGAGTAACAATGGTGAGTCCCCGAGCTGTGCGAAGCCAGAGACAAGGCTGTGTGGCACATGGCGCCAAGCCTAAGAGGCGCGAGGCTGTGTGGTGCGTGGCACTGAGCCGAGAGGCACGAGGCCGTGCGGTGCGTGGCACCGAGTCTCAGAGGGCGAGGCTGTGCTTGTGACACCGAGCTGAGAGGCACGAGGCTGTGCGGTGCATGGCACCAAGCCTAAGAGGTGCGAGGCTGTGTGGTGTGTGACACTGAGCCAAGAGGCGCGAGGCTGTGCGGTGCATGGCACCGAGCCTAGAGGCACGAGGCTGTGCGGTGCATGGCACCGAGCCTAAGAGGCGCGAGGCTGTGTGGTGCGTGACACCGAGCCGAGAGGCACAAGGCTGTGCGGTGCATGGCACTGAGCCTAGAAGCATGAGGTTGTGCAGTGCATGGCACCAAGCCTAAGAGGCGTGAGGCTGTGTGGTGCGTGACACCGAGCCAAGAGGCACGAGGCCGTGTGGTGCATGACACTGAGCCTAAGAGGCGCGAGGCTGTGTGGTGCGTGACACCGAGCCGAGAGGTGCGAGGCTGTGTGGTGCTTGACACCGAGCCGAGAGGTGCGAGGCTATGTGGTGCATGGCACCAAGCCTAAGAGGCGTGAGGCTGTGTGGTGCGTGACACCGAGCCAAGAGGCGCGAGGCTGTGCGGTGCTTGGCACTGAGCCTAAGAGGCATGAGGCTGTGTGGTGCATGACACCGAGCCAAGAGGCGCGAGGCTGTGTGGTGCATGGCACCAAGCCTAAGAGGCGTGAGGCTGTGTGGTACGTGGCACCGAGCCTAAAAGGCGTGAGGTTGTGCGATGCATGGCACCGAGCCTAAGAGGCGTGAGGCTGTACGGTGCATGGCACCGAGCCAAGAGGCGCGAGGCTGTGCGGTGCATGGCACCGAGCCTAAGAGGTGCGAGGCTGTGTGGTGCGTGACACCGAGCCGAGAGGCGTGAGGCTGTGCGGTGCATGGCACCGAGCCTCACGATGAGCAGTTGGACCAACTGGGCTGTGAACACCAAGCAGCCCAACTGGTCGGCGATGAAGTTCATATGCCAGGTGGTGTGACCACCTTACCAGTGACCCTCAATCCAGTCCCCGAGCGTACGGAGTGTGCTCGACAACCAGACCTTGTTTTTGAAAAATAAATATGAAGAGGTAGTACAAGATGTACAAATAATTGATGCAGATATGTTAACAGTTATGTCATTTTTTGATACGTAGAAAAAAATGATGTCAACAATTAAGTTTTGCCCCCACCCTCGAAGCAAGCTAACTCTGTCGGGTGACTAGGGATGCGCTAGTGAATCGCGTAGGACCGCTGGGAACACTAGGTACCTAATACCATTATAGAATGACAGCCAAATCTCCTAGTGTCATGTAGCGCGGAGCTGTAACACATCGTAAGAGGATCGAGACAGTGCCTTGTTGAGCCGTTCTCGATGAGCAAGAAACAAAGTTTAATTGTGACTTATGCAAGGCGCATGTGTGACCAATAGTTCAAGAGACACAAAGCTGTGAAAGAAGAAAAGACAACGAAAAAGTTAGCAAAAAACTTAGCTTTTGTTTGGAGATGTGTTGTTGCAGCAGTCGACGATGCCAAAAATGCGTAGTTTGTAAGCACCGATAGATGGGAATCAGCCACGCAGTCCCAGGTGTGCCCGAAATAACTCACAGGCTCAATTGGGTCGAGGACACCGAGACCCCACAGTTCGTAAACACTATTGGGTGGAAAACTGTTGTGATCACCCTCGTGGATGATATGATCCTGATTGAAGATCCTGCACAGGGTGATGGTGGTCGGTAGGCTAGAAACAATGTATTTGTATGAAAACACTGTTTATAAGTTGTGTCGAGCACTGGGTGCTCATAAACTTTTAAGCCTATTGATGCAGACAAGTAGGCATGTTTAAGCAGATGATAAACATTTTGCCGTTTTTACGTTCTTAGATGCAAATTATGCATGGGTCATTTGTTCAAAAAAATGTCACCAGTTAAGTTTTGCCCCCACCCTCGAAGTGAGCTAACTCTGTCGGGTGACTAGGGATGCGCTAGTGAACCGCGTAGGACCGCTGGGCTCACTAGGTACCTAGTACCCTTAGATAGCGACTGCTGAATATCCTAGTGCCATATAGCGTGGAGCTGTAACACACATAAGAGGATCGAAGTAGTGCCTTATTGAGCTGTTCTCGGTGGGCAGAAAACAAAGTTTAACTGAGACTTTATGCAGGGTGCATGTATGACAGATGTGTGCATAAAAATAGAGTCAAGATAGGAAAAGAGAACAACAAAGGAAACTTTATTAAATATCTGAATAACAAAGACTCGGATACATATCTTTGTTTTATGGATAGAAGCGTATGAGGTGCTCGATGTGACAGGAGTTGGACTCCTCGACACCCTCCATTGTCTCCAACCGATAGGACGTCGGGCGTGTGATAGCCTTAATCCAAAATGGCCCTTCCCATCTTGATGATAGCTTGTGCAGACCATCTGTCTTTTGGATTCACCGCAACACCATGTCGCCGACCACGAACAGCCTGCCTTTGATGTTGTGGTTATGGTAACAATGCATTGACGCTAGGTACTTAGCTGCCCGAGCACAGGACTTGAGCGCTATCTCTTCTTTGGCAATGATGTTAACTTCCCTAGCTTCATCTGAGGCTTCTTCGTTATAAAGCTAGACACGTGGTGAGAGGAGTGCGACCTTGGATGGTAGGACAGCCTTGGATCCAAACACCATGAACTATGGGGAAACTCCAGTGTTATGACTGGGCTGGGTACGGAGTCCCCAGACCATGGTAGGTAATTCCTTGAGCCATTGACCAGGTTTAAGATCTTTGTCGTCTCGGTATACCCGCTTGCGGAGAGTGTCGAGAATCATACCATTAGCTCATTCCACCTGTCCGTTTGCTCGAGGATGAGCGATGGACACGTATTTGACTTTGATGCCATTATCATCGCAAAAGTCAAAGAACTCATCGCTGGTAAACTGAGAGCCTAAATCAGTGATGACGGTGTTGGGTATACCAAACCGGTGGATAACATCATCGAGGAACTGTACCACCTTATCGGATGAGGCTTTCTTAACGGCTTCGTACTTGATCCATTTGGAGAACTTATCGATGAGCACGAAAACACATGTGTGTCCGCCAGGAGCCTTCTTGAAAGGACCGATCATGTCAAATCCCCAGCATGAGAATGGCCAAGCGACTAGGATGGTCTGGAGTTCATGTGGAGGGACATGAATCTACTTGGTGAACATCTGGCAATTTTTGCACCGGTGCACGTACGGCTAGTAGAACCCTGCTCGGTAAGCTTTGTCGACCAGCATCCAGGAGCTTCCCAAACTACCGACTTCGCGCATGGTCCGGTGGTCGGGCTGAACAAGTCCAGTGGTCGGGCGAGGTCGGGTTCTCCTCCTCGATGTTCTCCTAACTCTGAATCTCAAGACTCTCTTTGTCAAAGAGGAGGTACTCGGTGAGGTCGAAGGAGACGAAGGGCATTTCGTTGAGCCTGAAGAGCTGATTGGACATGGCGTCGTCCTCGGGGATCGTTGCGTCCGACCCAAAAGGAATCTGCTGCAAAGCCACCATGCCGACCATGTGCCTTGGGTCTTCCGGGACCAGAACCAGATTAGGATCTAGATCTAGGAGGTGATCATCACGTCGTCGGGGAGCATCCTGCAGGTTCCTCGCGTAGGACGCGGCTGCGTTGCTTAACCCGTGCGGGAAGATGGGTGCATTGTACGGGCTAGGGGTGATTGGATCTGCTATGCTCGGCGCTGCTACCTGCACTCTGCTCGGGCCTGGCGAGCGGCACGGCTACGCGTGCGCTGGCGCAGATGTACGTCGATGAATTCTTCCAGCCTGATTGAGGGCAGGGCCCGATCAGCACAGGCGGCGAGGCTGACTGCGCGCAGGGTGCTGCTTACAGCGCCCCTGGTCGGGTGCGG
Source organism: Bothriochloa decipiens (assembly GCA_023333625.1). Classification (NCBI taxonomy): domain Eukaryota; kingdom Viridiplantae; phylum Streptophyta; class Magnoliopsida; order Poales; family Poaceae; genus Bothriochloa; species Bothriochloa decipiens. The sequence goes on from CM041632.1 coordinate 3,768,139, forward strand.
GTTGCTGTTGTCGGTGCTGCGCCACAGTAAGGGGCCTGCCTTGGCGCGTGGTTGGTGGCCATCCTCTGTGGTCGGCAGGCGGTGCTTGGGCCGGAGCGAGATTTGGATCTGGTCGGTGTGGGCCACCAGCTCGGCTCGTACGTCCTTGCTGGTGCCGAGCATTGCTAACCTGGCGGACAGGTGGCAGCCCACGGACCACGGGCAGATTGGATCTGCGCGACATGGCCGGTCGGTGCGATTGTGCCAGCGTGGTCGGACAAGGGTGAACTCCAAGTACTCTTCATGGAGCCACGCAGGAGCAGACTCCACGTACTCGAGGAGCTCAGCCAGACCTACCCCCTGTCGGTCGATCATGTCGATGAGGTTGGAGTTGTCATCATCTCTTCCCTCATCATGGGTGGCACGAACGACCCCGGGGACGGCCCCGAGATCTGAGTTGTCGGAGTAGTGGTCGGTGCGGTCGGTGCTGGGGCCGACTGTGTCATAGCCGGAGCTGGGACCGCCAGCGCTGCTCCCACGAATGTGAAGGACGTCGTCCCGTCGGTGGTCCACGTGAATGAACCAATGGTGAGGGAGACGCCCGCCTCGAAGTCCATGGAAACCGGGAATGAAACCATCTGGATCGCCTAAAGATCAGATCGCACACCCCTACCTAGCACGCCAACTGTCGATGATACCTCATCGGCAGTCTACCATGGGATAGCCCGAAGTAGTAGATTGCGGTGAAGAGTGCGCTAAGACCTACGATCCGGATGTGACACACAAGACGAACACCGGGGTTTATCTAGGTTCAGGCCGCTCGGAGGCGTAATACCCTACGTCCTACGTCTCTATTGCTGTATTGATGAGTTTAGATCAAGATGCGTTCTAGGGGGGTCCCTGCCCGCCTTATATAGTGGGAGGGAAAGGTTACATATCTAGGATTTTCCGATGTGGTCGGTTACATTGAGCCGTATCCTTGGAGTACACGACTAGATCTAACCGACTAAGACTCCTTGCATGCCAAGTAACCTTCAGCGCCCGCGAGGCCCACCGACCTGGTTGGTAGCGGACCTCGGGCTCTGTCTTGCTGTCCGGCCCATCGATTAGGATGATGATGGACCAGCCTTCGTCTTCTGGTCTGGTCTGTCTTGTACCAAGCAGCCCAAAGTCTAGCCGTAAGGGTATATGGGGTCTATACCCCCACAATCACACAGTAGATGAAAATAGTAGAACAAGTAGACACAAGGTAGGAAAACTATTCTTTATTTCTCTGAATATTGGTTCATTACAACATAGAGTTTTCACGTATATATAGTCCTGCCAAGGCCTAATAGTTTCGGTAAGAGCCCACATACAAACAGACTAGGATTAGGATTCCTCCTTCTCTTTTCCTTTTAGGATAAAGTCCGTGTGTTTTGCAAGATTCCCCCTTGGGCGATTACCACGATATGCACATGCCTCATCAAAAACTCCATCGAAAAATCCAGTGGGAAAAACGGTTCTTGGAGAAAAGAGTACATCACATTCGTTAATTGCTTTGCATATGTTGTCTCATTAAAAACCTTGTGTGAGAAACCTTCTAGTAAAAACTCACATAGAAAAAAAGAGTACAACATTTAACCTTCTTGGTTATGTATTCTTTAGGATACATTATTCTTTATGAATAGATGTTGATCTTCATGATCTATGCATAAATTTCAGTATTTTAGCAAATATGATCTACTTGATCTTTGTATTATAGTGGATAATTACCTTTAAGGTATATTGGATCAAATTGCTCCCCCTCATAGAAACCATCTTTGAACTTCATTGTTCAAAACACAATTTTCATAAATGTGTGCTTAATAAATGGTATGCAATACCATAAAAAGTTGGCTCATGATTCTTCTATGAATTATATGGGTATATCCAAGAGCAATATGATTCATGCAAAATGACCATTTACTAGTTTGTGCAAAACAAATAAAAACTTATCCTTTAGGGTAATAAATCATTTCAGAGGATTATGGGGTAAATATTGAATATCTTCTAGATAAGACATCAAACTTATACGAGTTTGAATACTTTATAATTCTTTCTTAGTGGATTTTTAACTATATGTTCTACAAATCTTCAAGATTTTGATTGTACCACCAAATTATAAATTCAGTCCTACATTTGGCATTTAGGGGATAATTTAAATACTAAAGTCACCATTATTCTTTCTATTGCATTTAGAGGATGATACAATTCATTGCTAGCATTACATTTTCTGAGTGTTTGTATGACACCTTCATAGTGTCTAGAATTCCTCATTCTTTCTCTCGGGTCTATATTCACTTTAGGTATCAATGGTGTTTTCTTCAAGAATTGGCTGGCAAATCACCCTTCAAGAATGTTCTCATTTTCTAAGAAAAAATTCTCTTCTATGAGATACATTCTCTACTACATGATAGATTATTATGTTATACACACAATAAGATAGTGTTATTCACTATGAAGTCATTCAACGACTCTTTTTCTTCTAGGACATGCTCTTCTTGAGACTTCAATATTCATTCAGGAATATATTATACCTTAGACTTTTTGATACTTGTATGAGATTTAATTTTAATACATGTTGCGATTTATGTTCTTTAGGAACTATATGAAGTTTCATAATCTATTTATTACTGCATATTCAATTTTTGTTCATTTCATTTACCAGGGATATAGCAGAATATTTATTTCTTCTTATTAGGAGATCCAACCTCAATTGCATTTCTTCAATTGACCCCATATAATCGCTACAAGGGACTTTGCCATGGACTTTGTTTCCAAATTCGGGTTCTCGTAACAGAAACGTTTGCAATTATAGAGGCAGTGTTGTCTGCAACTATTGTTTTCTCCTAATATTCTCACAATGTGAAATTTTGTTCTGTCTCTTTGTCATTTGCAAACAAGAGATACTTTATTGTTCTGCATATCCAGCAGTAATGATGCGTGCGCTTAGTGTGTTGGATTTCATCTTCACGATGATCCTCTTTATGAGGTGCTCAACCTTCTTCATGAGGTGTTCTCTTCATGAGAATGGAGGAGTTTCATTATATTTCTATTCAACAAGTATATGCTAAATTAGAATTCACAGACGTCCCCATGAATTTTAGCTTTATAGTATACAATATTATTTACGACTAGTAGAAAAAACTTCTGGTTTATATTTTCAACTCATTTAAAAAAATATCTGGCATATGCTCTGCTTCATGCTTCACAAGAGCATTAGTCAAACTATTAATTGACTTAGTGCGTGATAGTATTCCTGTTTCAAGGAATTTTTTTCTAGATCATTTGCCTTCTCTAGAAATAATATTTGGGATTCAAAATAGGCTTTCTCTCTCCCTAATGCCAATATTAGATCTTTAATAGCATACTTCAATAGATATCCCCTATCATGGATTTAAAATAATCAAATTCATGTATCTCTAACTGCAAGTGGAGGCCCATTCATATATGCTATGATAGAGTTTATGGAAAATATTCACGCGCATAATTAAATATAGGGGTTATTATACATTATACGCAACAAGCTAGAGTACATAAAGTGCATTTAAGAATGTTCAACATTCCTACAAACTCAGGGATGTGCTCCCCCTGATCTGCACATAGCATAGTTTAGAAAAACTATTTCATTATCTAGCTTCTTTATTATTTAGCCTAAAATAATTTATCCAAATACTCATACATAAATATGGACTACATACTTCAAATATATAAAATATGCAATATTCAAATTCACATGGAATTCTGTCTAGTTTTCAAATTGCCGTTAATATAAAATTCTCTTTATGCCTTTTCTTCATAAATCCCAAATCATCATGTGTGTTATCCACCATCTTAATTTCACTATAATTCATCCCATTCAAGTGGGTCACTTCTTCATTGAGTTAATTTTAGATTAACCAACTCCCCTATCTTAGGCTACTCGGTCATAGACCAATTTATTGCTTATGCATGCAATGCATTGAAAGCAAAAATATTCCTTAGTTCAACGAGAACTGTATAGACATATCATGCTAGTTAGCCATTCTGATTATGAGGGAAGTGCAAAACTAGCTACTAGCTACAACTATAGCTTCTATGCTAATATTCATGTAGGAGTGCAGATAGTTTGCTCAATGAGAACAAAATAGTATACACATTCATGTGTAATGTGGAATGTTGGTATTCGGTCCAACGTAATAGATAACGACAAAATGCAAAGCTGCAAGCTTGCTTAAAATTAGTGCAGTAGAGAAAGTTAACTCGGCCGGAAGGGACGCGGGCGGAACTACAAGTCCTGATACATGCACTTGAAAATAGATTCAGGAAGGCTTTGCCTATTAATTATATATTATCCATATTTCTTATGCCTTCACCTAAAATTTCTCTCCTTTTCATGCCATAATTACTTCAACTAGTAATTTGCTTCATGCATCATCTATGAATAATCACTTCTAATGTTCCATAGATTCCAATCATAATTCTAGTATTCATTGGTTATGGCATGAACTACACATATCAATGTACTATTTAGATTTGGGGTAGGACACATAAACTTTTAGTTTTGGCTAGATTATACTATTTTTAGCTAAATCTGTCCTTTTAAGATCAATTCATATGTCAGTATAATCTAATTGTTCATGTGCTTCTATAAAATTCAGTTTTCCTTCTACCTACATGGTAGTACTATAGTGCATGTAGAACTATAATCTTCATGGTCAACTGAGACTTCTTTGTGGATAAAATTAATACAAATTTATTTAGATAGGCATTAGGCAATTATTTATATGTGAAACATATAAATCTTGTGTATTCCATGAGAAATTAACATATATTACTTTAGGTAACAATTGTAACTAAGAATATTAAATATTAGTCTTCAAGCTATTAAATTAACATTAATCACTTAATTCAACTGAAATTAAAATTTAATACACCACCACCACTACTATCAATACTTCAAGATATGAATTTAAAAGAAACAAATTTATAAGCATATTATTTAAGTTCTTCAAGAGAAACTTTAAATGATATAATTCTTATCCATTCTTATATGTCTTAGCTTCAATGCTTAACATTTAGCAGCTTCATGCTTGCTCGATCCTTCTAGGAATATGATATATGCAAGACACATATTCAAAGTTAATCCAACTAACAATATCCTAATTTATAAAGCTGTCTAAAAGTTCTATTTGAGTAGTTTCTAATGATAAATTTAAATACTTTATGTATTGTATTGCTCTGTGATATTCTATACATATGAGATATTTCTTCGAGAATATACGGTGATAAAGTCTTATTTACCATCTTGTCTTCTAGACATTTAATATAAATCTTTAAGCTATTATTTATAGAGCAACATTATATCTAGCTATATACTCGTTCTAGAGAGTAATCAGAAAATACATATCCTGAGTTTACTACACTGCAATGATAGCAAACTATCCTACATGGATTTTAATAACGACCATATCAAGTAATTCTTAGATATTCTTTCTTCGTGAAGGTATGCATATATCATTATATAAATAAATCATGTGCATATAGGTTTACTATACGTAAATAAGTAGTAAGGTGCAAAAAGATAGTGGACGGTTATTCAAAATATTCTTAAAAGCATTCTAGCATTTTTTAGGGTTATGGTACATGAAAATTTTTCAGAATTAGTACCGAGTGTTCATTCATCCCAAAAGTTCATTATGCTAGAAAAATGAATATAAATCTCATCTATAAGGTACAAGAAACATAGTAAATATGCATGATAACAGAGTCTAGGTTTAAAAATTCTGAGGGGTTTCGTTTAAAAACACCCTAAAATAAACCAGATGATATATGAGCTATTCTGCAAGAATACATTACCTATACTTAAAGATTCTGCAAGAATCATAGGCTTATATATAAATTTCAAATTTAAAAGAGCCCTTTCTTATTTTCTGCTTTGTTTCTGATTTTTCGAAATTTAAGTACAAGCAACACATGAGCACGATTTTTGCTAACCATGAGTGAGAGCAACTTTGGTTCACAGTGTGATTAATTCATGATTTAGGTTGCACAAAGCCTGCAGGACCGTAGACGACAAGAAAACATACAGGTCGCTTGTCAGAGATTGACATGGTTGCGTGTCGGGATTATGGCCTTGTAATCTTACTGTTCACGGCTTTCCGTGCCATGCTCGTGTCGGATTTCATATGTATACATGTATACACAAGTAAGAAAACTAGAGAAGGGGGTTCACGTGCTCTTCAGGGCAAAGACAACATTTAAATTTTTTTCTATGTAATATGTGTGCGCTGCTGCTGGTGATTTCTGTGCTCGACTGGCGAGTCGGTTGGCCGCCTAGCAAAAAAACCCGAGTGCATGGCGTTCAAGCCAACGGTGACATGCGAGAAGTAGTCGTGATTCGGCACGGCAACCTCGATGCAGCATACAGGCCGCAAAGTGCATGAGCAGCCATGAGTGCAACGCTACACTAAGCCACAAAGACAAATCCCATGCGTACTTTTTTTAAACCCTATAACATCGCTGACGTGCAAGTCAACATATACATATAAACTTATATTTACTTTCGCAGATATGTTCTTCAGGACAATGCTGGCAACGACTTGCTAGTCGATGGTATGCGCCGGCGGCTTAAAAGCCTACAATATTGCGGCGTACTTCTGCTCGGGCGTACAAGTTCATCTTATACGTGCAAGTATGCAAAGTATAGTTCCCTCAAAAAGTAGCTGCTGGCTATTTTTAGGGTATACATAGGTTTATACTAGGTTCCCAGCCCAGATAATTAGGGTGAAACATTAGTCCAATTCGATGTTCAGGACTACAAAGATGCAATTATTTCATACCTTACAAAGGATGTTAATTTGATCTACATCACGTGTCGCGTAGGACAGTGGTTAGTAGATACATACCGCGTAAGGCGTTTGACATTGTCGTAGACCTGTGTGCTTGATGATGACGGTACATGTCGATGAAGTTTAGATGAGTAGCAGGTAGAGGTAGTAGATCCGTTCCGCTAACAAGGTCGGGATGTCGACATCATCGTAGTAGTCGTGGAAGGAACATCGGCATGATCGTCGACGTCGAAGGTCGGCGGTGGCTTCAACGGCGATATCGACGAAGAGCTTGTCGTGCTGATAACGTGTTATAAAACATGTCGTCAACGGTTATGACCTTCCTCTCTCTGGCTGTCATAATCACACAGTAGATGAAAATAATAGAACAAGTAGACATAAGATAGGAAAACTATTCTTTATTTCTCTGAATATTGGTTCATTGCAACATAGAGCTTCCATGTATATAGTCCTGTCAAGGCCTAAGAGTTTCGGTAAAAGCCCATATACAAACGGACTAGAATCAGAATTTGTCCTCTTTTTCTTTTAGATAAAGTTTGTGTGTTTTACGACAGGTAGAACCAAATTGACAACGAGATAAATCTTGGAAGGGTTCATTTGTTCAAGTCCTTATCAGTCACCTACTCACCTCGCTGCAGGTAGATGGTTCGATAAAGCCGTGGCGCCAATATATGTCACAACCACCCCGGCGGCCCAGCCCAACCACCCCCGCGAATAAAAACCACAAGAATTCACCGTTTATTCGTTCGTTCGTTCTAGCTCAGCACGTGCGGACAACTATGCAAAAGTGTGTGTTCACACTTGGCTGGTGGCCTGGGCCCTGTTGTCGACGAAGACGGCCACCGCGATCTGCTTGTCGTCTGACTCTTCTCACCGCCCGCCGCATTGACTTTGACGCAATGCGCCACACTGACCACTGACCACTGACCACTGACCACTGATTAGCTTCGCCTCGCCTGCGCCATACATATCCGGCGGCGGGCCAAGGCGATCCGGACCTGACTCTGCGGGCGGAGCACCTAGCAGTCTAGCACCAGCAGCGGACGCGCGGACGGGGGCAGCGGCAGCATGGCGGAGACGGCGATCACGACGGTGCTTGCCAAGGTGGCGGAGCTGGTGGCGTGGGAGGCGGCGGTGCTGCTGGAGGTGGGCGACGACGTGCGCCTCCTGCGGGACAAGCTCGAGTGGCTCCACACCTTCATCCGCGACGCCGACCGCCGCCGCCGCCTCCGCGACGACGAGTTCGTCGCCGTCTGGGTGCGCCAGACCCGCGACGTCGCCTTCGAGGCCGAGGACGCGCTCGACGACTTCCTCCACCGTGCCGGCCGGCGGAGGACGGCCGCCGCGCTGGGTTTCGGTGGGTGGTGGTGGTGGCCCGGCCGGTGCGCCGGCCAGGTTGCCCTCCGCCACTGCCTCTCGGACCGTATCCGCCAGATCAGGAAGCGGCTCGATGAGATCTCCAAGAACCGCGCCGTCTACAACATCGAGCACACGCCCGCGCCGGCCTGGGCCGCCGCTGCCTCCTCCGCCACCACCCTCGCTGCCTGGTACGAAGCAGTGTTTGCTTGCGGTCAATTTGAGTAGATTTCATTCTCCGACCAAGATTCGTCAGCTGTTGTGCTGGAGAAGCGATCAATTTGATTTTTGTGCAATAGGGACGATCTAGAGGAGTACGCGGTTGGGCTGGACAAGTACAGCGACATGCTCAAGGAGCAGCTCCTGGACGACTCCGTCCCCGTGCGCGCGCTCGTGGCCATCGCCGGCGAGAGCAGCATTGGCAAGACGACCCTGGCGCGGAAGGTGTACCAGAGCCTCGAGGTCCGCAACCACTTCGAGATCCGCACGTGGACGGTGCTCCCGCACAAGTGCCGCGCCGCCGACGTCCTCCGCGACATCCACCGGCAGATGACCAACCAGCTGCGGCGGGCCCCGTCCGCGTCCAAGCAGGCCGCAGAAGACGCCTGCGACGGCGACAAAGCCTTCGGGTCAGGAAAGGACATCAGCAACCAGCTGCACAAGAGCATGACGGGGAGGCGGTACCTCGTGGTCGTCGACGGCAGCGTGTCCGTCACGGACTGGAACAGCCTGCGAGCCTCCCTCCCCGACGAGGACAACGGCAGCAGGGTGCTCCTGATCACGGACCCGGAAGGCCTGGAGGTGGTCGGCCTCGGCCACGCTGGCCACACGTACGACCCCATCGAGCTCACCCGGCTGAGCCCAGAGAGCACGTACGAGGTGTTCCGGCGCCGCGTGTTCGGCGCCCGTGGCGACTGCCCCGGCCGGAACAAGTCGAGGTACTACCAAGACGTGTTCCGGATCACGCGCGGCCTGCCGCTGTCGATCGTCGTCCTCGCCGGTATCCTGCGGTCCAAGGAGTTGCCGGCGGAGTGGGACGAGGTGATGGCGCAGCTGGCCCCGCCGGCGCGCCACAGGGGCGGCGCCAGCGGCAGCAGCAACAGCTGGCCCCGGATCATGTCGCGGGCCTTCGACGACCTGCCGCACCACCTCAAGTCGTGCTTCCTTTACCTGGCGGCGATGCGGGAGAGCACCCCGGTGGACGCGCAGCGCCTGGTGCGCCTGTGGGTGGCCGAGGGGTTCGTGCGCCCGCGCCGCGGGAGCACCATGGAGGAGGTCGGGCAGGGGTACCTCAAGGAGCTCATCTCACGGTGCATGGTGCAGCTGGTGGACAAGGACGACTTCGGCGCCGTGCAGACGGTGGTGGTGCACGACCGCCTGCACGCCTTCGCGCAGGACGAGGCGCAGGAGGCCAGCTTCATCGAGAGCCACGACAGCACCGACGTGCTCGCGCCGGCCACCGTGCGCCGCCTGGCCGTCCTCAACTCCACCACGGACAGGTACGTGCAGCTCGGCAACGCGCTCCCCAAGCTGCGCTCCATCATCTGCGACTTGGTGGAGGGTCGACGAGTCAGGTCGTCCACCAACTTCATCCACACCAGCGACCTGGGCTTCCTCCATGCTTCCAAGTTCCTCCGTGTCATCGACATCCAGGGACTCGAGCTCAAGAAGCTCCCAAACGAGATCGGCTCCATGATCCACATCAGGTACTGATTGTGATTGGTTCTGAAGCATTCAGCAGAGGGCAGAGGTGACCTTAGCTGATTCATGTTTGGTCATGCGTTTTGGTATGAGCAGATACCTGGGCCTCCAATGCGGCGACCTGGAGAAGCTCCCGAGCACCATAGGCAACCTTGTCAACCTGCAGACGCTCATCCTCGGCGGCCGGAACGTCCTGGAGGTGCCCGCCGCGTTCTGGAGGATCCCCACGCTGCGGCACGTCGTCGCGCTGTTCGCTCTGCCGAGCAGGGCCCTGGGCGACCTGCACAGCCTCCAGACGCTCCACGGCGTGCATCCCCGCGTGTGGAGCGGCGACTACAACCCGCTGGGGAAGGCCGCCAACCTCCGGTCGCTGGAGCTCCGCGAGCTGACCGCCAAGCACGCCGATGCGCTCGAGGCCGCGCTGGAGAGCCTCGACCTCCTGGAGCACCTGGAGCTGCGGGGCGACCCGCTGCCGTCGAGCGTGTTCAGTATCCCGACCCTCCGTCGGCTGCAGAGCCTGAAGCTGATAGGCGCCATGGATGCGCCGGAGGGGCCCAGAGGCGCGGAGGACGTCCGGTACATCCGGCCGAACCTGACCAGGCTGTCCATGTGGAACACCGAGGTGGGGCAGAAGTTCGTCGACATGCTGGCCGAGCTGCCGAGCCTGGCGGAGCTGACAATGATGTTCGACGCCTACGACGGCGATCGGCTGGCGTTCATGGAGGCTGGGTTCCAGAGGCTGCACAAGCTGAAGCTCGGCCTAACGAAGCTGGAGGAGTGGACGGTGAGCCCGGAGTCCATGCCGGGGCTCGTCATGCTGACGCTGTTCCGGTGCGCCAAGATGCGGATGCTCCCGGAGGCTCTCGCCGGGATGACGGAGCTGGAGGAGGTGGTGCTGTACAGCATGCCCGACATCGTGAGCAGGATCAAGGAGGGCGAAGGCCAGGATTACCACAAGGTCAAGCACGTACCCGTCATCCAGACTATATACTGATCATCACCATCTGGTGAATGGTGATGGCTCGTTGTCAACACTGCTTCAACTCATGAACGACTATGTTGGTATGATGAAGCGAGGACATTGCAATTCGAGTTGATGTCATTGTGTAGACGTATTAGGGCCCATTTGGTATTTGTCCCAAGGTTTGCTACCCCCTATTTATTAGGCACTTACATTATTGAGTTATTTGATCTATCTATACCATTATAATTTCCGTGCTTTTTGGGATGTCACTACTATTCATCCATTGAAAATTTATCATCACAATTTTATCTATAACTCACACGTGCCGTTTTCTACGTCTAGAACCATGTCAGTACAACATGCAGGCCACCGTATTTTCGTATGGTCTAAAAAACAAACTTGTAAACTTTTTGTTCCCCCACTCACTGCCCTAGAGGGTCCACATGTCATATCCTGTTACCTTTCTTTTTTTGTTTCCTTCCACCGCTATATACGCCTACATATGGGCCTGTCCGCCGACACGGGCTTCTCCTATATTTTGGGTGCTTGATATTGCTGTTGTTTAGGTTTAACACATGTTCTTTTTTGTTATTGTTTGACTATAGAGAAAAATGGTCTCATCTCATGTGATTTGTAGTCGGTTGTCATTGTATGGAAATTCAAGCATATGAAATATAACAACTCCATTATTATTTAGAAAATATGATTTCTAATAGTGGTGGATTGGTGTAGATGTTGTTTATTAATTTCACATGTCGGATCACTTTATAAATTTTTGATAATGGTGAAGTTGCTAGTTAAAATTGTTGCAAATTCTTACGAGTGTGCAGTGGGGAGAGCAGTGTGTTACTCCATATTTATATCACTCGATATCTATATCTATATTTATTTATATCACTCTATAAGAATTTGCATGTATTTATGTCACTCCATATCTATATCTATATTTATTTATGTCACTCTATAAGAATATACATATATTTATGTCACTCCATATCTATATCTATATTTATTATGTCACTCTATATTTACATCTGTATCTATATCTCTATATTATTTAATTATATTTATTTTATAGCTATATCCATGCCTATATATAGACCTATATTCATGTCACTACACCCCGTTTCAGAAGGAGTGTGATGCGATGGATCCACAGGCGAAGCTCATCCTCGATGAGCTCAAGGGTGTGCGCTCTTCCATGATAGGCCTATATAAGAGGATCAACGACGTAGAGGGCTCTCTTGGCGCCCGCTTCACCAGCTTGGAGGACGCCCATAAGTCGTTCAACGACTGGCGCCCCCGAGTGGATGCGACCATCCATGACTCACACATCGATACAGGTGCGATGTGCAAGACCATGAATCAAGTGGCTCTTGATTCCGGGGCTGCTTCATCAGCATGCCTCCTCACCAAGTCGAAGATGGCTGTGATGTCAGCATCTGTCGCTAACCCAATCATCGGGCCCGATGGGCACCGCGTCGACACGAATCAACAAGGGTTTGGGGTGCAACCCCATCTCCTGGTCAAAAGTATGCGTGGTCTCCTTAAACCCAAGCTCATCGGGCCTACATCTCATTCGTGGTCAAAAGTATGCGTGGTCTCCTTAAACCCAAACTCATTGGGCCTACATCTCATTCGTCATTGGAGGGTCTGTGTCATTATCCGTTGGGTGCACGTAAACACCGTGTGAGAGGGGTAAGAAATAAGTGATGGATCTGAGTCCTCCTATAATAAGTAATTATTTTTGTGACAGTGTTAATAAGTAATTATAAGTAGTATAATTTCATCCGTGAGGGATTCCCGCAACAAAAAAGCAAAGTATTCTTGTAGTATTAGGGAAAAAATACACGGTTGTTTTGAAAAATTTGCATTTATTGTATATCCTTTAGTGTGTTTTATCTGCTCAACCTGCCTACATCCTATAGACGATGGTGTGTCTAGTGTGGTACCCGGCGGCGGAAACATGAAACCAAATTCCAAACATGCCCGCCTGAAGCTGACACGAGGGCTCTTGGCACAAGTACAACTCCATACCAGACTCCACGTCACAGGCCGGTGGCTGTGACTGTGAGGATGAATCTGTAGTGCACACATCGGTACATCATCACTGCCGACGTGGACCACGTCCGGACGTTTCTTGTCAGCCCGCTCGCGCCTGACACGACGCCACGGCACCGCTATGCCAGCACCAGCGGCCTAACGGAACGGCGCAGGTGCACAACCCCACGTTTCTCCCTCGGCGCGGGTTGGAGACGGACACTGACAGACGACCCGCACCGGGCGCAGGCAGGCCCGCGGCGCAGCCCGGCAGCAGGATCCATCCAATTCCATTTCCGTTCCATCCACCTCACCTTGCGTCGTCGTCCAGCTCAGTCCTCCTCCCCCCGCCGCGCGCCCTCCACGCTCCCCTCTCTGGCTGTCTTCCTCGCCGCGGGTCACGAGCGCGGCCAGGCGCCGACCAGTAGTAACTGACGTACGTCTCCTTCCTCCCCCCCTCTCCACCCCGCGCACAGGCCCCCTCTACAAATCCCCGATTAAACCCTAGGATTCCCCCCCAATGCGCGGCCCCTCCTAGGCGGCGCCCCCCGATTCGGCCTACCGGCTCCGCGGAAGGTACGGGATCTCTCGCGCCCCGCTCCCTCTCCTCTCGCGCTGGCTGGCTGGCTTTGATGTTGCTCGCCGCGCCGCCGCGTTTTGTAGCTCGCCGCCGGCTTTGGGATTTAGGAACCGCCGCCGCCGCCGCCGCTTTGGGAATTCCCCCTGATTCCGTTTGGTTTGGTTTCGTGCCGCGCTGGGATGGGATGGTTTCAGCCAGACTCGGGTCGGGTCCTCGAATCATTTTTTACTTATTTGATTAGGCAGCAGCAGCTTGTTTTTCTCTGGGCTTCTTTGAGTGATGCTGTGTGCACGCACACCTGCTGCTCAAGCTTAGCTCCTGCGCCATGTCTGAAGTCGGGTAGTCGGGTTGTTAGTCGCAGTCTCTGCTTCTGATTCTTCTGATGCGCTCCACTCTCCAGGACAGAACTCGGGCAGTTCTCATTCCGGCTTCCGTGGCTCGGCATCCTTTTGTGGGACTCCTTTTACTGCCTTATTATCGAAAAAGGCTCGAGTTTTGTTGCCATTTTTTTGCAAAGCCACAATACTAGAATAGGACTCTTGTAGCTACTAGTGTCGCCTATCAATGCCTGGTTGGTGAGTTGGGAATGGATTTTATTTGGCGCCTCTGTGGTTTAACTTTGATTCTGTTTTTTAATGGTTTCCTTTTGAGAACCTGAATATTCGGTGAGGTACAATGTCAGGAACAGCAGACAAGAATAACTATTTTACCGCATTATTTTTCCATGATTATTCCGTCCTCAGAACATTATTTCAGCATGAAGTGATTTCTGGACTGTAGTTAATATTGACAATCCCAATGCTACGTGTTTTGCAGGTGTGCAACCCAGGGTGCAAACAATGAGTGCGGGTTTCAACAAGCAGATATTGGCTCAGAAGCTTTCAAACCTTAATAGCTCACAGCAGAGCATACAGAGTATCCTTTTTGCCGGTTTCTCAACCCCCATTAACTTAACACTTTCTTTTCTGCATGAAGTATTTTTTTTAAAAAAAACTTAACTTCATATGAATTATTTTCATATTTTATTGGCTTGTATAGTTGTGTGGTTTGCAAAGTGCAAAATCATAGCTTAAGATTACAGGGGAAAAATGTAGTTTTGTTGTCTTAACATTCCAGATCACTGCATCAATAAATCCCATTCAGTTGATGACCTTTCATGCTTCATTGTGATCAGTTAGTAGCAGTATGCTAGTCATTCGCTGCCCCCCTGCTCAAGATTGCTACCTACTATTGCTCACTGTGATTATTTTGTCATGTGCTACATTGTTTTATCGATTCACGTAATGTCATCCTTTACAAAAGAACAGCTTTATCACATTGGTGTGTCTTTCATCATCGTTACTGCCAACAAGTTGTACAAACATGGCATTCCGAGTTCCATGCAGCTCCTGGAGACAGGAGAGTATCTTTGCTGTACCTTGCAAATGATATTATGCAGAATAGCAGAAAAGAAGGTAATGGGTATATAACTGAATTCATGAGGGTCCTCCCCGCTGCCTTGAATGAAGTGTTGACTACCAGAGATGATATTGGGCGGAATGTCCCAAAAAGACTGGTATGTTGTACCTATCACTAATATCTGTATTCATGCAATTGCATTATCACTCATGTCGTTCAAATTGTGGGTTTAGTTATCATCATAACAAATGTGCTAACAGCTTCATAAAAAATGTCCATATCTATGTGCTTGCTTTAGGGGCAACAATGGTAATTGTTAAGTTTACTACTTGTTATTTGTATTCAAGATACTCTTTGGCCACAAGATATACATAGCATGTGAGAGTTTTCATGAGTAGTATTTCAAGCCTCTAGTAATGGGTGCAAAAAACCAATCATGTTCCTGCCTTTATTCCTCCTCTCAATCACTTTCTTTCTCTTAAAGCAATGGGTGTTGACGAATTCGTTGCTTGTGTCACATACTGGTGATGAAAAAAAGGTGGTTTAAAGTATGGAGAACATGAAAGCCCGCTCTTCGTCTTAACTTTGTTGGCATGTCGTCGATTCAGAAGTTGGCATATCCACTGTTATGGTGGTAGAGCATGGTGCTAACGCTTAGATGAAACACCGAGGTAGAAGGGGTGAAGGGCATCGCACCATGGAACCCGTTTAACAATGGCCTATCGGTGGGCTCATGGGCAAACCCGTTGCTAACTGGTGTTCAATGCACTAGGCTCATTGTCTCCATAACTTGGACAACATGGGTTGATGTTTGTGATGACAAGTGGGATGACATCTTGAATGTTACCATGATAGAGCAGTACAACTTTAGACTTGAGATCCCAATTAGGTGAACTTTGTATTGGGTGGCGCCCTTGCATGTCTCCATGCAGTTGGTGTAGGTGATTAGGGTTGGGGAGGCGCACTCAGTAGAGTAAGGATTGGCGGCGGCGTGATATCCTATCGCGTATGGCGGTGTGATATCTCGGTTCTTAGTGCCGACATCACGCATCATGATTCGCTAGCGTTGAGCCCAACAAACTCTGTTGCTTGGAGGGCTTTTATGTTGGACATGCAAATGCTAAATTGGAAGCTTATTTATGTAGAAGAAAGCAAAGGAGATGGAGTGTTCATTGCTATTGCTCTTTTTTTACAAGACGTTTTTGGAGGAATGATCCACAACTTCTATTTTGACCGGTTGTTAGTTTGTTCGATAGGCTTGTAGGCGGGGCGGGTAATTACCACAACCTGCTAAAATTGCACTGCAAAATCATGTTTGTGGCTCATGTGGAGTAGCTACAATTGTTTTGTTGGCCAAACTACCAAAACCTGCAAGTGTTCTCTTTGGTCTGCAAGAGGCCGCAAGCGGTCGTTCTCATCGATTGGAAACCCTCCATCGATGTTTTCTTTGCCTACCTAGCTCTGATACCCTCATGTCAACCTACTAGATGGGTGTGTTATCAAGCATGCTTGTCGCACGACTTCTAACCAACGTAGGAGCATGCACACAAAAGCATGGAAGCTGAAAATTCGTTCGCAACTTTGTTGACATGTACTGTAATCTTGCTGATGTGGGTGTCATGTGGCAGGCGAGGCACTCAGGAGTCAGACGTCTTCTACGGCGGGGTGTTTGCGTCGATGGGACCACACACGATGTGCATGCACCAAGATCATGAAGCGCCCCGTGCGGGAGAGCCAGATAGCAGTGGGGTGTTTGCGTAGATGGGGCCACACACGCTGTCGTTGGCATGCAGACCGAATGAGCTTGGGTTTAGGGAAACCACACATACCTTTGACCAGGAGATGGGTTTGAAACTCAGACCCTGCTGATTTGTGTCGACACGATGCCCATTAGGGCCGATGACTGGATTACCGACGGATGCTGACATCGCACCCATCTTCGACTGCGTGAGGAGGACTGCTGATGAAGCAACTCCGGAATCGAGAACCGCTCGACTCATAGTCTTGCACGTCGCACTTGGATCAATGTGTAAGTCGTGGATGGTCGCATCCACTCGGGGACGTTGATCATTGAACGACTTATGGGTGTTCTCTAGGCTGGTGAAGCGGGCGCCGAGAGAATCCTCCATGTCGTTGTTCCTCTTCGACAGGTCATCATGGAAGAGCGTACACCCTTGAGGTCATCGAGGATGTATGCCTACGGATCCATTGCGTCGCACTCTTTCTAAAACGGGGTGTTTGCATCGATGTGGCCACACACGCTGTCGCTGGCATACATCAAGATGATTGTGAAGCGCTCTTTGGGTGAGATCATGGACAGTGGCGGCAAGCGATCTCAGGTGAGGTCCCGATGGTGTTCTCCAAAGCCATCGCTAAGTTCACATGCTACGCTTGGTGGTCATGCTGTTCGGACTTTGCACAATTCCTCATTCGCGTCATCATAGTGAACGTGGGATCAACAGACGCTTGGATGGTGGCAAGTTGGGTGAGCTGAGAATAATTTCCATACAGACAGTATGCGGGTTCCCGCAAAGTCTGCAAAATACTAGCGGATCAATGCGGGTTTGCCCCAAATCTCATGAGGACCGAGCGGCTTGTGTGGAGCCTAGGCAGACAACCGCGGATGAGCCTGCTTGCAATGCTATTGTTCGATGAAATCTAATCGAGGCATGTTTCCCTCTGTAATCTCCTAAATTTTTGAACCTTGTTGAGAATTGATCTTCAAACCATTATCCAAATAGTATTTGATCCATGTGCTACTCAGTATGCTACAAATGGTAGTTTGGATTTCCATTTTTACCCTGTATTGACCTAGCAGCATGTAATACATATGCTCTCATGGATTGCTATAACTGGATGCCAACTGGCGCAACTTGTCCATTGTTCAAACAATTAATTGTTTTGCACGTCCTTTGAAGGAGCCATACTCCTACACTTGGAGTAATATGTTGTCTACAGTGTGCAATTTTCTCCATTGTGGATAAGCACAATATATAATATGGTGGAATTTCCCCTATCATAGGAGTCCAAAAAGCAATGAAACGCAAGCACTTGATCTAGCTGTGCCATATTTATAAAAAGCTTCGTCATCGATTGGTGTCACAATTGGGCTTGTCTACACACCCAAATTATCTTGCTATCGAGTGGCTCGATGTCTGCACACCCAGATTGCCTTGCTATCGAGTGGCTCGATGTGGTGGTGGCATTAGGTCAACGAATTGAGCTAGTGAGGCTTCAACTCATTTGTGCTTGTCCCCTGGCTTTATGCAACGATCCAAGTCACACATGATCTTTTCCACTGTTGTAATGATTTTGGCTGTATTGGCTCCATCGGAGCTCAGAAAGATCTCTTAGGTGTTGTCGGGCCAAATGCCAGCCCACTTCGACATGCCTAATGTAGGGCTGTGTGAGGGTGCTTCACATGTGAATGCTACAAGCTGGAGCACTTGCAATTGCAACTTCTGCCAATCTCGGAATCAATATGGTTGACTTCGTTGAGGCACTTCCCAAGGTCGATTGCAAATCAATGATCCTCAACCGTGATTGAGCAAGGACTCCCAAGGTTGGTGGCAGATAAGTGATCCTCAATCGTGATTGATCGGTAGAGATGGTGGCCTTATTCCTCTTCTCCGAGGTCATTTGCTTGCATGGCATCCCATCTTCCATTGTGTCGAACATACCTTGTTTTCACTTCAGCTTTCCAAAAGTTGCTCAGTGCATTTGGCTCCAAGCTTCAGATGAGCTCCGATGCAACTAACAAGGTAATCACCATGTACTTGCTATCTATGGGAAGTGATCATCCTCGATAGTGGTTGAAGTGACTCCCTTGGGCCCAATTCGTCTACAACAATTCCTACCACTTGACACTCCGTGACACGATGTTTTGGATGTCAGTCTGCTTCTATGAACTAGGCAAGCTATGTGTCGTCTCAGCACCTTGTGCCATGCAGGAGTGTGACAAGTTCCTCGTTGACATCCATGGCTGTCTCGAGAAAGCTTACCATAGTGCTAAGTGCAGTTATGACCGTGGCCATCGTGTGGCATCCCTTGCTGTCAGGGATTGGGTATGGTTTCGCTTTGATATCACGCACCTGTAGTAGCAGCAACAACACATCCACCACAAGGGATCACATGAAGGGAAGGTTCTAGGCAATTGACAGAGTCAAGACGTGTGTGTGTCCACTTGCGTATGGGGACTGGGGAGTATCCAAGTGGAGCCTATGGAGTATGGACAGTGTAAAACCAGCTATTTAGCTAGGCACACGTGGAAGAGGCAAGAAAAGCGAGAATCGAGTAAAACTCAGATCGGGCTAAACAATACTTCCTCCTCCCCTAGTTTTCTGTGTCTGATCCTTGCTGCGATTACTCACGTCAGCGGCAAATTGTCGACGGGCACAATTGTTACAACAACCTTGTCTCGATCGTTTCCAAGGGAAGCTCCAGCCTTGCAGGATCAACGTTCAAATCTGCCCGGTGGCTTTTAAAATTGAGCCCCAACTGGTGCATGCATCCACAACGTTTTCCTCATTGGCCTGCCCAAGAATTTCTTGGGTGATCCTCTTTAATGCAGTGGGAGAGTTCGAGTGCGTTATCTTGCTCCACCTTGGCATGACCTCTCTGTTCATGAATGGGCATTGAAAACACGCTTGGCCCGCGGTGTTTGCCTACTATTGATCAAGTGTAAGGGCCAACCTGACTCCACATTGTGGGAAGACCTGAAGCTCTTTCGGAGGAAGTACCCCTCCTTCTAGCTTGCCGACGAGCTGTTGCTGGAGGGAGGGAGTGATGTTATGTGGGGGGCACACTTGGTTGGTGCAAGAAGCTTGGCCATGCTGTTTACTATGTGCTTGTGCTTGCTTGTGCACTCCATTGTATTTTCCTTATGTGCTTGCTTGTGCACTCCATTGTATTTTCCTTATGTGCTTGCTTGTGCACTCCATTGTATTTTCCTTATGTGTAGGGGTGCCTTGTGTGAACATTACTATGCATAACAACCCCACTTTGTACTCATCGCATTGCAAGCTTTCTAAGTTACTAACATGTTATTAGAATATCATGGTTGCTCTTATCCAACCCTAGACACCACATGGCCAAACTTCCACAGGCCAAAAATCTTTGATTCTTCCCCTTTCTTCCCCTTCTCCATGGAGTAGTTTGCATTGTTATATTTACACTCCTACTGCTGTGCACTCCTTTGTGGTTCACACATACAGGCGCAGGGAGGAGAGGGCGCTGATGCCCCCATCGGGCAAGACAAGTTAGCTTTTTATAGGAAATAATTAGAATAAAATTGATTTATTTCCATGTTTAAGAAAGGACCTGATAAATAAAATCGAGTTATTTCCATGATTGTATTAGGGGAAGATTCTATCGAAAAAACAACTCTCTCTTTGGTTGACCAGTCATCTACCCGGCACCTTGGAGAACAAGCGCCTCTTTGGTTGCTATCCTCTCCACTCCAATCCTAATTCCCTTGCCCTCTACTTTCTTCACCATATCAATATGTTATCAGAGACCACAACCGGGGCATCACAGCCCTAGTAATGATCCTGATGCCATCATGGCCAAGCTGGATCGCATTTTGGCATAGCTGACCACGATGAACAACTGCCTTGACAGGCACAGTTGCCAGATCTCACGCACCGAAAAGTTCAAGACGGGCAGCGACGGCGAGGTGGACGAAGACAGTGTTCAAAAAGGCGCTCTTCCACGCTTGCCTAGGCGCGCCTCTACGCTGGGCCTCCAACTTACGGGGTCGGTGGAGGATACCAGCATGGCGGCCTCAAAGCACTGTTTGATTTACCCTAGTGAACTGTTGAGGTGCAATTGTGCAAGTTATTATCAGTAGATCTGTGTGACCTAGTATAAATTAGTTTTCACGTTAGCACCTAAGGGCGTACCCAGTGCCGTAGGCTCCCGCACTGCGGGGTCTGGGGAAGGGAAAATAGCCAGCAACCATCCCTGCATAAATGTGCAGAGGCTGGGGCTTGAATCCTGGACCTCTTAGTTATAGGCGGTAAAGCTTTACCGCTTGCACCAGGCGGAAAATAGGATACGTTAGCACCTATCCTATTTTTTGCATTACTTTGTCTTGCACTTTAGTATAAATTAGCGTCAGCACTTATCCTACTTTCTGCATTATTTTGTCTTGCACTTGCCCTGGTGAATCCTTGTGCAAAAATCAGAAAGTGGTTGCATACTCATGTAAGTCTTACTCCGTAGTAAGTTTATTGCTTGGGATGATAGCCATCCGTAGTAAGTCTCACTTTCCGACAGATTTTTTTTTTCATCTCATAATTTTCTTTCTCAACGTTACAGATAGACATATGGGAAGACCGTAAAATATTTGATACTCAGGAACAAAGCCTCAAAGATGATTTTTTCAGGAGGTTGAAGGACATCAGAAACAAGTTGGTAAGTGAGTTGATTTACTTCTATTTTATTACCCTTGACCTCCTTTGAGGTTTGCAATCCTGGTTTCCATATGGACAGAAAAATACTGGCGGGGAGCTGCTGGAGAAGGTTGTCTCTAGCTACAAACATGTCCTGAATGCTCCTATGGATGAGGATACTCTGATGAGAAAATGCCAAGCAGCTGTTATCAATTTTGATGAACTCAATAAAAAATATGGAAATAACTCCGTTTTAGGTAAGCTATATGTTTTCAGAGGATATTCTCACATGTCCTGCTATTATTACTAGTTAATATGTAGCTCATAGCATGCAGAAATTAGTAATTATGTGAAGTTATAGTTTGGTCTGCAAGTTCTTCACCTCTGAGTTATGGTGTGCCACAGCTGCAGAGTTTCCACAAAACCAACAAACTACCATAGCCTCAAGCCTTAACACATTGATGTTTTTCTGGGAATGGGTTTGTTGTAACTAGGTTGATGCAGCTAATGTGCAAATGGTTTGCATTACACCTGTGTCACAACTGAGAGATCCTTGAGCCTAGATGGTTTCTATAAAGAGATGCCCTCCATGTTCAAAACCCTCATTTCCATCTTTAGCAAGAGAAAGTTCAGTGACTTAGATTTATTGTGTTTCAACCCTATGACCTGATGGCATTGTCAATGGGACTTCTGAGCAATTTCTACCTTGAGTTGCCTCATAACAGACACAGCAATTGCGTTCTTTCACCACCTAGTTTCTTCAGCCTTGGCTAGATTCAGGGGTTGGTGGTGTCATGGTCTTTCCTCTGAAATATGGGGAAATATGGGCAGCAAGCAAAATCCCTTTCATGCTCATTGTTGGTTTGTAAGGGCTATAACAAACAACTTCAAGCTTAGCTTTGTGACCACAATGAATGGTTCCCTTGGCTTTTGAGGGCACACACTAAATAAAGTCTAAATAGGTAAAAACTGAATATTGTACGCCACACGGTGTGCTATGAAGAATTGATTCATAGCCTCATAGGTGGGCTGGGCACAACCCAATTGTTGTCCCAACTTCAGTTCAACCTGCTTAGATCCAGCTAATTTTAATAAGGTTCCAAGGTAATAACTAGGTTGATTGTCTTCTTTGTGCTGTAGCTTGAATTTTCTGTTGCATATTGGCAGGTAGCAGCAATCGATCGGGCTTTATGCAGGAGCTGCAGGAACAACATAGCATTCTCAGAAACTCCATCGAACAGCTCAAAATGTCAGAATCGCTCAGGGCCACTCTGATTTCTCATTTGAAGGAAGCGCTGAATGAGCAGGTGCTGAAGCAAATAACTCTGTAAGGTCTGTTTTATCTGTTAAATGGACCTTCAGGTGCTTACAGCGATTTATTTCTTTTCAGGAGCTCAAAGTGGAACAAGTGAGAAGCCAGCTTCAGGTAATTTCCTTAAATCAGCATTTCTGTTTCTTTTGATCGATGTTCACTTTGTGGATTGCTAACCACTATACACCTTATGGAGTTGTTTCTTAAAAACATTGCTATGACACTTGCTTATCAATGAATAGAACTTCTGTATTGTAGAATACTTACAACTTCACCTTTGTGTTTGCGTACTATTATGTTTTGGGGCCATCTGTCTTGGGTTTAATGAGACTGTTGATTCCCCTTAGTAAAATGGTCGCAAACTACTTAGAGGCAGGACCGACGACTGCCTGTAACCTTTGAATCTAACAGTTTTGGCTCTCTTGTTAGGGAAAGAAGCAGTTTACCAGATTACTAATATTTTTCATCATGAATCAGGCAGCTCAGCCCCGATTCAAGAGAGCTGCTGAGCTCTGTGCGGGGCTTGGAAGCAACATGGAAAGGCATCAGCCATCAAATCAAGGGTTCAAGAGATCCAGTCTCTCTGATCCACTTAGTACTGTTGCTCCAGAAGCTGGGAAATCTCTTCAAAAGGGACAATCAAGTGCAGTGTTGTATTCACAGGAGGGAAACGGTGTTGAGCACAACATGACAGAGACAAAGCTTGCTGCAGGTGCTGCTTCGGACAATATACATGGTGGTGCTTTGCCTTCACGAATCAATGGGGGCAACACCATGCTGAAAATAGAAGAGCACACTTCTGGTGACAAAAGGCAGAAGCTAGAGGATGACACACATATTTCTCAGCCTCAATCACAATCACCACCGCCACCACCACCCCCATTTCCTCATCCTGATGCATTTCGACCACCACCACCACCACCTGAGTATCCTCCCTCACCACAGCCTAGCCCACCGCCGCTGCCACCAAGTTCACCGCCACCCCTTATCCCGCCACCGCCGCCGCCTGCAATGCCACCCCAAATGATCTCACATCTGCCACCTCCAGCTGGTACATTTGTACCTTTTCCTGCTGGACCACCTGGTCCAATGTACACTTACCCACCTTTTACTCCTGTGGTCAACTTTCCCATGACCAGCCCACCTGGTTTCCCTAGTCCAAACCCGCCTCCACCTTTTCAAGGATTAGCGGGTACATTCTATGGCCATCCTCAATTCCCCACCCCACCCCCACCAGCAGACAGGAAATAAGAGTAGCAACTTACCTGCAGATTTGTAGTGCCAGCAGGGCTTTGGCAAGTATCATACTAGTTTTTTTTTTTTTCAACAGAGGATATGACTGGGGGTGCATCACCATGTGTTGTGGGCTCAGAAGATCGTTCTATTGTTGTACATTTAGCCAGTCAGCGCGTAACAGTTAATTTTCTGAACTAGTTCTGGTCTTGGTCCTGGAGTAGAAGTGTAGAACCTGTAGATTTCGATTGCTGGAGGGAATTTGGATTTC
Organism: Bothriochloa decipiens; assembly: GCA_023333625.1. Taxonomy (NCBI): domain Eukaryota; kingdom Viridiplantae; phylum Streptophyta; class Magnoliopsida; order Poales; family Poaceae; genus Bothriochloa; species Bothriochloa decipiens. The sequence continues at coordinate 3,792,216 of CM041632.1, forward strand.
TGAGAGCTGAGAGCAAATGCCTGCGACAGTTTAATGATTGACTGATCTAGTAGTTGTGGTCTTCTTGGTGGAGTAAAAACTGTAGATTCTGACAGCTTAGAAAATATGGAACCCAATAGGCAAAGACAAATGTTGTAGCATGACATGTTGTAACTCATCACAATTGTGTTCTGTGCTAGATCATCCGAGAACATGTAGTTGTTCTTGTGATGTTTTGAGCGTGTAATTCTGTTATCTGGTGTAAGATATGACTTTGCTGCTGTCGATGGTTGAATCCTTTGCTCTGTTTTTTTATTACCCTTTTGCTCTCAGCTATTCTAGCGCCAATTACCTGTTGCATCTACTTTTGCATGTGTTCCCATGTGTTCCCAGGTAATCTACTGGTCTTCCTTGGTTTCCATGTTTAAAGGAAAGCTATATATCATGTTCTGGTGCTCCAGTGTTGTCTCTCTCCTGCTGGCTGCTGCATTCAGGTAGGCATGTTTCAATCATAGCTGGGTATTGTTCCCTGCGAATCTCTTGATAAAAAGGTTTTTCTGGGTGCAGATTGTCGATGGTGGATTGGTGGTTGTACTGCCTTGGATGGTTGATATTGGCTCATGTGAAGCGTAGGGACAATAATGCATTAGTCTTTGTGCAGCACCACCAATCCCGAGAGTGCTCCATGGCTGACTTGCCGGCAAGTCGTGATTTATGGTCCTGGTGTCATGTGGTTCAATAATACGGCACGAAGTCTGCAATTTTCGTGATGAAATGAAATTATGAGTGTGATTCCTTTTGCACCCATCAATCCATTTCAGTCTAGCTGAAGAGCCCTTTTCTTTAGGTAAAGGATATAAAATCCATTGCCATCTTGTTGCGTGGTCGCCTAAACGACTCTGCGCTATCGCTTACTGCATCATATGTTCCAATATAAGTATTGGAATCGAACTCCATACCATTGTTAAACTTACAAACATGTTTGCCTCCATTTTATGATAATAAGGTAAAGAGCTCTGCAGAGAGCTTTCTGGAAATACTCTGAAGTCACTTATTCATAGCCTGGTGCTTAGACCATGGAGAGCCGTGTTGCCCGATATGACAGCAGTAGAGTCATGTCACCCATCCAGTGACGTACCATTGGACAAAAAATCTCACATCATTGACCAAGGTAGAAGGTTACGAAGGCCACGGAGAAAAAAAGGCTT
>CM041632.1:3794223-3819696 GCA_023333625.1 Bothriochloa decipiens
TGTAGCTTTTTCAATCTCGAAACAAACATGTTACACCACTGAAAGAATAATGTCATAGCAACTGTGGGACTTAGTGATTCATGACATTCTCTTTGGTTGATGGCCTAACACTGGTAGTGATTGGAGATGTATGTAGTGACTTCATCAAACTTAAAAAAGACATCTCACACCACTAAAGAAATAACACCGTGAACTGTGAAACTTATTAGAAAAACAGATATGTCACACCACTAAAAAAATAACGCCATAGCAATTGTGAGACTTGAGAACCGAGCGTAGCTCGAGTGGTGAGCGTTCCGAGTGCCGAAGCCACCGGTCACGAGTTCAAACTCAATTCAATGCGTGATTTCCCACGGGAACAGTGTTTCCCAAATATTTTTCAGCCTCTCTCGCGTGATGCCACAATGAGATCGTGACGTGCCCGTCGCCTACGAAATCAGTAGATTTCGGTGATCTACAAAAAGACACGATCTTCAGATCTGAGTGTAGTTGTAGGTTTATTTGTATACGGGGTGGTGTGAATGTGTGCGTGTGTTGAATGGACGTGCGTGTGTATGAACAGGTACTACAGCTATACCTAGATGAGAGGCGTTCAAAAAAAACTATGAGACTTGGTGGCTTATGACATTAGTCTTTGGTTGACAGACCAACACCATAGTAGTGCAGTGAAGAGTGGCATATATGGAGATTGTGTGACTCCATTTCTTTTGGTCGAGCAAACTCCACGACTGTCCCTAAATACTTGTCATTTATGTTTTCGTATCGTAAATTTAACTAGATTAAAGAATAGTGTAACATTTATATTATTAAGTAAATTTATTATGAAAATAGATTTAATGACTTATCTAATAATTGCTCTCTCCTTTTATAAATCTTCATTATTTTAGCCTTAACCGCAGTGACCAAGGAAAGCCTTGATTTATAATTAATAGTTGTCAAACTGAAAACCACAGTGGTTGCCTTTGTTTTTCTTTCTTTTTTTTCCAATTACTTTTAAGAAAATGTGAGATAGTTTACGTAGGCATACTTTTAATTGAGGCTGGAGAAGTTCGTCAACCTTTTTCAATTAATGCATTCAGATAGTTAATCCTAATCATGTGTCTACTTCAAAGAAAAGAAGAAACCCGATCGAGATTCAAAGGGCGTGTTTATCCATGGTCCGATTAAACGAACCTGCTAGGAGAGAAGCAGGCCAGCCCACACCTGTTGTGTTTGTTTGCAGTGATGGTCTAGATAAGCCAAGCTAATTAGGAGATGTTGTTTATTTCCCTGGTTTGTACAAGGCTCATTCAACAAAAGAGCTAGGAAACAAATATATATACCAGACCTTCAAATATATATATATATATATATATACCAGAGTTGTTTTGTAGTGGCGGTTCCGCCAGTGGCATTCGACAATAGAAAAAAAATCATTTTACAATCGGTTGCTTCGGATCCGACAGTGTTAACAGATTTTCACAGGCGGTGGGTGGTCGAGCCTTAGAGAAACAAAATTTTCTTGAGTTGCAGCTTGTAGATGCTCTTAGCATTGTGTGACCTAGGGTCTATGTTGGTGGTCCATCATCTACTTATTCCTCACTTTTCTTGTTTAGTTTGTGAAATGAAATAAGTTGATGTATGTGGTTTTGTATATAAAATAATTAATTATCCTTTCGATTCTTCGACGGAGAATCAAACATCCCAACTGATAAAAATGACATCTATCTAAGCTTTCAGTTTCCTCTCTCTCTCTCTCTCTCTCTCTCTCTCTCTCTCTCTCTCTCAAATTCAACACAAAGATAAAGTGCACACAGAGCAGAGCTGTATTTCAGAGCATAGCTTTACTACTGCAACATATATATATCCCTCTGAAGATTTATATTATTTCATTTCATCCTCCGATCCGACTTGCCCCATATTTGAATTTGACTTAACTGTCATGCCTAACTCAAATTCAAAGACGACGACGACGAATAGTGTCATATTTGCGCCACTTAACTGTCATGCCTAACTCAAATTTGCACCCATAGTTTTCACGAGAACCGAGCTGAGGGAGCATATATCACAGTTTCAACACATTATTCAACGCAGGCGCTGTCTACAAACTCGGCACGCTTCCATGGGCCATTTCAGACGACATGGATAAGACTACGATTGTTCACGTACACTGCTATACCAGCAGCTCTGCTCTGCATGGCTAGCTAGCTCAAGGGGTCAGTAATTCAACACGAAGCTGCGACGACGCTTATTCCTGTCGCCGGCCGGCCGGTCAGCAGCCGCGCGCCGCCGCCCCCGTCGCGCATCTGCATCACGCTTCAAGAAGAAGAGGCAGACTGATAGCTATGAACCCAATTCAGACACGCTGCCCGGCCGTTGGCATTCTCCGATCCACAGCAAATATATCTGTATAGTACAGTATAATAACTGTTGCGTTATACGCGATGGAGATACGCGGAGAAAACCTAGCAAATTACATACAGGACGGGACGATTCAGCGAGCTGATCGAGGGTCATATCGTCATTTTCTGGTCCAAACCAAATAAGAAAGGTCTTGAGTATAGTACGATCGAGGTTCGTATCCTGTCTGAATATACACTGAATTTGGGAAAAGACGTGTGCTGATTCTATTCCTATTGCTAATGATCCCCTATAGACCCCCTACGCTCAAGGTTTCAAACTGAAAGCAAAGGGGAAGGAATTACAATACAATATCGAGGATTTATATGGGTATGGTTTATATACGTGTGTTTATAAGTGAATGTGCGTGTGTGTTGTGAGAGTTTATATTGTACATACGGGTAAAAACTTTGCAACAACTAATAAGATCTAAATAAAAAGCCCAAATGAATTCATGGCATCACAAACACATGGGTTGCAACAAAGGGTAACAATTTTTTTTGTGGAAAACAAGGGGTAACGGTGCAATACAAAGGAGAAGTTATTAAAATGTCTAATTGATAAATTTATCGCAACAAGTTAGAAATCACATACTTCCTCTGTTTCAAATTATAAGTCACTTTAATTTTTTATATATATTATTTTACGCATCTAGATATAATAATAATATTATTTCTAGATACATAGAAAAATAGATGAACCAAAAAATTAGAAAATTAACAAAAAAGAGATTGCAATACATCAAGGAATTTTTTATTACTAATTTATCCTTGGATCAGAAAACACTTATATGTTTCCTAAGATTCCAGCCATGGCAGCACGGACAGGTTAGTAGACTTTTTTTTTGAAAAGAGAATATTATTATTAATACCCTAGCTTCTGCATGGATAAGTTAATAGACTAGTCTTATTATTAAATTACAATAATGGACATTATTCGCACTTGAGATCCCAAGGTTTCATTCCGGCCTATATTATTGAATAGTGTATGAATCCGAAAGCTTAAATGACAAAGAAAAACGGGTTAACTCACGGTGTAAATCCGATATCAAAGCGTCATTAGTTGGCTCTGATCTGTCTCTCATCTCTAATGTTCTTGTAGCATGAAGGCAGTGCTTCTTCCACATACACGGCAAGACACAGGCAGGCTGGCGTTGACCACTGGATCAGCATGCATTGCATCATTGCATGGCACCACACGCACAATCATGTTTGTGCTCCTTCAGCGCCTCTCAAAGCCAACAAAATGCGCAGCTAGCCCTACACATATGTACCTGGAGTGCCACACACATAGCTTTCCATTCGCAGCAAATTTCTTACGTATATACCGGCACTATATATGCAAGTTATTAACCATTGTTTTCTTGGTGTACATGCATTTTTCTTTCTTCTTCTTATGGTCTCTCCGTGTTTATTTGTCCTTCTCTCACGTCGCCGCCCCATCTCACATCTCTTTCTTTACTCGTAGTAGGATGCAGCTACGTTCTTCACCAGTTCGCCCTAACCATATATAACAAATCACATAGAAGTCAAGAAAATCTGCGTCGAGTCGATCGATCTATGACGATAGAGGTTACCTGTAGTCCTATAGACAAGCACAGCTAGATGATACCTGTTGCTATTAACCTGGACTTGCTGAAGCATACATGCGTATGCAAAGCTGGCTGCTCTCTGCTTCGTTCCCTCCTCGACCTTCTCCTTGTCCTTATAACCTGATCCTCGTCTCGGCTCAGCTCAGCTCTCAGCTCTGTTCAAAGCAGCAGCAGCTTTTCTCGCACTCCTTCCATACCAAGGAAGAAAAAGTTAGACCCCATGGCGACGGTGGCGACGACGACGTCGGCGATAGGCAGCAAGGTCGGGAGGAAGAGCGGCCTGATCTCAAGAACCCTGCAGCGGTGCAGGTCCGGGCTGACCGCCGGCGGCGGTGGCTCCGGTCGGTCGTCGTCGCCGCCGGGGTGCTTCTCGGTGTACGTGGGCCCCGAGCGGGACCGGTTCGTGGTGCGCACCGAGTGCGCCAACCACCCGCTGTTCCGGCGCCTCCTCGACGACGCGGAGCGCGAGTACGGGTACGCGGCGCAGGGCCCGCTCGCGCTGCCCGGCTGCGACGTCGACGCCTTCCTCGACGTGCTGTGGCGGATGGAGAACACCGACGTCGATGACGGCGCCGGTGCCGGCTCCTCGCCAATATGCGGCCTGCACAGCGGCAGCAAGGGCCGCACGGCCGGGTACCGGATGCTCAGCCCGCGGTCGTCGCCGCTGATGGTTGGCAGGAGGAGGTGAGAATTGAGATCAACAAAAGAAAGAAATGATTATACTCGGTCGAATACATGCTTGAACTAATTATGATGGTTAGTGAGCTAATGGTGCTGTCTTATGAACTCTAATCTAGTTGTAGTTCTCTACTGCTATGCATGCGTAATTGTCATTCATAGCAGAGACTCGTCGTTGGCTTTCTGCTGGTCATGCAATGTGTATGGTCGTATGGATTTTCTTTCTTTCTTTTTTCCCTTTTTGCATCTTATATATGTAATATACCCGTTTTGGAACTTGTATGTCCAGTTGGATCGATCAACTCTGTCGATCCTGTATACAGAAGTTTGTTCGTCATTTGACGGCCGAAATATACAGAGGCTGGAGAGGAAGCTAGGTTAACTCATCGAGAACAGTAAACACCACTCATGTGTAACCTACAATCTTCTTTGTAGAAAAGAAGTAGGCTGTCCAAGCATGATTGCTAACCCCTAAAGACAACATCATGGCGGTGCATCTAGAGATGTCAGCAGCAGGATGAAGGATGAAGGATGAAGAATGTTAGAATCTGATACCCCCCTAATTATGAGCAGCAGCCCTCGGATCTTTGAAAGGATATCATAAATATGGCACACGCTTGCACCGTATTAAAAATGACGTAGTCTAATCACTTAGAAAGCTCTAGATGAACTTTTTTTTCCGATCCTAGATGACTACACGCTAAATCAATAACAACAAGAGATTATGATTTGACAAAACCGGCCAGATATTCTATAAGTACAACTCTATAAAAAGTAAAAGTTATTGTCGCTCTTTCTCAACTCTATTTGACCCTCTAGTACCTGCTAATTCTTGCCCTATACAAGAATCTAGTGCGATTGAACTATCTAGTCTAATTCGTCCTTCAGAGCGCTCCTAATTGATCCTTAAAAGCCTTGGATGCGACCATTGTATTGGTTTCTTTCATGCCTACGACCTCTACCCTCAGTTATGAGTCTTACTCCTATCGGAGTCTACACTCAATTCCAAGTATAACAAGGAGTCTAATAACATACCTCTCTTGAGTCCTATTACAATTAGGCTTTGATCGAGTCATCGTACAACAGAGGAGAGGTTTCTCGGCGCCGTGTCTAGAAAGTGACTGTGGCTGCACCGGAGACGTTTCACTAGTAACGCGCCCATTGTCCCAACCAAGATGAGACAAGACACTTCGGGCAATCTTGCACATAGTGAAGAGGTGACCTCTCTTGGCAGTGGCAAATCATGATTTCACCGAAGGATGTGGCACACAAAAAGTTTTACATTGACATATATACCTTGTATACCCAATGCGGAGCCGTGTTGTCCAATATGCCAGTGGATCATGTTGCGTCTTTGTCGAAGGCCGACATAAACAGGATCATGTCACCCATGCATAGGCTAATACCATCAGAGTGGAGAAAACTTCATGTTATATTGACTAAGGTAGAAGCCTACGAAGAAAAAAAAAGTGTTCATTTCACACTAGAGCTTGCTGGAAGAAAAAGTCATTTTTATTGTCCACATCATCAGTGTCACGTGTGATCCACTGGTCCGCAATTCACGTAGCAACAACGGTATGTTTCTATTCCAGTCCGGCGACTTTTTACATTATCTCAGGAAATCTCATACACCCAGATTTCCCTAGCGCACCTTTGCCGGACAAAGCCACCTCTCTAAAGAGATAATTGATATGCTTTTGATGCAGCGCAAGGAAGGGCGCGCTGTTGTGCGCCGCATATCGATTCCGTTGACAATTCTTTTGCACGAGTGCATGACCAGCCATGCATCCAAACAAATAATTGAACATTTGACCTTCGTTGTCCTCGCGGGTCGCGGCCAGAAGCCTGCGCCATTAATTGAAGAAAATTCCTGGACTGGACGTCCCGGGGCCGATCGGTCAGCGCTCATCATGGGATGGGAGGTCAAAGCTCATGTTCGCCACTTTTGGTGGACACGACGATACGCACGTTAAGTCTAGCACAAGGATCCATGCATGCTATCTGCATCTGCATCCTGTGGTCGTGTTTTCGCTAGGGAGGCAAAGACATGCTGCAACCATGCATATTTGTTATTTGTTATTGTGCACATACTCCTAGTATATATACTTTTTTTTGCGTCATAACTGAATGATTGCTTGGCTGATTTCTTTACGATGTATATGGTGCTTACTCCCATATGTCAAACTGAAGCCCGGCCACCCAGTGGTTGCCTTCCATTTGATAAAAGAAAATTGTGGGAGATAACATTGTTTGCGGCTGGAGAGGTTGAGATGGACGGACCTTTTTTCAGTTAATGCTTTCAGATAACTCATCACAATCATGTGGCTACTTTTCAAAAAAAAAAAAAAAAGATCGGTCCATCTCAACATCTTTTGAAAAGTCAATACTTTTCTAACTTTGACTAAGTTTATACAAGAACATATAAAATTTGAAAGTTGCTATATTTTTTATAAAAAATATAGCTAACTTTTCTTATTACATCCAGGGTCATTAGATCATCATCGAATGGTCAAATATATTCTTTGATTTGGTAATAGATTTTAATATGTTTATCACAGATCACAAGAGATAATTTTTTCTATGAAAGGACAAGGATAAATAAGATGTTTGTGTTGGCAAAAATTACAAATAACAGAGATTTCGACATGTTTTAACATGCATCACAAAGCACATCGAACAGGCGAGCCGTTGCAAGAGAGAGGAGGCTGATTTCTCACGATAGAAGGATAGAAAAAGTGATGAAATTTATAGTACACAATTAGTATCATTAAATGATATACTTTTATCACAAATGTTGCTAATATTTTATAAAAATACTATTTAAATTGAAGAAAATTTGATGAACATGAATCTGATAGCAACACTTTTTTATGGTACTAAGGTAATATATACGTAATAACGAAATAAGACGGAACAGGTCAAACCATAAAGTAAAAACAGACATGCATGGCTAATGCAAATTCAAAGACGACGATGCATACACATATCTGCACCTGTAGTTTTCACGCAACCAGCGAGCATGAATCTAATCGATGCTGTATCTACAGTACTTTTGAAGGAACAGTCTATCTACACTTGTACGCATTGTTATTATTCAACGCAGGCGCTGTCTGTAAACTCAGCACGCTTCGTCGTGGTCATTCCAAGGCTAGACAAACCGTCACCAGTTCAGACTTGGATCAGACTTTAATTAGGAGTATATGATTGTTCATGTACAGTACCAGCAGCTCTGCATGGCTCATCTCAAAGGGGCTAATAGTTCAAAAGAAGCTACCGAAGAATTACAAATTATCTTAAATTTGACCAAGATCGTAGAAAGAACTACAAGGATTCATGATATCTAGTAAATATATTATGAAAATATAGTTAATGAAGAATCCAATGATATCTAGTTGACATTCTAAATATTATTATATTATCATATAAATTTGGTCAAAATTGAGATATTTTTTACTCTCCAGGATGCTTAGAACGACTTACAATTTGAGACGGAGGGAGTAACAATTATGGGGTAGTATGTAAGAAGGTGTGATATGTATATTAGCAAACCTATTTTTAACACTTAAAGATAAAAAGGCTATTATACCAAATTTGGTTCACACATAATATCTATGTATATGCACTCCTGTGCTAGAAAAACAAAGAGATAGCAATATATAGAGGCATTTTTATTACTAATTTTTCTATGAACCAGAAATACTAATGTCTCCTAAGATTGCAGGCACGGCTGCGTTCCTACAGGACCGGAGGTTGATGGGTTAGTTTTATTAAAGTGAAAATAGGCATCATATATTCAAATTTGAGATTTTGAGGTGATGTTATTGATGTTCTTGCTAGTTTAACCAAAAAGCCTAAACTAATAGAGAAATACGACACCCGCTACACGCGCACGCGCCGTCCTCCGCGCCTCCGCCCGCCGCGCTGCACTACCAGTTGTGCCGCCGGCGAGCCGGCCCACCGCGCGTTCGCCCGCACCACGCTGCCCGCTCCGCCCGACCCCGCCGCCGGCGAGGCGTGTGCCCGCGCGCCGCCTGCGAAGGAGGAGAGGGTAGTCCGGCTGTGAGCCCGTGGTGTGTTGGGATAAGGGGCACTTTTGTCTTTTTTCTATTTTTTCTTAGACATTTTTTTACAACCATAATATTTGGGGATTCAACGGATGTATGATTCAGGGGCAAATGGGAGGCTTCGGTTTCGAAATATAGGGGCAAGCACGCAAAGTTTAAAAAATAAGAACAAACGAGCGAATAAGGGCAGTTGCACGATTGGTCCAAATTAAATAGAAAACATTCTTAGTTGAGTGTCTCATCTCATGTTCATGTAGCAAGCAGTGCTTCTTCCACATACATGGCAGGCAAGCGTTGACCTCTGAGGCATGCATTGCCACCACAGTACACACAATTATTGAGCATGTTTGTGCTCCTCTCAGCGCCTGCCTATGTACCTGTGCCACACATAGCTTTCCATTATTCTCATATTTCTTATATATATATACCCGCACTATATATATCATATATATGCGATCTGTTTTCTCAGCGTACGTCACACTTTCCTTCTTCCTATATGGTTTCCTGTGTTTGTCCTTCTGTCCACAGTCATACTCACACTACACGTCGCCACCCATAGGTCTCTCTTCTCTCTCGTAGCCGCCAGAGGCACCCTCTAACAGATTGCTCATGTGTGCTCCGATCCCAAGAAGTCAAAATCTGCGTCAGCACAAGTGGATCTAGCAATGACGATAGTGGCTTCCTATAGACAAGCATCTGCAGTGCAGCTAGATACCTGTTGCTATTGCCTATTATCCTGCACATCACTTTCCCTGGAGCTCTGGATCGAGCATGCATGCATAACATGCAAGGCAAGCAGCTGGCTGCTTCCCTCCTTGATATGATCGTGTCTCCTTATAACCTCATCTGCCCTCGCTCGTCTCAGCTCAGCTCGATCATCAGCTCTGTTCGAAGCAGCAGCTTTTCTTAGTGCACTCATTCACCATCTTGGGCCGCGGCGGCCATATATAAAGCAAGGAAGAAAGCAGGCCTCATATATGGCGGCGACAGTGGGGACAACGACAACGAGCAAGGTAGGGAGAAAAAGCGGCCTGATTTCAAGAACCCTGCAGCGGTGCAAGTCCGGGCTGAGCGCCGCCGGCGGCGGCGGCTCATCCGTCCAATCGTCGTCGTCGGCGCCGCCGGGGTGCTTCTCAGTGTACGTGGGCCCCGAGCGGGAGCGGTTCGTGGTGCGCGCCGAGTGCGCCAACCACCCGCTGTTCACCCGCCTGCTGGACGACGCGGAGCGCGAGTACGGGTACGCGACGCAGGGCCCGCTCGCGCTGCCCGGATGCGACGTCGAAGCCTTCCTCGACGTGCTTTGGCAGATGGAGCGCGCCGACGCCGACGAAGACGTCTCCGCCGCCTCCTCGCCGATGTGCGGCCTGCAGAGCGGCAGCAAGGGCCCCGCGCCGGGTACCGGTCGCCGATGGTTGGCAGGAGGAGGTGAGAGCTGCACCAAGAAAGAAAAGATTACCCACTAATTAACATATGCGGCCTGCACAGCGGCAGCAAAGGCCGCGCCGCCGGGTACCGGATGATTTCGTCGCCGATGGTTGGCAGGAGGAGGTGAGAACTGCAGAAAGAAAAGGAAAGGATTACGTACCCACTAATTAACACATCACACATGGGCACCGATGCTAATCATGATTAGTGAGCTAATGTTGCCCTATCCTCTATGAAGCGTGTTGTATGCATGTTTAAACTTTTCATCTTAATACAATGATACACAGAAGATTCAAGAAAAAATAACAGCGTCGTTGGCTTTCTGTTAATACTGTGTGCCGCGATATGAATTGTAGTTATTAGAGGTTGACTAGAGACCTCACCGTATGTACGTGCGTGCATCGATGCATGCATGTGTGCTGTGAGCGATAATATCCAGTTGCATAGGCCAACTCTAGATTGTCGATACAAAAGTTTTGTCGCCATTTCATTTATTAGTCTCAGATAATACATATACGCGAATTGGCTTGTTGTCAAGCCCCCGCGCCACAGCGCGTGCCACGCTCCTGTCCTGGTCCATTCCGACCGGTGCTGGCTGCTTGGCCAGCCTCCGCCAGTCCGTCCTCCGGCGATCTACTGGCCACACCGGCGTGCGCGCAAAGACACGTTCCCAAATCTCGATTCTCCACGGCATTTTCACGGTGAGAACCCCGAGCTCCCATGCCTTATTTTTGTGCGAGTGAGGATTCTTAGTATACGGTTTTTTATTAATTTCTAGCGCATACAAGCCTAGACTAGAACGGAGAAGTATTTTGGTAAGAAAGATGCTAGTGCTGGAACTAGAGAGAGCCGGGTTGAGAAAAAAGACCACGGATTGAACTCAATATGGATGAAATTGTTGCTGATCCAGGGCTTAGGAAGCAAATTGTTCTATCAGTGTACTTGTAAAACGAGCAAAATCTGTTAGTGTACTGTTGGCCGAGAAAAAAAAATTTGCCCCGTTTCTGGCTCCGCCACGTAGTTCTCAAAAAAACCGGTAATACATATGTATTTTAGATCAGTGCGTAGGTCATACTATAGTTGAAAGAAGTTCTAACTATGTGTATGTGGTGAATTAAACTACAGAAGGAATTAAATTTGTGTTATGTATAGACGGTCTTCAACGACCGCGACCTAAAATACAACACTTATTCGTCCTTTAAGTATCGCCCCGTGGGCAAAAGGTTCAATACCTAGTTTTGGTTTTCTCCGACGGCAATACCCAAAAGAAAACTCTTTCCAGGAGAGAGAATACTCATATTTAGGTTACATCTTCCATGTAGATACTCTGTTGGAGGTTATAGGTATTGTATTGGAGAGCCATTTTGGATTTAAATTCTGCAATAGATCTTTTGTTGAAGACAGCCTTATCGTGCATAGCGTTCTTTCTTTCTTTCTTTCTTTGTTCTGTGACACACATTACAAAACATAGAAGCTAGCTCATATTATGTTTACCTTGATTGCAGTTTGCAATAGATTCCGAACCATCAGCTAATTGTTTTCTCACTAGATTTTTATTGTATGATTACACCTGGTATATTGTTTTAGTTCGCCCCATATATATTAACTGATTATTGATTAATCTGTGATTTTGTCATAAGGAGGTGTTTAAGGTTTTCCCTGTTAAATTTGAAGTGGCAGACTAAATTTTGTAGTCCAAGTTCGTCCTACCTTAATTCGCGAGTAGGGTCCGCCATTGCATCATGTGTGTGTGGGTTGGGGGGGGGGGGGGTTTAAGCCCCCTCTCCTGTATCTTGCTAATTGCATAGTTGCACAAATTTGTTTGATTTTTAGAGGTGGCTCTAAATTCAGCCATCTCTGTAAATCCATTTGTAAAGTAGAGACGACCGGAAATACAATTGTATGTACAAATACATTTTATAGATGGCTCGTTTTGAACTGATTTATAGAGGTGATTAGATTGAGTTGCCTATATTCAAAATGAGAGATATTATTGAAATTCAACTATGTAGTGTGTGATGATGCAACTCTTGCGCTCTAGAACTTCAACACGTGGCTATCACACATGTTGGTCCCACCAAATAGAATACACCTACCACGCTCGACTTTCATCTCACTCTAGATAAACGTCCCTCAATTTTGGCATCTTCTAGAGAATGGAGGTCCAAGTTGTGGCAAAAATGAGTTTTTTTTATCTTATTGAAACCTCAATAAAATGGGTAATGCTACTCATTGTGCAAGCTATGGGGCTTCAGACAGCACGCACCTCTCTCTCTATATATATATATAGATAGATATATATATGTATATATCTATCTATCTATCTGTCTGTCTGTCTGTCTGTCTCTCTGTCTATCTCTCTATCTATCTATCTATCTATCTATCTATCTGTCTGTCTGTCTGTCTATCTGTCTGTCTGTCTGTCTGTAACACCCCTGGTGTTAAGCATGCATAATCACTTGCATTCTTTAGCATAAGCATCATTATGCATGGCATTAATGAAAGGTTAATCGTCGTTTCATGTGTGATGCTTGGTTTGTTCAAATTGTGCTTGCATTTCACATGAATGGGATAAGTGGTATGAGTGTTTGATGTTTGTTGACCACTAAAGCAACCTAGACATGATTAGGGCAGCAAATGAACCCAGGTTTATGTTAATGGTTTTGGCTAATTAAGCTTCGATATCATGGTTGACCAAGGTGGACCTTGAAAGTGACTTTGTTTGACTTATTCAAAAGTGGTAGCTAGAGTGTTTGCATGTGTGTGCATCCTTAATAAAGTTTGTAGAGAATTTCATAAGGAACAAAAGTTGTTATTATCACTTTTCATGAAAATGTCTGAAAAATGTTCAAAAATATTGGAAAAGGCAGGTTTGGGGCTGTTTTTCTATTTTAAGGAATTTTAAAGGCATTTTCATTTGGAATTTTGTATTTTAAAATCTATGCAGAATATTGCCATACTTTGTATAGATGAAATGTTCTACTCTTCTAGAGATACATTTCCTTCAATATGAGTTTTGGCTAATTCGGCTTGGTTTGGGAGCAATAAAGCAGAGAAGTTGTATTAGAAGTCATGGGAATAGTTTTTCAGTGACGGTCCGTCCTGGCTGTCAGAGAAATGGCCGGCCACCGCCATCGCCCCTAGTCCACGCGCTCCGCATGGCAAGCGGCCACCGGCTATCCGAGGCGGCAACGGCCGTTTCGACCGCGTTAAGTCGGCGGCGGGACTGCTCCTTCTTTTTCCCCCACTCCATTTTCTCCTCTCCCTGCTCTCTTCCTCTCCGCAGCGCAGCTCACCGTCGTCGTCGCCGACAGCTCGCCCACCGCCATGCCCCGCCAGTAGCGCATTCTCTCCCCCGCTCGCGTGCACAGAGTCGCCACGACGCTTGCTCACTCTTGAGCCTGCTCGCAGCTGTCGTCGTCAAGGGTAAGAGCCCAGTCGGGCCGTTTCTTCCCCACGACCGGCGACCGCCGCCGCCGTGGCCATGTCGATTCAGCCGTTATTTTCTTTCCCTGCCTCGAGCATTAGGTGCGCCTTGACATGTAGATGCTGTAGACTTAGTTAATAGAGCCGATGTGGGTCGTCCCTCGTCGTATTTTGGCCTCACCGTCGGCCGGGGAGCCGCCGCTCCGCCATGCATGCGGCCGAGCTGCCACGGTCATGCTCTGCCCACAATAGGACCCTCGGCCGATGCGCGTAGTTCCTCTCGTGCTTTCCCACCGCTCCGCCATGCATGCGGCCAAGCCGCCACGTCCGTGCTCTGCCCACAATAGGACCCTCGGCCGATGCGCGTAGTTCCTCTCGTGCTTTCCCACCACTCAGCCTCGCCGGAGAACCGCTGCAACGGCCGACGACGACACGCCGAGCCACCCCTCTGTTTTCCACTCTCGCAGGGACTTCGTCCTTGAATTCAACCGAAGTCAAGGGCCTTCGTGCATAACTGCCAGACACAGAGAGTTTCTTTATAGGGCTCGGTTAATTACTGGAAAGTCCAGGGTTCTTGGTGCAAAACCATTTTCTTTTCGATTTAAAGAAATGGTTTTTCTAGATTTGAATAAAAGCTTTGAAAAATCATAACTCACTAATTTTTAGTCCAAATGAGTTTGTTCAAATTGTTGTATTTTTTTATGAGTAGATCTATGCATGAAAAATATGAAATATGATTTTTGTGATACTTTTCTGTATAGATATATTTATCCCTGTTAAATGCCTTTATCTTTGAAAATGCATAAGTAATTCTTTGTTGCTGAGAAAAATATGAATCCAAGTTTGTTAGTCTTCTTATGTCATGCTCTATCTGTGAAAAATGTTGAAAGACTATGTCATGTATATATATTGTCTTGTTTAATTATGGTGCCTATTTCAAGCAGATGATAAATAATTCATAATAAATAATATATAAGTGATTTATGCATAAAACTTTTTAGAGGATGTTTTTATACTAATCTAGAGCTAGGAATGTTCTGAGATCTATTGTTTGACATTTTCTATGTATAAAGTATTTTATGCCCTTTTATTTGTGCTGCCTTGTCATTTTTGTGCAGGATAAAGTACTTACTATTTTGACCTAAAAATTTGAAGGTAGTCTATATTAAGCATGCTTAAGCTTCTATAATTTTTACAGGATTTTCTGAGTAATCTAAGGTCATGTTGCAGTTCTGCCTTTATTATTTAGGTTTATTAATAATGCTTTAAGTTAGTATTTCATGTGTATAATAATGCTTTTTCTGATGTTTGTTATATGTGTAATCTGTTATTGGTTTTGGTTCAGTAGAGGGTAGTGTGCAAAATATTGTCGTTTATAATTTCTTTTAATATGTAAGTAAAATGTATTGTGATGCTTATATACGATTTATTGTAGAAGAGAATGCAGATGACATGTGCTTATCATACATGTTTTAAAATCATGTCCATTATCTTTAACTGAGCATTCATTCACCATCAGCATGTACCTTTGTAATTACTATGCATTCGTGGTATTCATACGCACCATGCATCATACAGGATCGTCAGAGCTCGAAACGGTAGCCTTGGTGCAGGAAGATAGCAGCAGAAGAGGATCCTAAGGTTGATCTTTCTGAGTGTCCCGACCATCAACCAAGCTCTTTCCTAAAAGGCAAGCCCCGGAGCATTCTCCCTGTGGTTTGCAAAAATATCTAACTTGAGTCCTTTACTTGTTTGATGCATTAAGTTATAGGCGTTGTTTTTATACCGTTGCTACGTTACTTATATTCCTTTCCCACTGTATATACTTCAACCCTGTTAGGTTCCGGTGCGATTGTATGCTTAGCCTTGCTTTAACTAGATCGGTAGAAGTTGGATGATTTCCTGTCATCCACGAGTTATAGGTGGTGACTCGGAATGGTTGAATAACATTGTTATCTTGGATAACCATGTGGAGATAATAAATCGAGACCGGGCGGGATTGGTGTTGGGACTGAACTGGAGGTTCGATGAGGTTATCTCATCTGTGTCAAACTAGGACCCCATCCATTGTACGTCCTCAAGTCATATTGAACGCATGCCTCACATTTAGTTGGAAGGATAAGTCGTTCCGACCGCGAAGCCGAGGTTCGTTTGGGCCAGGAGTCGACCTGCTGTACGCATCGTATTGGAGAAGATGGGGGACCACGGGTTACGCGAAGAGTAAGTCCGAGGTCAGGGTCGCCCTGATTAAGGCAGCCGGACGGTTCCCGGATACGATGGTGCCTGTTGATCCCGCGATTTTTTGAATCAAATTTTCGGTGATCTGTAGCTCGCTTTAGCGGGTGAGTGTGGTTTGTGTGAGGAATACCCACCAGCTAGTTAGTAATCGATTATAATCGCCATCGTTCCTGGACAGTGAACACTTGACTTGAGCAGCGGCATCGTAGTAATAACTTAAACAAAGAGATGAGATGGTTGAGCCGTGATGTTGAAAGGTACTCAACCGGAATTGGTTACTATTCTTGTTGAATAATTATTACCATGTTTGTTTAGTATAGGTGCTAATCTAGCATGATAAGGTTAATCCAGCTAAAATACAATACTACAAGGTTATAATAAATTATTTCTTTAATACAAGCTTTTTTGTAACTTAATGAGTCAGCTATCCTACTTATCCAGCCTTGCATACTCCTTGGAGTCAATTTATTTTTAGTTTATGACGGGTAAGTCTAGCTGAGTACATTCTCGTACTCAGGGTTTTATTTCCCATGTTGTTGCAAATGGTGAGAAGTACTATGGCTATTGCCAGCACTGCTTCTATCCCGCGTTGGGTGATGATTAGACTTTGGGCATAGTCACTCTACTCTACCTTGTGCTTTTGCTAGATATTGACTAAGGACCTGGCACTGATTTGAACTAAGTGTGTGTGTGGATTTGAACTAAATCACTTCCGTTATCTTCGAATTTAAACTCGGTTTGTAATAACTTTATTCGTACTCCGATGTGTAAAACTATACACAAACTATGTATGCTGTGAATGGTGATGGCTAAACTTATTACGATCTTGGCTATGCCGAAAAGTTTGAAATCCTTCGAGATTTCAGTATGACTACCGGGTTTATTAGGTCTCAATAATGTAAGTTTGCTCTCTAATGGCGAATTACATGCTTGTGCTCTAATAAATTGGTCGGTTCTGTGACAGCTGACATCGGAGCAAGGTTTAGCGTTACTGTTCACAAGTATTTAAAATAAAAGAGTTTTTGTTTGCGAAAAGTATTTACAAAATGTATACCTATACATAGGTGTTCAAATCTATGGTTTTGAAAATTTAGAGTGTGCCAGTGGTCATATCCTTTATGCCCAATAGGAATTCAGGTGGCTTAATTAAGTACTAACTTGGGGAATTGCATCATATTTTCTGTTATCGTTGCCTATACAATGACAGAGTCATATGGGTGCCATTCACTTGAGTGGTAATGTATGGATCAAATTGCCTCTACGCCCTGGTAAGTGTGAGTTGTGAGAGCATGATTGGATGCAATGCCAGTCAGGGGAGTGCTTATTGATGTCGGATTATTCACATATTGCACACATGTTTATATGAAGGTATCCCATGTTGGGACCGTCTTCTGGCGATGTCGTCTTCTGCGCGACTTGTTGGGGCAGTAAGTAATCGGTGTTTTCACCTTGTTCAGAAGGTGCGTGAATTTTTACGTCGAATTTCATTCATATGGGATATGGGCTGAAATGAATTTTCTGCAGGTACACTAACCGCATGAACAGTAGAACGAATGTAACGTGCATGCACCATGGTTAAAATTGCTCATTCATACATTTCATGGTTCCTTCCCTTATAAATAAATTGTCTCATTTCTTTAAAATTATAAACTCATGGGATATACAACTTTTGGACAGATGCCGAGAACCAAGCAGACTGCTCGCAAGTCCACTAGAGGAGGAGTGCCCCGTGGTCCTTTGGCTGTCCGTGAGTCGGCACCAAGAGAGGTGGACACTTTTCTTGAGGAGCACGCCATGCCTAGCCTTCTTTGGAGGATTCTCTCCAATGCTGGGTACACGGTGGGCATGGAGCCTCACTACTACTGGGACAAGGATGACTTGGTGAACTATGGAGAGGCTCGGGTGGAGGTAGTTGTCCCACCTTTGGGCGGTGACCCCCACTGGGTTGGGTGGCGCTGTTTTGGTGTGGGCAGGACTGCTAAGACGGGTGCCATGTTTGTAGCTTTTGACATGGTGGAGCACCTGATGGAGGAGATCCCACACCAGCTTGCCCAGGCTTTTCTTAGTGTGTTTCCCTTTGCTAACCGCTTGAGGGAAAACCACTGGAGGCAGGTCCTAAGTCAGCGCGGGGCAGCGACACGCCTGCCATGAGTGCTATGTTTGCAGTGATGAGGGCCTATGTCAGCATGAAGACTAAGGCACTTCGTCTGGGTGAGGAGTTCAAGGAGGCTCGAGCTGATGCACGCAAGGAGAAGCGTGAGTTGACATGTGAGCTTCAGCGCTCACAGGAGGAGGTAGCCCGTGTGTCTCAGCATCGAGACAAGGTTGTTCAGGAGAGCCAGAAGATGGCTCAAGCTAGGGATGAAGCCTAGTCCGAGCTTCATCATCTTAGCATCTATCAGCAGCAGGTGCTGGAGGAAGTGGAGGGTGTTCGTGCTTACAATTCTAGTCTTCACGAGGAGGTGCACAGGAAGCAGGAGGAGATCCGTCAACTGAGGGTAGCTTTAGCAACAGCTAGAAAGGCTTTGGACAGTGCTTCTAGTGAGAGTAGCAACAATGGAGAGTAGCCTTGTTGATGATCGCTAGTCTCTAGTTGTTCTTTTGCGTTCCTATCGGGTGGTCATGTAACCCTTTTGCACGCTATTGAGACTTTGATGTAATGTTGGAACATGGTGTTTGATGTGGCGATATCCATACCCCTTCAAAAGTCCAGTGTGTGTATGCTGGCAAATTGTGGATGTTGTAAGACGCTTTGCAATGGCTCGAAGTAATATTATTCATGATGTTGTGATGTGAAAAATTGGAATTATGGTGCCTCTATTTATTGTGCAAATTTGTTCCCCTCAATAAATTCAGTTTGGCATAATTTTTACATTCACCTCTCATTATGACAACATTCACCTAATAAGTCCTTATTGCTGAAATATGCAGATGCCGGTTACCCGTAGTGGTTTGGGTGGTAATGGTAGTGGTGGCGCTGATGAGGGTGCTGATAGTACTGCACGTGGTGTACCACCCCCACCTCTGACCAATGTGGAGCAGCTGTTTGCTCAATTCTTGGGCAGCCAGCGCAACATGGAGCAGCTTCTTCGTGAAAGTTTGGCCCATGATGTTCGTCAGGGTCCTCAGCAAAATTAGTATAGCAGCTTCAAGGATTTTTAGGACACTAAACCTCCTGTATTTAAAGATGCTCCTGAACCGCTTGAAGCAGATGAATGGCTCAACACCATGGAAGATAAATTTCGTCTTCTAAGGTTAACAGAAGAACTGAAAGCGGAGTATGCAGCCCATCAACTTGAGGAACAAGCGGGGACGTGGTGAAAGCAACATCGCACCACCTTTCCGCAGGGTGTTCCTATTACTTGGGACCGCTTTGTACGTGCTTTTTGGGGGAATTTCATTCCTCCAAGTTTGATGGCTATGAAGAAAACTGAATTTCTGTCACTTACTATGGGGACTCATACAGTGAAGGAGTATCTGCACGCCTTTAATACCTTGAGTCGGTATGCTCCTGAGTTTGTTAACAATGATGAGAACAAGATAGCTAGATTCAAGAGAGGCTTGAGTGCTAAGTTGATGAAAACCATGAGCACTTCTGCCCGTATTACTTTTAATGATTTTTTGAATGGTTGTATTATGCAAGAAAACAGTAACAATGTCTATGCTGCTGCTAAGAATCGCAAGAGAGCCCATGATGGAGGTGGTTCTTCTCAGGCAAGAGCCCCACCTGCTTTTCGTACGCCATATCATCCACCTATGTCTGGGGCGAGGTTCAGGCCCCCGTAGTAGAAAAGGTATAACCTTTATCCAGCTCAGAATCCGCAGAAGCATCACAAAGCATTCAAGGTTCCTGCTCCATAGGGAAAAGCAGGACAGAGCAGCTTGACCGGTGCTAACAAGACACCTGTTAATGGACCCTGCTACAACTGCAACCAGACAGGGCACTTTGCTCGTTATTGCCCTTTTCCCAAGAAGCAGCAGGCCTCATACCAAGCTCGTGTGCACAACACCTCTATTGAGGAGATGTTTACTGGTGAACCAGTGACTGCGGGTATATTTTCTATGAATCAAAACCCTACCGCTATTTTGTTTGATTCTGGATCATCGCATTCTTTCATGAGTCAAGCATTTGCACAGAAGCATGATCAAAAGATACTTGAATTGAGCATTGAATTCAAGGTTAGTTCAGCTGGGGCTGATATAACTACTAAGCAGATAGTTCAGGGTGCAACTTTAGATCTAGACAAGTGGAGGTTTCGGTTGAACTTGATAGTCCTACCTGGCTTAGGAGTGGACGTGATAGTGGGGATGAGTTGGATAAAATTCTGGGGTGCTGTGATCGATACAGGTAATAGGATGCTATCTATCAGAAATCCTCTTAGGGAGGGTACTTTTCAAGTGCCGTTACCCCAAAAGTTTAAGCTGGAGGGCGTATCCTATTCTACTCGTGTGACCCCTCTTCCCAAAATTCCTGTCATGTGTGAGTTTCTGGATGTTTTTCCTAAAGAGCTTTCGGGTCTTCCACCCGATAGGGATGTTGAGTTTTGCATTGAGTTATTACCTGGCACCGCCCCAATATCTAGGAGACCATATCAGATGCCACCAAATGAATTGGCAGAGCTTAAAAATCAATTGAAAGAATTGTTGGATAAGGGTCTTATTCGCCCTAGTGTGTTAGAATAGGGTTGTCCTGCTATCTTTGTGAAGAAGAAGGACAAATCTCTACGGATGTGCGTAGATTACCGTCCACTCAATGCTGTGACCGTTAAGAACAAGTATCCGTTACCCCGTATTGACATTCTATTTGACCAGTTATCCAAGGCGAGAGTGTTTTCCAAGATTGATCTTAGGTCTGGTTACCATCAGATCAAGATTAGACCGGAAGATGTGCCTAAGACCGCTTTTTCTACCAGATATGGATTGTATGAGTATCTTGTTATGTCCTTTGGCTTAACAAATGCTCCTGCATACTTTATTTTCTAATGAATTCGGTCTTTATGCCGGAGTTAGACAAGTTTGTGGTGGTGTTTATTGATGACATCTTGGTGTACTCAAAAAATAAAGAAGATCATGCCGAGCATCTGAGGATTGTTCTAGAAAGGCTTAAGGAACATAAGCTGTATGCCAAGTTTAGCAAGTATGAGTTTTGGCTTAAGAAAGTTCAATTCCTTAGCCATGTTCTATCTGATGAGGGAATCTCAGTAGATCCAAGCAAAGTACAAGAGGTTATGAATTGGGAAGCACCAACTTCTGTGCATGAAGTTCGGAGTTTTCTTGGTCTAGCCGGATATTATCGTCGTTTCATTCTGGGTTTCTCAAAGATTGCCAAACCTATGACAAATCTATTGCAGAAAGAGAAGAAGTTCATTTAGACAGAAGAGTGTGAAACGGCTTTTCGCACCTTGCGGGAATCGTTGACCACTGCTCCTGTTCTTGCGCAACCAGATTTAGGGAAACCTTTTGATGTATATTGTGATGCATCAAAAACAGGTTTGGGATGTGTGCTTATGTAAGAAGGGAGAGTCATAGCTTATGCCTCACGCCAGTTGAAGAAGCACGAAGTGAATTATCCAACCCATGATTTGGAGCTTGCAGCTGTTGTGCATGCTCTAAAAATCTAGAGGCATTACTTGCTGGGTAATTTCTGCAAAATCTACACTGATCACAGGAGTCTAAAATATATCTTCACTCAACCTGAGTTGAACATGAGGCAACATCGATGGATGGAGTTTATCAAGGACTTCAATATGGAGATCTTGTATCATCCAGGCAAGGCAAACGTAGTCATAGATGCATTGAGTCAAAATCACATTGCCATGCTATTCAACCTTTGTTAGCAGATGGTTTGGCCTCATGCATCCTGTTGTGCTGCGTAGCATCCAAATTAGTTGCTCGCTTGAAAGCAAGATCATCGAGGGTCAGAAAACTGACAAGGGTATAGGTCATATCAAGAAGAAGATGCTGAAACAACAAATCAAGCATTTCAGAGTAGATGAGAAGGGAATCTTATGGTTTGATGATCGTCTGGTTGTACCAAAAGATAGAGAACTCAGAAATCAAATCATGGATGAAGTTCACTTATCAAAGTTATCTATTCATCCTGGAGGTAGTAAGATATTTCATGATCTGAAGGCTCGTTATTGGTGGACAAAAATGAGAAAGGAGATTGCAGCTTATGTTGCACGGTGTGACATCTGTTGTCGCATAAAGGCTGTTCATTTGAAGCCAGCCGAAATGCTTCAACCGTTGCCGATTCCTGAATGGAAATGGGAAGATATCAGTATGGATTTCATTACCGAACTTCCCACAACTCCAAAAGGGCATAACTCTATTTGGGTAATCGTTGATCGACTTACCAAGAGTGCGTATTTTATTTCAGTTCGTACCGATTATTGACCGCCCCAATATGCTGACATTTATTTCAGGGAGATCATTCGTTTGCATGGAATTCCCAAAACAATTATATCTGATCGAGGGTCTTAGTTTATCGCTCATTTCAGGGATCACTTGCAGAGGGATATGGGGACAAAGCTGAATCATAGTACAGCTTATCATCCTCAAACTTCAGGCTAGACAGAAAGAGTAAATCAAGTTCTTGAAGATCTCTTGAGGGCTTGTGTTTTATCATCCAAGGGTTCATGGGAGAAATGGTTACCTTTGGCAGAATTCTCTTATAACAATAGTTACCAAGAGAGTATACAGATGTCTCCTTTTGAGGCACTGTATGGCCGAAAGTGTAGAACACCGGTGAATTAGGTAGGACTTGGAGAAAGGAGATACTATGGTATTGACTTTGTTAAAGAAGCTGAAGAACAAGTTTGAACAATTCAACAACACATCACAGCTGCACAATCCCGTCAGAAGAGTTGTGCTGACAAGAGAAGAAGACCTCTAGTTTTTAGTGTTGGTGATTATGTGTATCTGAAGGTCTCTCCTATGAAGAAAGTGCAACGTTTTGGGGTTAAAAGAAAATTAGCACCTCGTTATGTCGGTCCATATTAGATAGTAGAAAGAAAAGGATTGTGGGCCTATAAGCTCAAACTGCCTGAAGAGATGAGTGTAGTGTTTCCTATTTTCCATGTATCCCAACTCAAGAAATGTCTACGTGTTCCAACCAAAGAAGCCGTCAAAGTCAAAGACATTAAGCTAAGTTCAGATTTAACTTATGAGGAGAAACCTATGAGACTCCTGGATGTCAAAGACAGAGTGACCAGAAATTATGTGGTCAAGCAATACAAGGTTTCTTGGAGCAATCATGATGATAGCGATGCCACTTGGGAAACCAAGGACTATTTAAAAGAAGTATATCCCGACTTTCATAAAGAATGGTTAGTCTACTCAAATCTCAGGATAAGATTTCTTTAAGGGGGGAAGGGCTGTAACACCCCTGGTGTTAAGCATGCATAATCACTTGCATTCTTTAGCATAAGCATCATTATGCTTGGCATTAATGGAAAGGTTAATCGTTGTTTCATGTGTGATGCTTGGTTTGCTCAAATTGTGCTTGCATTTCACATGAATGGGATAAGTGGTATGAGTGTTTGATGTTTGTTGACC
Source organism: Bothriochloa decipiens (assembly GCA_023333625.1). Taxonomy (NCBI): domain Eukaryota; kingdom Viridiplantae; phylum Streptophyta; class Magnoliopsida; order Poales; family Poaceae; genus Bothriochloa; species Bothriochloa decipiens. Next base: position 3,817,582 of record CM041632.1, read on the forward strand.
ACTAAAGCAACCTAGATATGATTAGGGCACCAAATGAACCTATGTTTATGTTAATGGTTTTGGCTAATTAAGCTTCGATGTCATGATTGACCAAGGTGGACCTTGAAAGTGACTTTGTTTGACTTATTCAAAAGTGGTAGCTAGATTGTTTGCATGTGTGTGCATCATTAATAAAGTTTGTAGAGAATTTCATAAGGAACAAAAGTTGTTATTATCACTTTTTGTGAAAATGTCTGGAAAATGTTCAAAAATGTTGGAAAAGGCAGGTTTGGGGCTGTTTTTCCATTTTAGGGAATTTTAAAGGCATTTTCATTTGGAATTTTGTATTTTAAAATCTATGTAGAATATTGCCATACTTTGTATAGATGAAATGTTCTACTCTTCTAGAGACACATTTCCTTCAATACGAGTTCTGGCTAATTCGGCTTGGTTTGGGAGCAATAGAGCAGAGAACTTATATTAGAAGTCATGGGAATAGTTTTTCAGTGACGGTCCGTCCTGGCCGTCAGGAAAATGGCCGGCCACCGGCCATCGCCCCCAGTCCACGCACTCCACGTGGCAAGCGGTCACCGACTATCCGAGGCGGCAACGGCCGTTCCGACCGCGTTAAGTTGGCCGCAGGACTGCTCCTTCTTTTTCCCCCACTCCATTTTCTCCTCTCCCTGCTCTGTTCCTCTCCACAGCGCAGCTCGCCGTCGTCGCCGCCGACAGCTCACCCACCCCCACGCCCCGCCAGCAGCGCATTCTCTCCCCCGCTCGCATGCACGGTGTCGCCACGACGCGTGCTCACTCTTGAGCCTGCTCGCAGCCGTCGTCGTCAAGGGTAAGAGCCTAGTCGGGCCGTTTCTTCCCCACGGCCGGCGACCACCGCCGCCGTGGCCATGTCGATTCAGTCGTCATTTTCTTTCCCTGCCTCGAGCATTAGGTGTGCCTTGACGTGTAGATGCTGTAGACTTAGTTAATAGAGCCGATGTGGGTCGTCCCTCGCCGTATTTTGGCCTCGCCGTCGGCCGGGGAGCCGCCACTCCGCCATGCATGCGGCTGAGCCGCCACGGCCGTGCTCTGCCCATAATAGGACCCTCGGCCGATGCGCGTAGTTCCCCTCGTGCTTTCCCACCACTCAGCCTCGCCGGAGAACCGCTGCAACGGCCGGCGACGGCACGCCGAGCCACCCCTCTGTTTCCCTCTCTCGTAGGGACTTCGTCCTTGAATTCAACCAAAGTCAAGGGCCTTCGTGCATAACTGCCAGACACAGAGAGTTTCTTTATAGGGCTCGGTTAATTACTAGAAAGTCTAGGGTTCTTGGTGCAAAACCGTTTTATTTTTGATTTAAAGAAATAATTTTCCTAGATTTGAATAAAAGCTTTGAAAAATCATAAGTAATTCTCTGTTGCTCAGAAAAATATGAATCCAAGTTTATTAGTCTTCTTATGTCATGCTCTATCTGTGAAAAATGTTGAAAGGCTATGTCATGTATATATATTGTCTTGTTTAATTATGGTGCCTATTTCAAGCAGATGATAAATAATTCATAATAAATAATATATAAGTGATTTATGCATGAAACTTCTTAGAGGATGTTTTTATGCTAATATAGAGCTAAGAATATTCTGAAATCTGTTATTTGATATTTTTCTATGTACAAAGTATTTTATGCCCTTTTATTTGTGCTATCTTGTCATTTTTGTACAGGATAAAGTATTTACTGTTTTGATCTAAAAATTTGACGGTAGTCTATATTAAGCATGCTTAAGCTTCTATAATTTTTACAGGATTTTCTGAGTAATCTAAGGTCATGTTGGAGTTCTGCCTCTATTATTTAGGTTTATTAATAATGCTTTAAGTTAGTATTTTATGTGTATAATAATGCTTTTTCTGATGTTTGTTATATGTGTAATCTGTTATTGGTTTTGGTTCAGTAGAGGGTAGTGTGCAAAACATTGTCATTTATAATTTCTTTTAATGTGTAAGTAAAATTGTCGACGTTAGGAACCCGGGGGTGTCCTAAGCCAACGAGTAAACGTATGTCTGCGTAACCCGTTCGGATGATGATGCAAGAAGAACACAGCGATTTATCCTGGTTCGGGCAAAGAAGGCCCTACGTCCAGCGGGGGG